>JAUMHL010000006.1:8012091-8061897 GCA_032362345.1 Sandelia bainsii | reverse complement strand
GTCTTTCCCTGACCCTAACCCACTGCTGTGATGCCTGATCCCAACCATAAAACACTTTAATATCACTACACTCACATGTCTGGATGTTGAAATGTCACGTCGGATATTTAAGCCGACAAAAAATCGGTTGTAGATCGGATATTTTCATTGGGACACAACGTTCGTTCAGGGGGAATAAGCGAAACAGCGCCCCTAGAGTCACAAAATCTGATGGTCACAGAAAACGGTGTAACACCGGAACTGGCCTGCCAGAGACACGGCTAACGTTAGCTTTGTCTTTAGCTTGCGCATCAGATACTTATAGCGTAGTACCTGGATATGCAAATTACCAATGGCTTGAGTCCAAAATGGATGTAATGTCTGAGACACATGTATAGCTTTTTAATACGAAAACCAGGGAAATAAGTTATTGTTGTAGTATGGGTTAACATTAGTTAGCCGTTGTACCAGCTATCATCAAATGTTCGCTAACATGCCAACCACGTTAGCTATCTAGAAAGTAAACATTTTGGTCAGTTTTATGCTACACTGAAGTAGTTCTAAAGATGGTTGTTGTTGTTGTTTTGTTAATCTGATGAAATGTGATACAATTAATCTTTTTAATACCTTATCAGTTATTTGTTTGGATGATATCCGTTTAAGTCCTCTCCCCTCGCCTTCTGCACGTCTTCTTCTTCATGATGTTGTACAGCGGTCGGCAAACAACGTTACGCGGCTTTACCGCCACCAACTGGTGGCAAGTGTGTATCGCACATTTCAACCACCCACTTTTAATTTCCTTTTCAGTAGCTTTGGTTGGAAATGTTGCTTTTTCCCCATTTTATATATCAACTTGTTCAATCTGTTAATTTAAATTATATGCTCTAATACAGCATTACGCTGTTTACTGTTTTTAAATCTAAAGCTTCATTTTTTATGGCTGCATCATTTCATTAAATGTAAGTATCATAGATGTCCTAATCATTATTTTCTACACATTGTCTCAAAATTCTGCCCGACACATCTGGTATCTTTCTAACTTCTGGTATTTCATTTGAATTGAAAATAAGTTATTATATAAGGTATTTGAAGAGACTAAAGCTATAAGATGCTTGATTTAGAAATGTGCAGCTTATCACAGCTTATTATGTCTATTTTATAGGATATAGAAGAGACAAGAAAAATACTTTTAACTAGAAATTGAATTCAAATATAAAATGAATCAGAGAAAATTGTTAATACATTGTGATGGCAATAAATTATTTACTTCATTTTGATTATCAAGCCTCTCTTAGCCTAAATGTTTGAAATGATATTTCAAGGTAAACGCTTCCATTTCCAACTTTTTCCAGAAGACACTGAACTTATTTCACAGAAGACATTTTGACATGTCACAGGAAGAAAAGCACAGGTGCTTGAATGTCCTCAGTAGTACAGTAAAATAATAGTCTCTTTCTGTTGTTCAAATTCTTTTTAATGCTTTCTATATACATGCTCGAAGCATTGGGTTTGAAGACAACCCTCAATCTGCAGTAAGCAGCAGACTAACAGAGGCGTTATCTTGTGGCCTCTGCTGTGTGTCTGGTGTAACTGCGGTCATGAAACAGAAACACAGAAGACTGGTGAAAACAAGTGAAATATCTTATTATGGTTTGACTTAATGTTGCCTTCAAAATGTTATCAGCAGGTTTAAAGTGAAAGTTGGTTTGGAATACTGAATGTGCACATGGCATTCATATCATGCAGCAGCAGGTGAGTGGTGTTGTGGAACAGGTGTGGAAAAAATGAGTTAAAGGAATTGACATTTAAACAACATTTTAATAGATTAATCTCAAATGCTGTTTTATTTTACTTTTTTTTTTAATCAATAACAATGTTATATTTTCATACTTTTCTTTGTCCTTCCTCTGAACCTTAACTGGTGCCTCATATAATCGAGGATTACGCGTGGCCACACTTGAGGTGCATGCCCTTCATCCTCCATAATAAATGCAGACTCCACTTGTTGTGGGAAGGAATGGCCATCTCTGGATCTAAATGCAAAGTCTCCTCCAGGTTCTTCTTTGTCTCCGAAAGGACTGGACATAAGGTGGTAAGGACTATCCAAAACTCCCTATGAACATGTAGATAATTTACATGTTATACAGTGTTATTTCAGCTTTATTTTAGGAATATCAAAAGGCAAAATAAAATGAACATCCTACATCATAAACATCATAAAATGAACAGACTAATTTATAATTGTACAAGATCCTATTGTGATACATTTTGTGTTGCAACAAACAAATTTGTCAGTAGCATAAATAATGAAGTAAATGCCATCAAATAGAAATATTTCTGATGTTTCTATTATTATCTCATTGTTATTATCATTACTATTACCATTAAATGCACTTAACCCTTAAAATACCTCTAAACCAACCTGTAGCATTTTAAAACACAGCACATAAGATGTAATGCTCCATTTGAATTATATTTTCACTACAACTTCACTATTAACTTTTAAAAGTCCATTGTGATTGAGACAAATAGTATTTCATGTATTTGTTGCCAAATCAGAGATTTACCACTGTAAAAATGTGGACAAGCACTAAATTCTGGAAAATACATGTCAGTTGTTATGTTTCTTTTAATACATCAATCAATAGAAATTTCACTGAAGTAGGAAAGATAAGTTAATTACAATTAATTAATCAATCAATCATTAAATTATTATTATTTGTTTTGCTTTACCTCATTGGCGTCTTCAGGGGTCTCTTTGGAATCCAGTGGTGCAAATGAAGATAAAGTCAAGAGCAGCAAGAAAGATGATCTCAGGGCAGAGGAGTATGACGGCATCGTTCTTACAACTTTAAATATACTACACCAGAAGCTAGCTCAGCGTTTCATATGAATAAGCTTATACAGGTTCTCTTGCTACAGGTATTCAGTTATGTGATGCCATGGCACTGTGCCACTATATTTATTTCTCAATCCGCATGGAACATTAAGAAACATATGAATCTATAGTCCCACACATGCCATAACCAGCCAATGGCCAACCTATACACAGCTACTGATATCTGGAGTTTGAAAAGGTTAATTCAGCTCAAATATGAATAGACTTTTCTTCAAAGCAGCGGGCGATGTGATTAAAGACACATGAAATATGAAACTAAACACACACGGAGCTTGTTAGAAAGGATTAAAGCAACTGAATTCATCAGCTGCAACATGTCTTAATGAATCTCTGCACTCAAAGGCATCTCCCTATAGATCAAATCAGCAAACAGCCCTACAAAGGATTAATAATATAAACTGATTTAAAATGCTGCCATTGTACCAATAAATTATGTATTTGATTAACCCAGTGTAGATATTAGGCACAGATGATTATTTATATAGTGGCTAATTTAAGAAGAACACAAACACATTTAGTACGATATGAAAAGAGATAATCAGATCAATTTTAATCAAGATATGACAAATCTTACAGTCATTTTACACGGTAACAATATGTTTTTGTGTATATAGTGAGCTGTCATCGTGCTACATTATTCATCGATGAGTGTAATAAAACCTGAAAAACACAAAATTCTGTAGGGTGTCCTGTCCTAATGAGTTACTGTGGAGCTTATGCCAGTAAGATCAAAGACCAGAAATTAATTACCAGAGGATTTTCCATGCTCTTACAAAAGCAAAGACCTTTCATTATTAATGAAACTACCTGTACCTGGTTATGGCTCAGTACACTTGCGGTAGAGGATGAAAAAAAATAATTAAATTGCATACAAAAAAGTTTTTATTACTCTTCACGGCATCACATAGTTTCCAAACTTCAGCTGTATTTTATTCTCTCAGATTCACTTAGGGATTAATTTAGTTCAAGAAACACTGACAAATGACAGAAGCAGATATTTATTTCTGAATAATGTATAGTGTTATTTACATACTTAATTAAATGATGAGTGTAGGATTACCAAAATCCTTTGATATTTATTTACATATTACATGTTAACATTTATTTTATTCTGTAATTATAACATTATTATAATCATATAATAGATGATTAACTTTTAATACTTAAAGTTTAAACATTCAACCATGGCATGAAACATGGTAATACCATACCAATTTGCTTTATAAAGGCTTTTTATAAAGGATTATTACTATGCCAGTAGGCCTTTGTAAGAAGTGTTATTTTACTTTCCTGATCCAAACAAACAAATGTCACCACAGTCCCCTTTCAATATTATTTAATCTTCCAAAAATCACACACAAATTTCCAGATGTAGTGTTCAGATATCTCAGATCTACCTTAGACAAGAGAATTACACTTGATACTGTACATTTATGATTTAAGTGTGATAAACTAGGCACATAATAACAGAAGGGGAAAAATCAGTAATATGGTTATTACACTTTACCATTTGTTTCAGATAAAAGTCTTTAAAATTAAGACATATGGAGCAAAAAACCCAAAACGATAAAAGAACCGTAAGAAAGAAGTTTGCAGCATCCTGCAAATACAGGAAAACACCTGTTCTATTTTACAATATAAACTTTTGCCCATAAGTCCCATACTTTTAATCAATCAGCAGTAAAATATAAAGATGGAATGTTATAATTTTGCTCTCCAACATCATGTATATATATACACATCACGTGTAGGGCATGTTATTTTATGATTAAACAAAAGTTAGATGGCAGCATAAAATTACATTTCTGATTTCTCAATTTCTCTGACTATGACAGAGCAACGAAAAATGAATAGAGAGGTCCTGTCTCATTAAACAGGGAGTGTGGGCACATCTATACAGTACTTAAGAAACTTTCCACACCATGCAAGTTTTTAAAATCAAAAACAACCATTCTAGTTGCGATTTTAAAAACTGCGCATTTATATGGAACAGTTAAAGTGTTTGACTGAAGCAACATTTTAAAGGCTTCTACTTGTTCTTCTCTTTATATAAAGAGGCATCAACCTCAGGTCATTTTAGACAGTAGAAAAAGTGTCTTGTTTGACTGTTGACATTTTCAGGTGTAAATCAAGCGTGACAAAGCTGGCTATCTGTATCGCTGCTAAGACTAAATATGGAAACACAGGCTCTCTTTTTCTTGTTCATCAATTTAAAAACAAATGTGAGACACATTTTAGACCAAGATTAGAGCTTTCTAGCCAGCACTATTAAACACATGCAGACAAAAGGAAAAGAAAAGGAGTGTGGATCCTATACCTTCAATTTCTAAACATTTAATTTAACATGCATGTGAATATCAAGGCCAATTTAAGGCATTGCTTTTTCCTAAAAACACCTCCAAGGTCCCACAATTCAACGTGCTACGATGCTATTGTGTGTAATAATAAAAGCAAATTTATTTAATATTCATGAATCTGCATTTTACTGAAAAGGCTAAAACAATCTATTAGACCAAAACCCACTGACCTATCACTGTTGACGTTGAACTTGTCGCTATAAACCTGAGTTTGTTCAACTCGACAAACTGGATAAAGCAAAAAATATATATTTTTCTGAAACAGATCATGCAATATAATCTATTACAACATAAAAGCAGCAGAAGTGTGTAACATCTCTGCAATATCCTACTATTGTGTAATTTCATGTGGGATTCGAGAGAAATTCTAAACATTTCAAAAAACTGAAATGTTGTTATAAGACATGTAAAAAGACAGTTAAACAAACAAACATTTCCCCTCTACCTGCAAAACCTTGTTAGGAAACTATTCAAAAATGTGTAAAAGGACTGTCTGATATAAAACAATTATGATAAGAGAACCAATCTTACCTAAAAGACTCGCTTAAAGTAGGAGCACAGAATTCATTCTGTCTGGCTACAAAGGCTTCACCTACAGGACTCACTCTCTCACCTTAAATGACATTAAAGTGGGCCACTCATTTTGTGCAGCACTAGTGGTTAGGTCCGGTGGTGTGGTTATAAATTACAACAAGCACTTAAAAAAAAAAAAGAGGTCTACAGCCACATATATGTGATCGGAGTGAATGTATGTAGAAAAGTGGGTTGATGTTTAATGTTGGATTTTGGTCAAACAGATCACTCGCTCCAAGTGCTGCACAAGCTTTGACACCAACATGTAGACCTCAGCTGGTTATAAAAGATTAATTTATGTTGCAAATATCCTAAATGTCTAGCTAACCACAAATGTCCTAACTATTATAAAGTATGGTGTGATAACAGCCCAATGACAGAAGGACCCTTTCTGTCTATGTAATCTCATTGCAGTTAAGCTGCAGCCATCAGACCTCCACGCTATCCCTACCGATGAGCTGAGCAGTGTCGTCATCAGTGTGTTGCATGTCCTCTTCTGCATCATCACTTTCTGAGTCTGTGTCCTCATGCGGGGAGTAGAAGCCTTCATAACCCAGGATGGGTGAGTCGCAGTGCACAGGGGAGACGAGGCACTGGGCAGTGGTGGTGTTGGTGGTGGTGGTGGTGGTGGCAGAATAGGCACCTGGGCTCCCTGAAGGGGACCCTGGGTTGGAGGGCCGAAGCAGAGGAGTGCGCTCAGATTCTGCTTCCCCCTCCGTTCTGTCTTCATCCCTACGTCCTCCATTTTCCTCCTCGGACTCAGACTCAGAGTGCTCTGGGTTGTTCTTAGTGACGCGCTGTTTGCACACAGGGCACGTCTTCTTGGACAGTGTGAGCCACGGGTCTACACACTTGCAGTGGTAGGCTGAAAAGCAAGAACGTTTTAATGAAAAACCTGACAAAGGACAATGAATGGTGCAGTTTTTGATTGTATCAGAAGCTAACACAGAGGGAAGTTTTTGCACTAGTGACTTCTACTGGCTGATATGTCTAAAATGTCTCACTATGTCTACACTGACCCAGGCAAGAGATAGCAACAAGGTCTAAAGGTGTAAAAGCCACTGTCAGTTTCATGCCACTTCTACAAAGTGCAAGTTTAGACTACACTTTGTGTTCAAATAGTACAAAAACTTACTGTTATAAATGTGGTAGTTGTGCACATCAGTAGGGGGGTTCTACCAGTGTACAATAACACAGAAACTTAATAACAATAAGAAAACAATATAAAATATTTACCATGTGAACAAGGTAAAACTCGCAGCTTATCTCCTTCTTCATACTCATCCAGACAGATTGCACACACATCATAGTCATCCCCTAAAAGAGAGGAGACAAGATATAAACTAAATGGTTTTTTTTTTTATTCTTCTATGGTTTACTAGTGTATAAACAAGGAACATTTCAGCGTAAGAACATATTCTATTTGTAGAAAGATCCACAGAAGCATCACCATCTTAAAATGTAACCATTGCAAAATCCACGGTATCATACATCCATCCATCTACCATCCTAGCCACTTGTCTGTTTACTGTAAGAGTAAATGGAGTGCTGGAGCCTATCCCAGCTGTCATTGGGCGAGAGACAGGTTACACCCTGGACATATCGCCAGTCTGTCACAGAGACAAACAACCATTCACACTCACACCTATGGGCAATTGAGAGTCACCAATTAACCCCAACCCATAAGCTAATATGCATGTCTTTGGATGGTGGGAGAAATCAATAAATGTCAAAATAATACAATCTTGTTACCTTTACTGAACTTGTGGATTGGAATCCGTTTAAGCTGTTCCTTTGACAAACGATTTTTCCTCAGCCTTTTTCTGTACTGTACACATCGTATTATCTGAACAACACAAAAAGACAACGTTACTGATGGAATGAGAATTCTACATGGTTTCTTAAGAAGCATCTTAAGAAGAAAATTAGCTCACTGTAACTGCTGTTAGGTCACTAACTTAAAAGTACACTCAAAGGTCACCACTGCTAGCTGTGGTCCATATACAATGCAATGAAGTGACTTCATTAAACACGTATTACTACTCTGCATACTGAATAAACACCCAACGAGATATCAACCTATGCATACTTACCAAGATGACACATATAACAATAATGACCATGCCAACTACTCCAGTGAAGGGAATAAGGTAGTATGAGAGTGGAAAAGCAAACTCCGGCTTGAGGATCACATAAGCCCTGCAGGCCAAGAAAAAAAAGCATCACAAATCTACTTCATCTCGAGCACCAGCACTGAAAAACTCATCTGTATAAATCTAATGCTGACGATTAAAGCTGGTTTCATCTAGGTGGTTGTTTCAAAGTTTTTTCTAACCATGTTTTTACTTACCCTTGTTCTGGAATTATGAAATTTCTGAGAATTTGGGCAGCATAGTAGCTGGTGAACACAGAAGGGATCTCAATCTCCTCTGCGATAGTTTCTGGAAAATAAACAAACAAACAAAATAATGGTACAAATATGTACATTTTGAAACTGTGCATATTTTGTGGAGGATTATTACCATTGCTGTAGTTCATACTGAGTAGAGTGTCTGAATACATGTTGTGAACGATTGCAGCACTGTATCCAGCTTGCTGAGCATGCAAGACCTGAAAACCAAATCCACACATTAGGCTAGTTTACTTCACAGACACTACAACATATTCAATGTCATTCAAACAACACTGACCTTTATGTCAAAATTGCAATCATAGCGTTTGATGAGAGCAATGAATTTAGTGGTATTGGCATCATAAAATGGTGGCAATGGAGGAGGAGGATCTATTGCTGTGCAGCCATTAACTGGACGGGACACCACCAAAACTCCCTTTCACAAAGAAAAAAAGTGTTATATATTATATTATAAGACTATGACCTACGTTTCTGTATACACTGTTTCTCTAGTATTCTGTTCTTACCATTAATCCATCCTTAGGAAGTGGGGGTCCAAACAAGGCAGGGAGGTCCTCAAATAGCATGGAGGTCATATTGCTATAATGCTGCAAAAATAATATAAATAATGCTGTATATACATAAAAAACACACAATCTATAGGACAATTTGAGAATTATTATTAGTGGGTGGTGCAGTATGTTAAGAGTACTGCACCTCTTAACATAGTGCACTCCGGTACGGCTCTGCCACCCACTATGACATCAATAATAAACAAATAGTAGAATTATGACCTTTATGGCAGCTTCAACAAAAACTTAGAAATTATAACAGTGGAAAATAGAATTCATGGCAGAGCTGCTGTATTGGATTGTATTAGATTGTACAGATGTATCTAATGAAGTGGCCAGTGAGTGTATCTCTGTGAGCTAGAGCTCTTAAGATTACTTACAGCAAAGATATAAGCATGTGTAGGAGACAAAACCAGTATGCTGCAGAAAACCAGTATAAGGACACTCAATCGAGCTCCCATGCACGACACACCAAGGTGAAGCATCCTTTTTCTCCTTACAGTTGCACTTAACTGTGAAAAAGATAGGACAGTAATACATCGTAAACAAGAACGAATAATCACAACCAGAAGGAAAATGCTTCAGATCTGGCATTAACATAGACCAGGTTGAAACTGATTCTATTACTTTGTGAGAATGCAAACATCCCCCCAAGTGCATATTTTGCTTAAAACACTAAGCACCTTTCATTGACTTCATTTACTGCTTTCTGCATTGGTTTGCTGAGAAATGTTATTAATTCCATTAAAAGCACCTTGGTTAAGACGGTTAGCTGTAGTTAGTCTAAAGTATCCTACAAGTGGATGTGATGTCTTGTGGAAGTGTTACTGAATTTGTTTTTCCTGGTGCTAAAATCTTGTAGTTACTCTCAAATGAAGTCTTAAATAAAATCTCATTCTTTCTATGGCCTTGATTGTTTTGTTTTTACCACTATTTCTACATTATTATCACTCCTAAAATCGTCATGTATTTATATTTATCCTGAGTTTAAGCAAACAAAATCAAATCAACAGTTAACATACAAGTGTGTGTGCAGTACACAGTGAAAACAACTTTAAAATTCACATTTGCGAGCCTCACTCTAGTAGTACTGAAGAAAGTGTTAACTAAAAGCTTATTTTTATATAACACTGCATTCCTGGTGAGTAACTTAACAAAAGGCCATGGCAGATGACAAACCTGCTTATTATTTTGTATACAAATGCAGGTAAATTCGCTTCCTAAATATTCCTGTGCAGTACTCCACTCCGATGTGAAGGTATCTCAGGAGAACTAGGGATTAGGTGTGGACCAGAGCTAGAGACTGTCCACATAGCTGAAGTCGATCATCAATATAATCAACAAATTATTTACATTCTGAAGCCCCTATGATTTCATAGAGTGCAGAAACTTTTTGACCCAATCTCTGGTTAACATTACTGTTTTGTTCGCATTTAAGAATAACTTTGCAGGGAAAACAGGTTTAGGAAGAGGAAGCCAGATCACAGCAATCGAGGACATGATAATGTTCCCTGGTGACTACTGTACATGTGGGCTAGCTTCTTTATAGCGTTAGTTGCATATCAACCCAATTTACTGTCGCTTATTTACACTAACCTCAAACACGCTGAAAAGTACCACGTTTAATCTAATCGTAACGCGCGTCGTTTTAGCTGCCTACTAGAAACGACTGAACAAAGAGCATGCGGCAGCTGTGTGACTTCTGTTGCAACGCTAAAGCTGTTAATATCTAGCTATTATTTCCTCATCACTTACCGAGACACAAATACAACTCCTACTCTTGAACGGCGATAATACATCAAACTACTCTGACCACACTGGACTAACAATATCAGCTAGCTTACGTTTATTACTTCAATTCTGTCCATGTTATATTCACAAAAATATCAAAAGTCATCAGTGTAATGTTAGCGTATGTTGATAGCTATACAACTTACACTAGTATCCTGCTAATATCCCGTGGTGGTTGTAATCTCACTTCTCACATGTCATCGTGTGAAATCGATTAAGTTCGTTAACAATGTCGACACACTTTCTCGACAATCCCATAGTTCAACAAGAAAACGACAAACACAGGGAGGATTAACATTAGCTGACTGACGCTTGGCTAATGTTCGCATTTGTTAGACAACAGCTACGTTAAACCGTCTCTGTGACAGAGTAACGTCCGTATACACTGATTCACACACGGTTAGTAGTACATACGACAACAATATGTTTGTCCACGGTAAAAGAGACACTTTGCCTGTGTGTTTGTTTTGCCCAACCTACGTTAGCTTGCTGCTCGGCTTGTTTGTTATTGCTTCCGTTTCTCTGTTTCTTCTTCGTGTTGTGATCCCAGTAATTAACTCACCTGCATTTTCAGCCACAGCGCCACCAGTGGCCAGAAAGATACTCCGCGTCTTCTTCTTCTTCGTCTGATGGCAAACAACTCATAGGTGCATTACCGCCACCTTCTGGGTTGGAGTGTAGCAGAAGGACATTCAGTCATGTTCTTAACATAAAACTATGCTGAGCTGTTCATGGTCAAGCAACGATTACAGTGGTTAAATACAATACTAGTCAGTGCAGATCTACCAAAAATAAATAATAAAAAATATTATAAATTAAATTAGGAATTATAGCTCTGCTTCATATGCACTCATAACAAAAACGAGACAAGATAATTTAGCCACATAAAAGTGACAACAAAAGATGAGATATGATAAGCCAGCTACTTTAACAATAGAATAAACACTATAAATTACTTTGGAGAATATGGAGATTGTGCAAAAAAGTGAAAATAACTATAGGTAAAGTGACTCAAAAACAAAACACACACACAGACACAGACACACAAAACCTAAATCAGCATATTTGAACTGCTCTGTGACAGTAAACTGCCACTGAACATCATGCTCTGGTTTATATAACTGTGCTGTGCAGTGGATGGTTGGTACTGTCTAACAGACAGCACTTTGTGTAGACCCCTTCTCTGAACTCACACCACAGTTCAGTTCCATGCCATCAGCGCAGTAGCACTACATGAAACACTCACATGAAAGAGGAACAGGCCTTGACAGAAGACTTCTTCTCTGCCCATATTTGTGGAGGGTGTCTGTGCTTCTCTGTTCAGTCCAGTTTACCATTCAGTTGCAGCCAGAGCAAAGGGTACATATACACAGGTGTAGGGTGTAAAACAACCTCTGCACAGATCTAGTGATCTTATATAGTAGATTTCAAAGATAGCTACAGATAGGTATCAGTGCACACCGAGTGCACACGATCATGTCACATTACATACAGTCTTTCATGTAAGTAATGTAGTAAGTAAATGTAATGATCTACCCTTAGTTTTGTTCTCTACTGTTAGTCCCAAATATTGTCAAGTAAAAAGTATGATATTTCCCTCCAAAGTGTTATGAAGCGCAGGTACAAAGTTGGCCAAATTAGAAAGACTCAAGTACAAGTAACCTACTTTTAATGTATCTTCTTCTTGTAAATTTATATTGTTTCATTATTGTTTGCATATTCCAATTAACAAGTTATGTAGTTTAGAGTGACCACAGAGAGTGAAGGGTTGGTTGGTTGGCTCCATTGAAGCTACAGTATTCCCACCTTCCAAGACACAACCTCAGTGAAGATCTGTTGCAGTGGGGGTCTGGGCCCACAGGGAAGCCCACAGCTGTATATTATGATATCTTATGATCTATTGACAACATGAGGTGATACAGGCTGGATTTTGTACTAAATAGACATGTAACCGAATGATTACAGAGACACACTAGTTTCACTGTAGTCAAATGAACAGACTCCTATCAGCCAGGCCCCTGTCTGCAGGGCATTCACGGGTTGCATGATTAAACTTCTGGTTACATAGGCATGTCGATTTCAAGAGACTGGCTATTTCCTAACTTCAAATATAAGATATTAATGGGAAACTGCAGAAGCTAATGCTAATGAGTTACCACCCGTCAAAGTGCAACAGACTGAGTGAGAGGACAAAGCTCCAAGGAATTTAGTCATTAGGCCACCTTTTCTTCAACACTGCCCTCAAGTGGTGAGATCCATGTACTGTCATACACAGTGTTTTCACTGTTGTCTTTCTGTTGTTGTCATGAGATTGTACAATAACTGAGAGTTCAACATATGACAGTTTTAAGGAAAGAGATTAATGTAACAAATTCTGACACTCCAGTTCAATAATGGTCTACATCCTTTGATTGTGGTAGAAATAAAAACTGCTGCCTTGACTCTCTTACTGCAGTATACAGTAAATAAACAGTGTTATAAAATATATCCATATGTAAAGTTTAAGCTATGTGCATGCAAGACACAAAGTCGAGTAAAGCTAATAGAAGCTAGAACAAGATCATGTTTTTTCCTGTGATGCTACCAAGTCCTGTATCCTGTGATGATGGTTAACTGTGACACCTGCTGCTGTGGTTATAGTTTTATGAGGTTATGAGTCCCTGCACTGCCAGTCTATCACAGGGCCAACATATAGGGACAAACAACATTACACACTCACATTCACACCTGAAAGATACAAAGAAACACTGATGTTTATGCAACATTTGACTCATTTGACAGTTCAGCCATTTGAGTTTTATTAAATCAACAAAAAAACTATAAGCAGTTCATTGTACACTCCAAAGTCCCACATGTTACATTTCAATAAAAAGTCAAATATGATTCTACAAACAATGTCTTCTGTCTGTTTAATCCTCTGTAATGCTTAGTAAGTCTGAATGACATATACTCATATCTCATGGCATTCAATTCTCATAGAAAATGAGACACGCAGCACCTAGGAATACAAGAAAAGAAAAAATTTATAATTATATCCTACAAACCAGTAAATATACAAATGTATTTATCTATGGCACCTGAACACCAAAACTTACAAGAAACCTTTTCCGCAACCCAGAGGTCCGAAGAACAGTTCTGTTGGGAGGCAAACCTTTCTACACACGCCACTGAGAGTGGGGCAAGACCAAGGAAAGGATGCAGTCTCATTCTCCACAACTGTAATCACAGTTAGAAGACATTAGCTGTGTTTAATATCAAATCCTTCTGCTGTAACACTTAAATCATATCTATTATCCCTGGAAGAATAATAATGTGCAATGACAATATGACGTGCAAAAACATGCAGAAATAACATATAACATATAAGACTTACCATTAAGCAGTAAGACAACCAAGAGCACCAACACAACCACACGATAACAAGACATGTTGCGTCTGATGCTGTTGGTCCAAAATGAGGATGAGGTTTGAGACTGTCTGTCTCTTGGTCAGAGGGGGAGGAGTGAAAATAATAGGAAGCAGCATACTGGTCACTCAGTCTTATGTTATAGATTTATAAACATCCTTAAGAGAACATGCTTTTCTTAATCACATTTACGAAAATCACATCAGCGTGCCAAACACATGACCAAATGTTGTCATGAGACAAAAGACAAACTGCTCTTTTCATTGCTTTCTCAGACTGAGGACATAAGCAAAGAGGCCAACTTTCAGCAAAAGTGAACTGTATTAATAACTTACTGGTGAAATTGTGCAGTCAAAAAATAACAACTGTTGACCCTTTTCAGCAGAAAAAGTAGGCAGGTACGAATAATCTAGGCAGCTATTGTTACAGCACTGAAAGAGTGTCCTGCAAGATGATGGTGTATCTGAAAACACAACACACACAGTCCCCTCTCTCTCTCTGTGTTTTTTAATCACATTTGGTTAAAACAAGCCAGACCAGACACAGAAAAACAGTGTCTAGTTGGTGTTTTGTCATGTGGAATTCCTGGAGCATCAGCAGGCTGGAGCTCAGACCCCCAGTCTCCCCCAAACAGGAATGAAATAAAGTGGCATTTTTCAGTCTTCACTACATTTTATTGATTTTACTGAAGAAATTACATTACACTGAAACACTGAAAATGTAAACATAAATTGTGAACCTGTAACTGTGTTGAATGTTAAAGCAGTATAGATGAACAAAGAAATGTCGAAAGCAGTTTAAAAAATATCAGATTTCTTTGTAAATATACTGATTGCGCCAATGTTTTAGTTGCAAAATATTTTTTTTTCAGGGTTCAGATCTTAAACAATACATTTATAGAGTGCTTTGGTTAAGTGTATGTTATCGTCCTTCATTTCTGACAAGATTTATGTAAATTCCTTTTCCTCTCCTGTTTCATAAATGCCCCCTAAATACTTCTTTCCTTTTCCATAAATGAGTGCTATGAAAGAAGAACATGCATTAACTTTCACTGAAATGAGACTGTCTTTGCTTTGGCTGAAAGCCTGTGTCATTAATTTAATGACAGTGTGCAGAAGTTCCTTTTTGTAGGATTGCTTAATAAAACAAGCATTTTTCAGCCGCTGCTTGATATTTTTATAACACCCTTCCATTTTTATGCTTTGCTTTGTCGTGTTAAAAATTTCAGACATAACGTATCTGATTGAAATCATCAAACCTTTACTCAGAAAAAGACTGATTTACCCTGTCAGTCATAACGTATAGTCAAACTGCAGGACAGCTTGTTTACACCTGAAGATAACATTTACAGACAAACAAGAGAAAGTTCCTCAAAATGAATATCTATCAGCTTCTTTATTTTGCCTAATTATCTATGTGTGTAAGTAAAATAACAATATTATCATTGAACATTATTTGAGGGACCTCTACAACTCTTTTTAGTAACATGCTAATCTGCCCTTTTAACCGCTGTACATACTTTGCAACTGGATCAGAAGTTTTTAAAAAGCTGACTGAGGTTAATAAACTTATAGAAGCTCACAATGTACCATTTAGCACAGAGTATATCAGGATGGTAATATGAAGGTCATTAACATGGTTCAGATTTATTAACATATCCATACTAGTACAGGACATACAGGGAAACAAAATGCTGTCTCTCATGTTTGCCATAAGATTCACAACTACAGACACCAAATAGTCTTAAGGATAAGAGTGAGTCTTCTTACATTAGCAGCAACAACTTAGATATAAATAAGTTGTTTTTCTCCTCTTCTAGCAAACCTGACATAGTGGTTGAATGTCAGTAAAACTGCTTTTAAATGTGGTGCTCTGAAAAAAATCGGAGGGAAGAAGCGTCTGTACAGCCTGGCAGAAAAGGTCTGGTAACTTTTGTACCTCCGGCTGGGTGGTGGGAGGGTGAAGATGCTGTTGCTGGGGTGTGAAAAATAATGTTGAGGGCACAGTGTGTTGATACCACAGTGGGTACACAGTGTTTCATGGATTTTATTCTCTGTTTGTTGTCAGGTCTTACGGTCAGACTTTGCAGTGATGCAAGTGGTCAGGGTGGTCTCAGTGAGAACAGGTGAAGGCTCACCTTCTGCAGTAGATCCGTCTGTGCTATTTTCCACTGTTATGTTAGGTGTGATCTGCACTCCTAGGTTCTATGAGCTGCTGACCCAACCTACTGCTGTGCCTTTACGGGCCAACACTTATGTGATCAGCATGTGTCTTCCTGAAGTTTGTGATAACCTCCTTCATTTTCCTTATGTCGTTCCATCATGCTGCCAGGTCCACCTCTTCGGTGTAACCTGTTCCAGCATCATTGCTGATGAGGCCCAACACTGTTGTGTCATGATACAGGCGGAGCTGGATGATGCAGTACCACATGACAGGTCAGTTCTTGTTGCTTTTTTCTATTAAGAGGGCTATTTTCTCTTTCTGAATCAGAATATGGTGTAACATTTACAGTGAAATGAGACTGGGGCTGTGAAAACTGGCTAATTCAGTGTGCTGTATGTGCTTTACTCTACAGTACATGTTCATTCTATGCATTTGTTTGTGCTAAGATAATGCAAAAGTATAAACACCTGACACTGGCAGGCAGCTAAATACAAGTTGGGTTTTTTTCAATCTTTGAGCAAGTCAGCTATAATTTGTGAACAGTCATGAGTGAAAACAGAAGTTACTTACACCAAAACAGCACAACTTGAAACATGCTGTAAGCCACTGTAGCCAAAATATTCATATTTATTTTTATCTAATGCAAGATTATGAATTGCACTAATTTAAAGGTTTAAAAACAGCTGTGAGACCATCATAAAGCAAGCTAAAAATGGATCCTGGCCTGAGAAGATATGTTAGTAACATTACTGTATCTGGAGCTGAAAAGGCTGCAGTTTCCTTGTTCTTCTCATTTCTAGAGTGCAATTTACCTCTGAGGAGAAGGAGGTAGTTCCTCATGGTTTCTGCATTACCTTTTTTGCAACTAAAACCACTAGTGTTTAAAATGTTATTCTTGTTTCATCCTGACAGCTTTGGTCTGTGTTTCTGGAAATATGAGGTTGTTGTACTGCAGAAAACTGGAGAAAGGGCACTAGTTTTTTGTGCTGATCCCCTTCTGTTTGTTATTATACCACTTAACATATCCTGTAAGAAGGCCCAAGGGTTTGTCTGTGTTGGGAATATGTGTATTATGTTTACATATCTTTATCATCCTCTGAGTCAACCTTTGCTGGGCTCCCTTGTACTATTACTATTTCTAGGCATCTGTGTATAGTGTCTAAAAATAGTAATTTAAATTATGATTATGAGAAAAAAAAATTAACAATGGGTCTTATGTGTGCCTGTGCTTTATTTAATAAAAATGTAATGTAGCTGCAATGTGGCACACTTGTGCAATGTCAGTCAACTTCAAATGGCATTGTTATGTGTTTTAGTTATACAAAGCATGCTTGTACATTAAACAGTTAATAAATACAATTATTCCTCTTTGTGTGGCGAACACTTAAAAAAATCAACTTTTTGGGACAAAATGTAAAATAAGTCTTAAAAACACAATGTGGCAGAGGGACTTGACACCAGTATCCTCTGGACCAAACAAACTTAGAAATACAAAACTATTTTACAAACAATCAGGTAGACAGCATGCATACAAAAATAGACAACTATTCTGATCATCCCTTTGTAATTTACAATGCTAGTTCATTATTGCCGAGCATTATATTTTCCTGCCCGTTCTGAGGAATAGCTTGCTTTCTATTATCTCCTGTCATTTCTCTTGGAAAAGTACAATGTACATTCACAATCACTGAGGCACAGCACTTGATTTACAATTTGTATAAGTACCCCAAAACATTGTGTAGTCACTGTTGTTGTTGTAATGTAATATTAAATATATATACAGTATATATGCTAACACTCTGTACACTCATAGAACAAACATACCCACACACACACATGCATAACAAAATGTTGTGTACATCCAAAGATTTGCTTTTAACTCCTCCATCCTTCCAACTTCACTGAGTGGCTGTACACAACTGCAGCATAATGTTCAAAATGATTCAACAGAAGCAAGGAGAGATAGCCATGCATATGAGCAATGAATTACAAAGCTCTTCAACACAAACACAAAGTGTTTATTTGCCATTAACCCTGTGAGCCTATGAGTTATTTTAATCAAGCCAGACATCTTTTTTGCCTTTTGTGACAGCCCTCCTTTTGTAATGTGCTCCTGCATGGTGAGCGAGGTTAAAGGAGCAATAAATGGAGAGAAGATGGAGAGCCATGCAGGTAAAAGATGGCTTTTGGTGCCTTTTATCTCCAGCAACGAGATGCTGACTGTGTGAGACACAAGCAGAGGCGATATGGTCGATGTTTAATCAACACACTGATGCTCACTGGCTACTCTAAAAAACCCAGTGACCGGTGTGTGTCTTGAAGAGGGACATTCTGCAAGAAAATGAAGGTGCTAATTAGTAATCACCGGATACAACACATACATAGAAAAAATGCTGTTTAATAATAATATACTGTTATACCTTCAGTGAGCTATGGAGGATCTGCAGACGATGAAGCTTGTCATTTAGCAGGGGGTCATTAACTCGGCGGACAAACGAGCGCTTGTACTCCAGACGACTGGCTGATCTGTGGTCACCCGAGGTAGACAGGCTGGTCTGCTCCAGAGCTCTGTACAAATCCCCCAGTGAGTCTGCCTGCATCCTGCAGTCCAGTCCATGGCCTGGCAAGAAGGACAAGCAATGACTAACAAAGATTTCACATTAAACTGAACTCAAGGATGAGATTTCTCACTTTTTTTCTTACAGAAAAAGGAGAACAGCCTGTTCACAGAGAATTATTCTACTCTTCATCTTTTTAAGACGGAACAAATAAAAATACTTCAGAGATATGCATTACAACAAAAATTATTTTAGCTATGAATCTCTACACACTCCACCATATGAAAGTGCAGGCAGCCTCTCTCTGCCCACACATTCACACATACAGATTATATGCTACCTGCCCACCATGAAATGGCAGAAAGTTGATGATAACAAGTGGCTGGTGAAGAGACTAAAATATTTTGCAAGTTGACAGCAAGGTCAGTAGGTTGTCTTGAGTGTTAAGAACATTTTTCTGGAAAGAAATTTAGCTTTGGAGTTGTACACAAACAAAACAGTGGACAAGTAAAGACTGACATGAGGATCTATCAGTGTGTCTCAAACAGTGGTCGAGGAAGTGTCCAGGTAGTGTTTACGTAAATACAAGTAGCAATAATACAATGTAAAAATACCTCTTTATAAGGAAAAGTCCAGCACTGAAAATGTTATCTATTAGCAACATTACCTAAGTTAAGTATGCAAGTATAATCATGAAATTGTATTTTAAAGTATGAAAAGTAATCAAAACAAAGTGGCCAATGTGACAGCAAAGGGTGAATGAAATGTTTGGAGTGTTTTCTTAATTTGATTAATCAGTTATTTGAAAAATTGTATTATCTTCTACTTTATCTTAATTGTCTTTTTTATCTTCTACTAGATTAGTAGATTAATTGACTAATCATTTCATCTCCAATTCACTGTTAGGACCAAGGAGGCATATTTTATATGGTCTCCACATGTGAAATAGGTGGTAACTCAGATAAATGTATACATGTAAAAGAATAAGAAAGATAAATTAAATACAGTAGTTGAGCAAATGTACTTTCTACATTCCAACACTAACTGCATAGCACTGCTGGCTTCCTCCAGTGCAAAATCTTCACTTACTGCAATGTAAAAATTGGAAAAACAAACAAAACTGTTATGCAAATAAGACTGAATTTTAGTTACTTACAAAAAATAACAGTTTTTACTGCCATTTTCTTATATTTCCGTCTACTACTTGTGTTCCTTATAGTACTTATATTTTTTGCACTACAAGAAAGAAATCTGTGTCCTGTCCTGCTCATAACATATGTACTGTATGGTCTTCATCACAGACTCTCAGGACGAACATTTCTCTGATTTCTCTGATTCCTCCTTACTGTCTTCAGGGAGAGAAACTAAGGAAGGAACACTGGATGCGCAGCTCATCCATCTTTCTAATAAACTACCAGGGCCACTTTTGTATCATGTTTACGTACACTGCCCTCTGCAGGAATGACACTCTTACTACAGTAGACTCTGTTAGTCGTCACGCAGTTTTGTGTCCTGGGAACAGGGTGGGACATTCTGAAGCTTCAGGACTGTGCTTTGAATGTATCATGCTTTATTTGCCGCCTGTTTTGTTTGTCTTTCGTCTTTACAAGCAGCGGTGGAGAGGGTGAACAGCAGAGCATTGGATAAATGAGGACGAGAAGAGAGAACCCTTGGGTGTATTTCTTTATCCTGTTCACAATTCAGCATTAACATGGGCTGAAAGGATTCCTCCTCACTTCACCATTTAAATACTGCTGAGAGGCACAATGGCATCTCGATCAGGCAAGAGAGAGAGAGTGAAAAAAAAAGAGGGAACGAGAAAAAGCGTGAGTGTAAGTGTGTGAGAGAGAGCAGACTGCCAAGATAAATCAGTATCAAATAAGATACAAATTTTCATTTTGCTTAGACAACTGCCCTGAAGGTCTCCGAGGGACGGCAAATGGGTAGGCTTCAAATCCCATCCAGTAAACAGTCAGTATTCAACCTCTGACATTTGCTGGCTCTGATTGTCTGTTAGCAGCTTTAATAAAATAAGTGGCGACAAACAAGTGGACTTACTCTACACACATGAATAAGAGTGATCTGCTAATAACAGTTAGCAACAGAGGTTATCAGGACACTTCCGGTGGATGTCAGTGATACAGTTTTTATATAATACATGGGGCTTCTTTAGCATAATATTATTTAACAACTGTTAATTATGTAAAAGTGGATTTGTTAGACTTATTTTTGCAGAGATACAGTAATTCTAGTATTGGCCATTACTCCTAGCAAATTATTTTGCTAGGAGTAATGGCCAAACTTGCAAATTAGTTTTCATGCAGTCTCAGTATGAAGTACATAGTGTTACAGTGCTACTCAGCGACTCAGGCTTGTGGGAAGCAGATCTTGTCAGTTTTTTTATAAACATCATCTAATTAGAGATCCTATTGAAGTGTTCATATTGTATATCTCCATAACTTAAATATTTGATTTTTTTTATAAAACATAATTTTTTTGCATGTCACAGTCTCTACTCATTGTTTTTGGTCTGTTTCTCTACCGTCTATCAAATAAATGCAAAAAAAGATTTTTTAAAACTGTTGTGTATACATTTTCTATAGATCAACTAATTGGTTAGTCATCTGTTCGTTTGATTCAATGTTTTATATTGTCTGACCTGTTTCGCGAGCCCGATCCAGGTGGTAGAGTTGGGGCTCTCTTTGATCCGATGAGGCTGCGGTGGCGGCCAGGATGGCGTGGAGCCCACTGTCCCTGGGTAGCGTGAAACTGCGGGGTTTCCCTCCTGCTTCTGAATCAATACTGGCCCTGAGAGGCAAAGGCAAGGCTCTGTACTGTTCCTGCAACAGGCTGCGCTGTGCAGGCAGAGTCGACTGCCTGCGGTACTCCATCGCCAGTTGGTCTCTGTCCTCAGATAGCAGGGATTCTTCCACAGGAAACGTATGAAGATAATGCATTCTCGTGTTGTTCTCCATCTGATCCTGCCATGAGTTTCTGTGGCTGGTCGTCTTTGGTCCCGGGGAGATGCCGTTGTTGTTACTGCTTCCTTCCTGAGGCTCAGAGTGGAACTCTTCATGAGAGGAACGGGATTGGAATGTGTCAGAGGAGGAGAGATGGCCACGTTTGGGTTCCAGGTACGGACTCACCTAAATACAAACAAACAGATTGCAAGTAACAAAAAGACACATCCTCCACGTGCTCCATGTCTGCTGTGTTTATTAAACTACAGGTTGACAGACTCACTGAGGATGCTCTAGGATAGGTGTCATAAGGTGGTGGCGGACTGTCCTGTTTTGGCACTGAGGGCCTCTCCACATCCTCATGATCACTTTCACTCCAGTAATCTGTCATGAAGGAACATGAACAAACGTGTCATGTTTGAAACAACATAAGCTATTTAGAAGACAAAGGATTTTGAGACTATAGTTCAGATAGCTTAAAAAACACACAAACATACACAATTTCTAATTTAGCTCCTGAACTGTTGTTTCAAATAAGAATCATCAGCTCCTCCGGTGGATGTTCTGTAGCTGCAGAGAAGCTATAGCTTCGGTGTAGTGTAGATATGATGTAGTTAAGGCCACATCTGAGTACTGTTGAGGGTGAGGATAAATCTAAGATGTGAGAACTTCCTGTTAAGGTTTATGGAGGTGTTGTGGGTCTAATTTAGCAACCTGTCTGTGAAGGAAGAAGCCCCCTCTTTATAAAACCAAAGACAAACCTGCTCACATACGCCCACCCTGACAAGGTTTCTGCATAGGCTGCTCTGGCACATGGGTTTGTTACATTATTTCCTGCCCATTTGCAAGAAGCAAAAGAACACCAGTACACTGAAATAACAAGCTTAACTTCTGCCCCTAAAATTAGATTTTATATACAGCACAAAGCAGAGATGCTTGAATCAGATGTGAAGTGAAAGTAAAACTGGGGAGAGGTGTTAAAAAGCCTCTACCACTGATCTAGTAAGATATATTTATTTACTTCTCTCAATCAGTTCTTGATTTGTTACTTCATCAAATCATACAAGATCCAAGTTCATTATTTAAGCAGTTTGATTCTATATTTTTTTCCATATGCCAGCTACTCTCACATCAACTTACAGCAAATAGGACAAAAAACAGCAAGAACTTATCTACCAATGGAAAGATTCATGGAAAGATTCAGGACAAAAAACTATGCCAAAATAAGCAAACACACAGTAATGGAAATGACTGCTCTAAGCCTGTGATAGCAAATTAAAACATTGCCAAGAGAAGACTAGGCAAACTAATTTATCCATTTATTTATCCACGATTCCTCAATCTAAAAGTGTGTGAAGTCGCACTTTTTTACGTCAGTTTTATGTAACTGTTGACCAGCGACCTGTAACAGACGAAGAATTCTTTGCAGCACAGTGAACAGTCTGTGACTAATCTCACCTTGGTCCTGATTAATTTTCTCCTGCTCAGAGTAGCCAGCCACTGCCATACTGAGACGACTCAGCCACCTGTGGGGGAGAATAACAGCGATGACGCACAGCAGCTTCCAATAATGCATTTTGTGTTCATGTATGTGTGTCTCTCCTTGTTTGGCCATTCACCTTACAAAACTTTGCTGTTTCAAGAAGAGTGGGCAGTCTAGGGGGAGGATTGAATTTCTGGCCAGAGAGGGTTTTAATGTGGCTGAAGATGTGGGATTGGGGGAGTTTACAGCATGACTATTATTGCCTCATTAACTCACCGGGACATGTCGTCTACATTTTCTGCTGCAAAGTAGAAGGTCTTTATCTTTGGATGGCAAGCCTTGAAAGCACTAAAAGGGATTGAAGGGTATGTTTAATCATATGTAAGCACTCAAACTCACATAGCAGGCATTAATATTTGAATACAGACGACTGCCAAATTAAACTGCCTCAGAATGACAGAAAATTCTGACACAAAAACAGCAAGACTCTGCATCATAAGATAAACTGCTCTGTTTATGTTGGTGAGCTGTACGAAGGACTACGTCAGTTTCATTAAACATGCGTGCATGTGCACATAAACAGCATCCTCTATTCAAAAGCTGCGGCATAACTAAGACAGATACATGAAGGTAAGCCATAATTATTAAATTAAACACAACCACACCCTCATAATCATCTTCAAAACCCCAGATTTTGCTGGCATTTAACCCAGCAATGAACAATAAAAGCTATCAGCTATCTGCCACACAATATACTCGATATACAGTATATATACAGTCACAGCATTGAACTCAGATTAAAATTTGTGTCTTATTCAAAATTAGACAAAAGCCAAGAATATATGCATCTCCTGTCTGTATACTAAAATGTTGCAGGTTGATACTGCAAGTGCATATTGTTTGTGAGTCAGACATCCTGTCTGATTGTCAATACATTGTCAATTGCCAGTCCTTTTTTTTCTGCCAAAAAACAATTTGCACGACATTATCTCTGTACCAATTATACATATGTATCTCCTAATATTCACGATGAAGACTCTGCTGTTAGCTTTTTGAATTGTATTCAAGAAATTTGTAGTTTTCTATACTTTTGAGATTAAATGGAAAATCTATCCACGTCTATGAACTTTGATCCTTGGTTTCCAGATGAAAATCAGTACTCACAACTTTCTCCTGCATTCAGTAGCACGGTCAATCTTGAACTCCGGGAGACTGACAAAGCCCTCCGCCTTCTCATCCTACAACAAGCAAAAGCAGACTTAAATGCCACATAATGAATTGAGGCTTAATTCTGTGCTCTTTGAAAAAAAATAATCATTTACCTCCTCATTCATGTACCAGTACAGGCAAGTGCCTTTCAAAATAAACCAGTACTTCTTCCATTTCTGCGAAAAATAGGTTTTAGCGTCCTTCTTTTTCCACAGCCAACCCTCGCAGTCCCCCTGACCTAAGTCCCTGCAGGAAATCCGTCGCTTGCTGATTGAAGACATGGGACTTGCAGCTGCAGGTACCAGCAGGGGATCAAAACACATGAGGGGGTTAGAAAACACTTTTTGTGAAACACCTGCTCATGTGTGGATGTGAGTACATCGCTCCTTGAACCAACCCTCCTACCTTTACTCTTCTTCTTCGACCTCGACAGCAGTGAGGATCGCTCAAACACCTGCAAAGTAAAACAGAATGCAGAGCAGAATGACGACATGCAGAGAGGTACAGTGCTGCTCCTACTTCTACGAAGAGGGGAAAAAAAACTTTTCACAAAACACTTACATGGTAGAGGGATGCAGAGTCAGAGGTGGATGTGGACAGGGAAACTTCCATCTGCAGGGCAGGGACGAGTGTGTAATGGGTGGGGCTCCCTCCTCGCTCTGCCTTCCTCCTGTTCTGACTCAGGCTGCGTCCCAGCAGGAAGTTTTCTCCTGGGGTTTTATCTTCACTCGAAAAACGCAGTAGGGAATTCTCTGCAGTAACACAAAAGTGGCACACACACATAAGTTAAATTTTAAAATAATGTAACAGCCTGCATCTGTACTGACAGATAGATAAGAATATAAGATACTGCAGCATTTTAGATGAATGTTCTTATTAAAACCAAGGGCCTACATATAAATTGCTACAAGGTTTATGTCACAAAACTGATCAGACTGTCTGTGTAATCTACTGTCCGTTCCCTGTGATCAGTGGATGCTGACATTTCAAAAGACTTCCACTAAAGTATTTGAAGGGCATTAAAATCTACAAAGGAAGACTGGTGTCAGGTAGGAAGGCATCAAAACTTCCAAACAATGTCTCTTGTAGATAAATATAGCACCATTATTTTTTTCCAAAAACCCCAAGGAACCACATATCACCACCATCCCCAGAGGAAACAAACACACCACTCAAGTCTTTCTTTGAGACTGAAATAAAAATTCAGTCTCCTCCCACTCCATTTACCACCTAGTTCAACAATCTGCGACAAAATGTGAAAATCAGGAAAAAAAATATTTCTACTGCTGCTAAACAACAGTGTGCTTTTTATATCCAAACACAGAGGAACAGCTAAACTGACAGCAATAAAGGAAGATACGGGGGGGTGGGGGGCGAGTGATGGATTATGAACATACAGAATGGAGGAGATAGAGGCATGAACTGATATCCAGCATGTTATCAGTTTTGACAGGCCAGCTCATCCTTCCACTTTTTGGCTTGGAGATCTGAGAGGGTGAGGATATTATGAGATATCCACCCACTCACCTCAGCTTCCTCTGTCCCTCTCTCTGTCCTCCTTCTTTCTGTTCTTCCCTTTTTCTCTCTCTCCCACCACCTCCCACTCACCTCTCCGGCTCTCTCTCTTCAGCTTGGCCAGGTCTTCGTTGTCTCCCACCCAGTTGTATTCCACCGGCATTGAGATGGGCCTGAGCCTGCCTAGAGCATAGGGAACGTCAATATTACACAGCTGCCCACACACATAAATTAACTGCAGACGTCTCAAAGACATACAGATGCTACATATGCAGGGAATCTGCTTTCACGACTTACAATAGCACATCCTAGGCTGGGGGAGGTCAAGGTCTTACCATAGGTTGGAGTGCTCCCCCTGCGGACAGATGAAACCTCTTCGTTCTGGTCATACTCGTAACAGTAGAGTATGGCATCCTCTTCCACCAGAGGAAATTGCCGCTGACACTCCTGGTCCAGATAGGAGTTTGGTGATTCAGATCCCTCGGCGACATGGACGTCTGCTTGAGGATTGTCACCGGGCAGATTTCCTTTGTCATCTCTGTAGTAATATCAGTGAAGTACTATCAGTGAAGATCTAGCTAATATGAGTAGGGTGAAAACTTAACATCAAACGATGAAAGACAGCTACGTTTTTATTTTAAAGGATAAGGCCAACAATATTCTATATAGAGTATTAGTTGAGAAATCCCGTGAAAAGATCAAACAACGTGTTAGACCATCTCTTAAATCAGATGATGTATAATGCACACAGCATCACCTTTCAGAGAAGGCTACTCAACCTATGTCTGTTTTGGTACCATTCACTGGCAAAACTGTGCTTTCTCACTGAGAAAAGTCACATTGGAAAGCTATGCAGAAATACTTGCTTACGTTTATCCACTCTGATTCTTGTGGAAAAACACAGCTCTACCAGGATGTGGGTTAGGGGAAAAAACATAACAGATGCACAGATGCCACCAGAGAAGGAGGGAGAGATGGCACAGTGCCAGCTGTATTAAGTCAGGTTGCAGGTGTTAGACTTCCAATCATGTTAACGCTAGTTTCCATTACATTAGGATCTACAGAACTGTTAGCGGCCCCTGAGTCTGGTAGTGTGGCTGCACCTGCTGAATGACCACCCTCATAGCATTCAATAAATGGAGCCAGAAAGTTAGAATAAAACAACATCTGCAAGAACTGTAGGAGACCATGTTAGTAATAAACAACAACTACATAAATAAATATACTATAATATCAATAATAATGTTGATTCTTTCTGGGAGGGCCAAATTTCTGGATCGGCGAGCCAGGCCCTCTGGGGCCCACCCATGACGCTGTGTCTGGTCCCAGGCCCATTCATTCCTACATTCGATCACTCATAGATTCATTTTTTTATGGTTAGTTATCTAGGTGCTGTAGATCAAAGCTTAACAAACAAAAGTAAATTGTGCATTTGTTAAAGATGACTTTCAAATGCAGATCAATTCACATTTTGTGCTCTAGTGAGTTTGTACAACAGCAGGAAAGTGTATGTATATTGACCATGCTTGTGTTAAACTTCAACTTGGTTCCTATGGTTTTAGTTACTTGTATATTAATATTTTTTTATTTCCATCTGCTTTAAAATATATCTACTTCTAGCTGAAAAACCTCTGTGGATTGGATATTAAGAACCTTTTCCTGAGGAGTTCCGATGATGCCATCTGGAGAAGTTTTGGAGGAGCAGGTCGACCAAGAGTACAACCTCTGTAGCATGAGCAACCAGATGGCATTGTCTGAACTGAAATGCTCCTCCAGATCACATCATCTTGAGATGTTTCTCATATAGAAGCAGGAATATAAAATAACATGTAAGGCAGACGAACATTTAACAACATACACATACCGAAACTAGACCCATAGAACGCAAGGTGAAACTGTGTATACAGCGCCATTACTCAGTCTTGGCACTAAATTGTTCCACTGGCCAACTGCAATTTCGCAACCCAAAACCATTATATTAGTGTAAATATAGAAAGCTATTTTAAAAATTTGTATAAAATGCTAACATGATAAACATGCATGCTAAAAACATTTTGATAGTAAAAGTGGAATTATGTTTGGTTAGGTAGGCAGTGCTTGTCAGTCTGATAATTTTCTTGTAAGTTCCAGTTCTTTTGTAGGATTCACTGAGAGAAATATTAACATATAAAAGATAAAATGTCCACTGCTTGCTTCATCAAGCATTAGATATAAATGCCAGTGGCTGTGTGAGGCATATGGATAGTGAGGCTTTGAGCAAATTACTAATGTCAGCATACTAACATATGTACAGTGACTGTGTAAACACAGTGATGTTTAAGAGGTATAATGTTTAGTATGTTCATATTTTGCACATTAGCAATAAACACAAAGTACTATATAATATATGATGAGAATATCTTTAGTTTTGCAGTTATTTGATCATAAATCGAAGTACAACACAAACTTAAATTTTGACTGATGATGGTGCTAGATTTATCCTCTGGGACAAAGTTGGTGTTACTGCCACCAGCTGCACATCAGTGAAATTACCTTTAATATTTGGTGAAGCAAGAACCACATGTGACCTTGTGTGTTTTATGTGTGAGTATGTGTTCACCTTGGGGTATATGGCTCTGCTGGAGGAGGGGGTATGTAGAGGTCTTGCAGGGCACAGCTACTCCGCCTGGATGGAGTGCTTAATGTGCTGGTGGGCGTGGCAACGCTGCTGCTGGGGCTCTGAGGGAAGATTGGCTGCGTATGAGTGGGTGTGTGAGTATGTGTGAAAGAAAGAGAGACAGGCAGACAGAGAGAGAGATAAAGAGACGAACAGTTACAGGGACTGACACATTGAAAATCTGGAGTTTACAGCAGTTGAGTCAGTCAGTCAGTCAGGGGACGATCACTAAGTTCAGATTGTGCTGCTGAGTATCTCAACCGTGAAATGAGCAGTGTACTGTACGTTTCTGATGCTCCAGTTCTAACTGGTGCACACAAGGAGACAGAATGGTGTGCAAGCTAGTCATCCCTCTCATTCAGGTCAAGGAATATCTTGTCATAGCCTACAGAGTCTGTTCAACACAGTACATGGAGATAGATTGCTGCAAAATCAATGCAAAACTGAATATAAATAGCCAGAGAGAAGAATCCAAACACAACCTGTCTGTTTTGCACTGGAAAAACATAAACTTCATGGAGTTTCATAGAGTTTGAGGGAGTTTATTAAATGAAAGAAAGAAGTGAAATTCAGCGACAGAATACTAATTTCTCACAGCTCAAACTGTGCTAATATGTTGCGTAACTCATTGCTGAGTAATATCAGAGATGTATTATCAGGAGACATCATGCTCCATCATATGACCATTATGTGTGTCAGAGTAATTGCAGGGCTTCTACAACACGTTGTTCTTTTATGTTGGCATTCTTAATTTTAGTTGCATCTCAGAATGAAAAGTATTAAAGTTTCTGTGTTCGTTTTTCCCTTTTCTGTCCTTAAAAACACCAGCAGGAGAGCAAATTCGATTGAGGTGGAAAAGAAGAATGTGAGGATGTGAAGGGGGAGGAGGCTGAGCAGGACTGTGCTTCAGGGCCTCAGGGGGGAGAAAACATTTTCTCTGGCCTGGGACTCAAAGAAAGGCTGGGCTACTTTAATACACATCCCTCTATTTTCCACCTACTCTGGCTCAGGCTCACGATCCTAATAATGTAACTGGTTTGTCCAAAGTAGGACAACAGATGCCACTTAGAGCTGAAATGTTAACTTGTAAATGAATGATGCAGGAATCATCAACCAGTTAGTTGCAAGGTTTGGTACAAAAATGAGGTGGATGCAATATAAGGAATACCAGTACAATGCAGTGGAATTCCCATAGCTGCAGTATAATATTGCACAGCCCAAATAATCTGACATGTTTTAACATAATGTAATGTTTGTTTCAGTGTTCTTGTTTTACATGTTGATGTGTAGTGTCACAAGTCAGTGGAGTCTTATTTTTAACAGTAGGGACAGAAGCACAAACATATATGGTACACTTAGAAATTACACAGAGCATATATTCACACAGAAACAGACATAGACCAACAAATCTGTGGAGCATGAAGGCAGTGATCATACCTGCAGAGCCAAGGGCTTCCATCTCATGTTTTTAAGTAGAGCAGGGGTTGAGGTGAGCGTGCTCTGTGGGCGTTTCTTCAGCGTCAGGGTGACACCTGCAGGGTCCCCACGCAACAAATTCACCAAGTTCTTCAGCTGCCAGCCCACCTGGTGAACAATCGCATGATGACGTTTTCATTAACACACAGACTCAACTGAAATAATAAGCTGATGTTTTAACATAAACATCCAGATTCAATGTACACACAGTTTATAAAAATGGTAAATTGATTGGGTGTATGTATTTCAGACATGATTCAAATTCAGACTTTTTTACCCACATTATGCTGAGATTCTATTGTGGTCTTTATTTTAATAATACACAGGCCAGTCCTGCTGGTTAGAAATTGCACTACAGCCTGCAGCCTCTTAGTTTCATGATGATGAAGATGTTAAATGCAAAACTGGATGCCAAAGGGATCTTGCACACCTCCCGTGACATCAACCTGCAGGCACTGTCATGTTGTGATAAGCTCTGATGTTGTGTGCTGTACAGCTGCACGCCTTGTAAATAGTCTTTAACCCAGTTTTGATGACATTTGGCACAAAAAATATCCCGCCCAGAGAAACTGTCTGCTGCTGAACCAAATATGCCAGGTCCGGTTTGGGGAGAAAATATTCTTTCTTGCTTGGCTGATTGCAGTGAATTTCAGTATATCTTGTGTATTCCAAGCAGCCTGAGAAACTGGGTATTTTTTAGACTTAGCAATCACTTTGTTCCTTTCCAAGTAATTTTTCACCTTGACAGCCACTACACAGAAATTCATCACAGTGAAAGTGCATTAAAGAGACAGACGACTCTATAACCCAAAGCTCGCTTTATTCCATGACCAAATGATTATTTTGTTTATTTTGTTTATTTAAAGCCCTGATTGTTCAGCTATTTACAGCTTTGAGGTGTTTCTTTAAAAAGACTGTACCACTTTCTTTTTTATTATTACTTTTGTTTGCTTTCATCTTGTGGATTATGATAACATCCAGTGTTAAAATTTACTGTCCAACTTGGAGTCTTTTTATGTGTTTGAAGTGTTCCCTGTTTATTGACAATTCTCGCACAGAAATTCGATCTACCTTAACTGCCTGGAGTTATTTATTTTTTCTTTTTACAGTCTTGTGCTCAGTAATACCAAATAATGTTTTCATTTCTTTAGCTTATTCTACATGTGTTCATTTTCAAAGTTACTAATCACAAGGCAGCCTTTGCCTACTATTTTTTTTCCTTCATTCATTTCCTTTGGTAAATGCTCAAATCCAGTGAACTGTGGTCTGTGTCTTACAGCTGCACATCTCCCAGTTGTCTTAATTACAGATCCATGAACCGTTTCAAGCATCTCTTCTTTCCTTGGTGGTATTTTTCAAACCGTGATGTTGGTTCTACTTTCTCTCAGACCTGATGTTGTTACTTGCGTTGCTTTAAGGATCCTTTCTGTACTTTTCTCTTCGGGTTTGTCGTCTGCTTGTGAGAAAAGATCTGTGTGCAAAGAATCTTGAGCCTCCACAGACACATTGCAGTATCACTGTTAAGTATCACACCTAAGCTCATGCCCCCGTACCCACTATTTGGGTTATTCATAAACAATCAACCACCATAAATTCAAACAGTATGGGCCACACCGAATGACAGGGGAAGAGAAGTATGTAAGCGAGTTATGGCAGTCATCGTGACTGACAGTGCAGTTTTGTATCAGCAGACATGTCAGCTCAGTTTACAGATTGCCATCACCTACTTAAGCTGTCACTCAAATCACTCAGCTGCTGCTCATATAGCAGAACATCTTTCCTTCATCACCACCACCACCCCAGCACCACCACCTGTGAAAACCCGTGTCACTGCTCCATCCCACATACTAAAACTATACAGTAAAAAGAAAAACACTCTTCTTAACTTTATACTGCTTTTGAGTTAGTGCACAAGGAATGAATACATTTGACAGTTTTGTTTTGTAACATTAGATGATATAAGACCTGTGCTGATGGATGTCCATCAAGCTGCAACTTTGAAGACGTGTCAATCAAACTGTAAATGAGCGCACTGTCTTGGGTTTAATTAATGACATATAACATGACTCAGTTCCATTTAGGTGTTTCATTTACAGGATCATGTATTGTGCATGCAAGTCACACTAAGCCATCATTAAAGTGATTAGTATATACTGTATAGTACTGTTGTTGGTTTTGCCAGCCTTTAAACCACAGTTCACATTGACAAGAAAGAGTCTTGACATCCAAATCAAGTTTGTTTTTCACTTATTCTTTTTAAAATCGCTGCATTCAGTGGGTGAGTTGACTGACTGAAATGAACCTGACTTGAGCTGTGTAATTATCATACGTCTTGCTGTTGCATGCACAAGCAGCAATTATTTTAGACAAAGGGTGCTATATTTAAATTGTGCACCATGGGAAGTTTTTCCTTTCATTTCCACTGAATTTATATTCTATACTTCAGCAAGTTTGTGCAGTTTTGTGTCACTGGCAAAAACCAGGGAAACACCTACGTACTTTATATTAAGAATAAAATTACCAGGCTATGGACAGTTGTCGCATGTCACTCCCCATCTCTTCTTCTCTTTCCTGCTATCGCTCTACTGTTTAAGCAGTTTTAAAGTTGGCCTGATTTAACAGGGACTTTACAACTCATTGGAGTGGTCAGGAGAGTTCTAATTAATAGGGGATGTGGATGTACTACGGGCAACTAGGAGCTGAATTGTTACTTGCAGAAAAAAAAACTGAAAACAGTGATTTCAGTACACCGTTTGGCCCTAAGCAGACATCCCTGATCAACTGAAGTGCTCTTGTGAACATAAGTTCAATGCTTTAAAATGACTGTGATGAGCAAAGTAACATATCCATCCCCATCTTCAAAAACCTACAACAAGCACTACAGCCAGCCACTTAGACAATAACAGGTTCAACAGAGCTGCGATGGCTCATGTGCAGCAGAGCAGATGAAAATGTGAATAATAGAACGGCATACACATACACACCATATGCACATTGGCAGATACATCTAGTGTTCAAAAACAGAAAACACACAAACAGAGAGCAAAAAATTTGGTCTTACCACTGTCTGATGATTGACTTGAATGACTTCATCACCAGCATGGATTTTCTTGCAGCGGTCTGCCAGGGACTGATAGATAGACAGAGAGTCATTAACTGTTGCTCCATTTCTCTTTCAAGACAGAGCTAACTGTGATATATATAATCATAAGTGACCCACCTCTGTCTGTATTTTTGTCTATAAGTGAAGGAGCATTAAGGCAAAGACCTGCACAGGTGAACACAAAGAGGCTTGTACTTACTCCTTCTGTTGTCCCAGTGATTACATGCAAGCCATCGTATGTTGATTTGATATACATGCCCTGCGGGACGAGAGTAGAAATTTGTATTTACATTTATATTTGCATTTTAAAGCAAACTCAAATACAAGGCTCATTAAAAACTTAACTCAGTCACAGCCATTTGCAGAACAAGCCAGAGTCATAGCATATTTGCAAATTTTAGCATTTGTTATTATCTGTTGTGCAAAATTAATCTGGATTTATCACAACCGTAATATTGCAATTATTTTTTAGCAGCAGTGAAAGACGTGAGTGTTTTTATAATGAGATTGGACTTGCCTATCCAGAAAATATAATACTGTAGCTACTGTGAGACCCATGAACATGATGTAGTTTATACTTTCTAAATTGATGTCATGTCAGTCCCATATAAATGCTCCTCAAAGCAGACTGCAGCAGCATGGAGAATTATGTATTTGCAAAAATACTGTTTGTCTGTTGCAAAAAAGGCCCAAACTTAAGGATTTTGCTAAAAGTGGTCTGAAGTGCGTTACACATACATGCAAACATACACACACATACATTGACACACAAATGTGTATGAGCACATGCTCTCGCACACAAACACAGAAGCAGCATGTCAGTCTTCAAGATGAGTATAAAAGGTTTATTTTTAGGCCACTTGACCCACTGTTGTGTTCAGGTTTCACTGAACGGATGACTGAACTTCCATGCCCCCTGCTAGCTTTTGTATGGGGGGCAGGGCTCCTATTGTGGCCCCAAGCAGGGAGCTTGTGCCTGAGTGTAGGTCAGTGCAAAGATGGAGTCTGACAAAGTGACGGTGGTTTTACAGCAGTGGCAGAAATAAGTCACTTTTCAAGTAAATGCATTCCCAGTTAGTTGCTATAATGGGGCAGCAGTGGATCAGTTGGTAGGACAGTCACCTCCAATTACTATTATTACAATTTGCACATTTAAGCACTGTGTATTTCTCCCATTTCAACAAGGTCAACATGTTGTTTCCATGTTGCTTTTTATAAGCTGACTCATATGCCCACCAGCTGAGCAAAACCCAGTTTCAGGACAGCTACAGTTACCCCCATTACTGATTCCGGGACTATTATACTAGACTGCATTCATTTTTCCAAAGTTTATCTAGTATAATGCCAAATGACTGTATGATCTTTTGTTATTTGGGTCAACTGACATAGCTTTCTTTCTCTTTCCCAACAATCCAAATGTGCTGTTTGAATCACAGTGAGAGAGAGATTTAGACAATGTGTGGTATTTGTCAAAGAATTTATGAGACTAAACGGACCAGGCAGATTTAGTATTAGTGATGGTGTGAATTTCTTTAAAATTTTTTGCAGTGAGTGAGCAACATGCTTCAGGGTCATATGAACATGGCCAGTTTGAATCAAACAGAAGTCAATATGCTAATAAGGGTCATGCTGTTTCTGAAAATGAGTAGGTTTCACCATCATCTATCAATAGTTGTGTACTTTGGTTTGTTGGTACAGTCACGTTTTTCCATGTTAAACCTGGAAAACAAAGTAACATCTTCATATTGTAAGTATATTAAACTGTATAAAGTGTAATGGGAAGTATATTAAAACCCTGCTCATGTGCAGGTGCCACATTGTGTTGTGGGCTTGTACACTTCTTACAGACTGTTGTGTTTACCAGAGGAGAGTGCAGTCTGTGCAGTGTGATGCTGACTAATTCAAGGCCAACACCAAAATATGGACAGTTTAGTCCACAGTAGATACCAAACATGCCATTGAATGTTGTAGCATATACAGTATATCTTTATTTGTTACATAGATATGACTATTATATTTAAATGTTTAGGGCACATATACACACTAGTCACACTCCCTAGTATTTACAATTTATTTTAGGAATGTAATTACAGTGAAATTTCTTAGTAGCTACCTCATTATGTCTTTTATGTGGAAACAGGGCACTTTACTTTTGTGTTAGATATAACATTTTTAACTAGTTAGTGGTAAGTAGTTAGATGACATATTACATAGTTAGAATAATGTTCTTAAGTAGAATAAGGTTACTGCTGATAATGTTCATAAAAACTTAATGTTATTACATTATATTACATTCTCCAGACATTACCCTACAAATCTGGCTGTATTAACATCTTACAACAACTTACTGACTAATTGCACTACTACCATGTCCTATTAGAACAACGTTACTTGGATGTTTAATTATTTCTTGAAATTACCATGTAGTTGAGCAGCCTGCAATTTAAAAGGTTAAGTAACTTTGTTTATTTCCTCTGTAAATAAATTTTTCCCTGCAGTTGAAGTGCATATTTTCTTCTAGGTTTCTTGGTATCGTTAACACCACTGAACTGCAGAGCTCCAGTCACACTACAGAAACACACAGAGCAGCAGCTGCTGACATACTGGGTAGAATGACCAATGACAAACTTCCAAAAGATGAACATGTGTATTCCTTAGGCCTGACTGAGGTATACTCTTACCAGTCCTTCGGTGGATTTAATGTTGGCTAGCTGCACAACCTCCAAATGTGCAGCCTGGGAGACCATTGGGTCAGAGGAAAGCGAGATAATGTGGTCACAAACTCCCGATAGAGTTTTACACTGGGGAGGACATATTAGGGATTATGACAACCTTAATGTGTGTGAATTTCAGCTTAATTTCCAATTGATCCAATAAAACAAAGTCAGCAACTCACCACATGAAGGATTTTGTTTTCTGTTTCATACACAGAGCAGTCCTGGGGAAGATTGAGAGAGCAATGTTACCTCAAGAGAATGTGTCAAAATGGAGTTATTATTGGCATTTCTGCTGTAGGTGGAAATAAGCAAAACCGAGCAGCTTGGCACCTATAACCCCCAACACTCCCACACAGGCATGCACAAACACAACAAATGAATCACCAATGCGGAGGCACGTCTCTCTCTTTCTCTCTGCCAGTCTTCCTCTCTCTGCCTTCAACGCTCTCCCTTTCACCCTCTTTCACTCCTACCTTTAATTTTTCTTACTTAAATTTTTGTCTAAACTCTGTATCCTCTTCCACAGTGACTGTCTTAAAAGCTATTTAGCATCACTTCTCTCATTTTACAGATCTTTCAGGGTCACGTAGACTGCTAGCGTCATTATTAACAGACCTGTGCAAAGACAAATATACAGAAAATAAAATCTAATCTGACCTGTTTTTCATTTTGACAATACTATAGCTGAATGATCTGAAGTAGTTAATCATGCGTATGTAAAAGACATTTTAGTAGTTAAACTCACTGCAGTTTTAGACAGGATGTTTTACAAAGAATTAAGGAAATGCACTTCACTTACTGCACACTTTCTTCTATATCAAGCATAACACATTTTCAAAATTTCACTTTTTAAAAACACGTGCACGTGTGCTTCTAAAACTCTATAATGTACTAAAATATATTAAAATATATAGAGAAAATATTTTAAAAATATATGGAAAGTGCATCATTCTGGCACCACCATAAAACATAACAATAATGCATGAACATGTTATACTGATGAGAAATTAATGAGCTGTATATTATCATATCATATTATGCAGTTTAATTACCTGTTGTACAATTGTGGTGAGTTCAAGACACAGCTGGATCACATTGTTTCTGGTCACAGAGTAATCTGCTACCGCTGCAAATGGCGACCTGAAAAAGAAGGAGCATCTGGAATGAACCATTAGATCATTCTTCCTTTGAGACTAAATCACTGGTAAATCTGTGGAAACATTTCCACACAATTGTCACTGAACACTCACACACACACACACACACACACACAGAGGCTTTTTAAAAAATTTGCATCCATGTTACATAGTTTTCTACAGGATAAACATTCACATCTTAGAAACTAATACAATATAAAGTTACTAATATATACACTATATATACATAGAGCATTTTATCATATATTTATTATTTGTGAGAAAGGCCAACAATAGCTAGCAAAGTAAAAAAAAAAGTGTACTTTACTTATAGTATAAAGTTAACTAACCTTGGGCAAAACCCTGTGTATGTACTGGTACAATAAAAAATAAATCACACTTAAAAATCATTTTTTTTTTCTCTGTACCTCAGAGAACACCCCTATGACATGATGTTACTGTAATTTAGCAAAGAATTAATAATTAACAAGTATGCATTTTTAAATAAAAATGAAGCATATATTATGATTATTAGAATGGATGAATGGATGCTTTGGATCCTGGCTGCCTTTCTGGAAAAAGAAAAAAAACTAATCACAGTTATTTCTGTTGACTGTTGTCTGCTTTGAAAATCCAAATTCATCAAACACACACAGACACAAACAGACTCAAATGCACAATCCCTCAGAGAAGCAATGGATAAAGCAACATAAATAGACATGCTCAGTGCTGTCAAAATCTACTTATGTAAGGCCTTTGGTCATCTTTTCTTGTCAACCCATCATACAATAATAATAAAGAAGACTGTCTAGTGAAACTGGTTCATTTTGTAACCTGTGCTAAATGTAAAGAAAATGTAAATGAAAATCTAAATAATGCCTAATGTTAAATTCAGTCCAAACAAATGATAATATCCTTGCATAAAAATGAATTGTCAAAAACTGTGAAGATGAACTTCTGGGTTCAAACATTAGGTAGGGTTAAAAAATAAAGGTTAAAAAATTAAATAAAAAGATTAGAGACAAAATTAGCTAAGGGAAAAGGGAAAACACTTTTTATGCGGACATGTGTTTATTTGTGTCACAAACAGTTTACAATTGCATTTTAACATGTTTAAATGTATTTTAAACACAGGTGCACATTTTTCAAATCTCACCTGTCCAGCCATGCCAGGAGGCTTTTGGCTGCAGCGATAAGGTCCACCACAGAGGTAAGAAAGTCATTCGGTAGCTTACGGGTGGCTCGGCCATCGTAATGGCCACTGCGCCGCCTGCCTGTGATGAAGTTCTGCAGGTTCTTGGCAGATGCGTTAAGCTTATGAGAAAGCGTCTTCAAATTCTCAGTCTCCAGTCCATAATTCTAGAGGAGAGACAAAAGTAAATTCACTTTGTTTGACTGGTTTGTCAGTGTTTGTTTTAACTGCGATGCATTCTAAAAAAGGCTGAATGCAATTGTTGTCATGACACTGCTCTGTTAAAAAAAAAAAAACACTGGCAGACCAGTCCACCTTGTCACACTACCAAAGATGCTGCTCATATGACAAACATGGTAGAAATAATAGCACTGACCCATACAACCAGCCTCGATCACCCCCAGCTGTCACTTTAAATGTCTAAGGATATACTAAACTGCACGTGCAAGCCTGTCAAGGGTTTCTTGGGAGGGGAGAGCCTAGCAGGAGGGCCACTAATCATATTTAATACAGCAGTGCCTGAGAGACTTAAAACTAAATCCCAGTTATATAAGGAGCTTTGGGGCTGAAGCAGGGCCCCCTGTGCAGGGATGCAGGATGAGAGAGAGCCTTTAGATTCAGATTGAATCTGTGACCTCAGTCCACTAAATCTCCAACTAGCCTGTGTCTCTTGCTCTAACACATACCCATCTTCATCTCTGTTCCACCCTGTCTCCCTCAATCCCACTTCTCATTCATTTCTTTGCCATTTTCTCCATTAATATTCCCTCAGTCTGTTCAGTGAGTCATGCATCCGACACCACTATAGATTTTGGCATAAGAGATTCAAGTTGGTATTTAGTGCAGGGTATTACTCAGGACGATCAGTGTTTACTTTCCAATTGTCCCACTGATTGCCCTTTAAAAGCACACATAAAAATAAAAACCCGACAGGGAAGAAAATCACAGCAGAAGAGATGCAGCAAGGTGCTACAGGTGAATGACGTGTCTACAACCAACCCCAAGAGAGTTTTACATTTATCTCTTCCATATCAAATGCACAGTATGGCTGTAATAGTAGCTGGCAAGATGAAGATTTGTTAACAGTTAATGTGCCTAAATCAACAATGTGCCCAAACTACAGTATAAAGAATGAAGAACTAAGAAATATCCAGCAATGAAATACTGAAAAAACAATGCAACAAAGTTTTCCCAAAGTTAAGCAGTGCAGCAAGTTGTGATATATGTAGAAGCACTGTGTTTATTTCAATTAAAAATCACCTGATTCCTGGAATGACATGGACGATAAGTTTATGCAGAGAAAAAGCTAACATTTAAGTGTTTGACAAGTTCAGGAAGAACTAAATGTGCTGACAGCAGTGCTCTGTGGTTCTGTGGGAAGCTTGGACTCACCAGAGCACAGAGTAAGTCCACAGCCTCCAGTATAAGCTCCTGGTGGCCGATTCTGGACACTCCCAAATCCTCTAGCTCCTGGTGGGTGATACGCAGCAGCTGGTCCCCCCCTACTTTCTCCTTCTCGAAGGTCTTAATGTACTGCTGCAGGCAGTCATCCAGGCCTGAGGGAACCACACAGATCGACAGCAAAACTTTCAGTAAAGCTTGTCAGGGTGAGAACTTGTTTACTGGCAGAATCAGACTCTAAATTCTTATGAAATCTCTATTTGCATTATGTGTTCTAAAAGCACTTGATATCACTTTCCTCACCAGAATCTGTGCTGTAAATCTGTAACGTGTGAGCACAGGTTGTATTTTGTTGTGTCCTAAGTGTGAAACAGTCTGTGTCAGGCAGGAAATCTGACAGATTCTCTCTCATCAACAGTCCCAAGATGCATTTTCAGCTTTAAACTAGAAGAAGTTTTCAACAAAAGTGAGGCTGTTTGTCTGTGCTCAGATTGTTCTACATGTTTCACTTCTGTAGCAGGTGTGAAGTCTTCTGACAAAACAGTTAATTAAGTGCAAAAGAAAAATAGCTAATTCATTCTATAGGTCCTGCCTGCATCTAAATTTTTTGTCTCATTATCTGAGTTTGGAAATGCTAATATGTGCAGCAATAAAATCAGAAACTCTACTGTTACAAAATATTAATCTGATACAGCAGAACCACACAAACCCCTCAAAAACTACCACAAACTTAATAAAACCTCTCTCTAACACAGATGTCAACAAAACGGTGAACAGTGATGTTGAGTTAGGAACACTCCATTTTCTTTAGGTGTTAATAATGTTGAAACCACCTTCTAATCCTCTTCTAATTATGTAGAATTATTTTGAAAACATCGACTGAGTGATTACATAAGTAAACAGATTTGCTCTGTAAATAAAGTTGATAATTTGATGTTTCAATTCCTCAATGTACATATCATAGCTGAATGTCACTAGAAGGTGCTCTGCATGCTAATTGGCTGGAAACTGAGAGAAAAGACTTTGTAAGAATAGCCTTTTCTGTACACTCAGTCTCTTTCCATCTTCACAGTAAGAGAGGGACACACACACTGACAACTCTTAGCTCATCTTGTCTTTTCATCACTGTGGACCAATCATATACATGTGACTCAGCCTGTGCCTAAACTCGATCAAGCATTCACTTCAGGTTTAGCTGGCAGCTACACGGTGGAGAGGAAACATCGAGAGTTTCATGGTTTTGCATAAAACTTAAAGGCTTAACTAATCAGCCTCTTTACCACATTAATTGAGACTCATTACGTCAATGAAGTAGTCCCCATGTTACCATAGAAACCATGAAGCAGGCTTTGGCAGGGGTGCTCCTTGATCATGGGACAAAATAAAGAAATAAATGGACATGATGCTTTCCAGAAAGTGAGTACTGAGTAGCATCAGACATCGAGCTAACATAGTTATCTGCTGAATTAAACAGCATTAATTCAAAAAACTGACATAGGGTTTACATTTTTAAATGCCACTGTGAAGCATCATATTACACTATTTAATGAGTGCTATATATATATATATATATATATATACAGTTAAAAGGTAATTTACATTTCGCAGAGTGATACAAGACGTGAGACTAATGTGCTGTTCATAAATGCTAAAACTGGGTGATTTTCCTTTTTCAAAATGATCTGCTTCTTTCATACTTGTCCTCTTTTGTATGATAATCGTGTAATAGAAAGCAGCTCTAGATGGCGTGTACTTCACTGATTGTACTAAGTAATGTCTGCAACATCAATTTTCCTGTTCAATTCATGCGCAGGTCAGATTATCAGGCATGCTTAGGAGAAATTAAAAGCACAGCGTAGAAATATCCTGATTTTGATTCTACATAATCCACTGGAAATGTGAGGTATATTTAAGGCTGTTAGTGTTGTTATTATGGATTTGCACTAATCTGACTGGTCACTGATCACTGTCAGTATGTGTCAGACAATAAGAGGGTTGGTGTGTAAGAAAGATAAAACTGACATAGCTCACAAAACATGAATTATGTTAATGCACATTGCAGGAAGAGTAAAGGGATTATAGTAAGCCTGCATTAAGTCTGTGCCTCAAAACACAGACAATTCATAAAAACAATCCTGGAAATGCACATATTATTTTACACAGTTGCTGTGCACTTCACAAGAATAAATGTTGACTCAAAGCTGGAATTCTTTTCTCTTTTGTGATGAGAAGCTGAGAGGGAGGGTACTCACACAAAACAATAATGGGGGGTGGAGAATGGGATTGTGGGAAGGTCACGGGTTGTCCCTGTTTGGCCTCCAGTGACATCTCAGAGCGGTATGCTAATAATGGAACCTGTGAATGCTACCAACAAAATGCTGCCGGTGCTCAGGAGCTGAGAATGGATGTGAGACAAGAATGAACGCCCCCTCCCCGTTTTCTCTCAGTGCCTCTCAGTGCCACTCTGTGCCTCACTTTAAATTACCATTACTGGGCTCTGGGCACAAGAATCATCTCTGCTCCACTTATCAGATGTGAGACGCTGAAGAGCCCGCTCTCACATCCAATCTCCAGTTCTTGCTCCCGACATTGCTCACGTGTGCGATCATACATTTGTGGTCATTCTGTCTTTGCCTTTCTCCACATCCTATCACCCCCTTCTGTATTGATCCTTCTTGAAGCTATATACTTGCATTTTCTGTCTTTACTCAGACAGCACACTATTAAACACCTTGTTTAAAAGGCAGTATCAGATTCAGGTACAATTTGTCATACTAAGAAGTCTTGTTCTTGCAATCATAATATGTCTGAGCCAGCAGAAAGAGGTCTACAGGCTTAGAATTATGACTAAGGGTGTGTGGTGAGCCAGTAAAGATGTATGTATGTGTATGTTTTATCTGAAGGATCTCTGAAGGGCTGCAGCTTGACGTGGATCTGCAAAACAACACTGGACACTGAAACAATGACACTGCTTGCAGACAAATACACCAAACATGGATAACATTATCATACTGACTTTATCGTTTCCTATTAGGTTTTGTACATCTTTGATAGTAACAAACTGCTTGTGGTAATCACTCAGTAAAGCAAACAGACAAAAAGCAGCAACTCTAATGAGCAACGTTTGCCCTGAAAGTATCCTCTAGGGCTTGTGTGGGCCACTTATAGATCTTTGGACACTCAATAAGCAGGTAGATTTGCTTAAAGGAACTTTTCACCCAGCAAATCCCATGAATGATTAATTATTTTTAACAGCTTTATATTTATCTACCCAATTTACCAATTTGCTTCGATCCCAGGCTTCCACTTACACTTACTACAGTAGAAACATTATTTTCTCTCTTGATGGCATATGGGCCTAAGGGTGCTTGATTTTCAAACTGAATCCTATCAGAGACTGTGTTTGAATATGATTATTCTGATGGATGTTTCCCAAATTTTAAGAGATATTCTGCACTGAAAAGCTTTTGCGTCTGAATACATGTTTGACTTAAGAGCTAATATTAAATACGGCGCCTCCCCTTGGGTTTTAGTGTACTGTAACGATATAAAAACAATGTAATCCTTTTAGAGCATGATGCTCTTCTAAGTCAGCAGTGACTTCTTAATGCTTTGGAACATCTGTGGATCAACATTTCACACAGATGGCTGTACAAGCTCTGATATAGCACTGCTATAAAAGCCCCGATTTTATGTACTGTTCAACATTAGTCGATAACTTAAGCCTTTTCTCTAAATAGCCTACTGATCCTGACCCCCGATCCAGGCAGAGGGTAATTGTTTGTGTGTAATTATAGGATCTCCGCTATGTTTCCCAGCCTCCTGCGAGGCAGCGCCGCGTTAACAATAACCGCAGGACACAATAGAGGTTTAAAGGCGCTGTGTGCCATCTGAATGTGTTGGGCGCTGAAGAACATGTTGGTCCGCATGAACAATTCGTCCCCACATTGCTAAGTCCCTCAACAAAATCGATCAAATAATTTAAGGCTGTAGTTAAAACCCTTAAGAAGCCGCGAGTCCATGAGGCGAAACCCCAGGATCAGCAGGTGTTTTGTTCTCTTGTGGCATCTCGAAGTGAATCTGTCAGACGCATTTCGACTCGCACCGACACTATATTCACTCTAATAGGCTATAGCAGTTTGATGATTTGCCTTAATTTCTGTTTGTCTACCAGTCGTGCCTGAAGTCTTACCTTTCATCCAGTCCACCACTTGACTGGAGCTCCACTTGCTCACAGGCTCCATAACCAGTGCCATGGTAGAAGTTTGTCTTGTTCACGCCTGACGAAAGAAAAACACTCCCAACGCCTCCCCGAAATTAAAAAATAAATAAAGAAATAAATAAAGAATAGCCTATACCCCAGCAAAATAAATTAAACCGCTCTTTAAAACAGTATCTGTTGGGTTCTGGTGTTTACAAAATAAAACGAGTTACGTCCAAAACGTCCAAAATGTCGCTTTGAGAAACCTGCGCCAGCAGACTTGTGCACATTCCTGTGCTGTTTGCTCGCTTGAAAGAGCCCTTTACTTGTCATTCATGTCAGGTTCAGTGACGCTGAAGCTGGTGGGTCGCTGCTGCCCGACCCCGCTTCCAAAATACATCCCAGTAACATCCAGAGCAGAGGAGAACAACGCAGCGACTGTCACTCTCCTCCAGTGTCTGGAAAGGTTGGGTTCGCTCTGAGCATCCTCCCTCATACTCAGACATGGAGTCACAGCCCTCACCGTGCGAAGTCTGTGTGTATGAGGGGTGATTAATGCCACAAACAGGCAGCGGGAGTCTGAGCAGTGGCTATGTCTTAATGGGAATGAATGACATTCTCATTATGATAAGAATAAATGCCAAATCCGCAAAAAAAGAGAGTGGAGTGACAGTACTCTGAACTGCAGTACAGGAATGATTACATATATACTCATGAGCAAATAAAAAAAGAAAATATTTTAAAACCATCCATCCATTTTCTTAACCGCTTGTCCTCGTAAGGGTCACGGGGGGTGCTGGAGCCTATCCCAGCTGTCATATTTTAAAACCAATTTCCTTATTATCAAATTATGCAGATAGTTCACTCATGGCCATTTCAGTTTACTAGCTGCACCGAAGCACTTTATTTTATTTTTTTATTATTTTATTATTCTAATAAATGAACTCATGTCTGTAGTTGTTGATATTGGTTTACTTTAGATGTAGGCTATCTTGCCCATTTCAGATTTGCTGATGAGACTGATGTTTTTTTTAGTATGTGAAACATTACTTTTAATGGTCATGTACAGGACCAAAGCTAAGGACAATAATATTTCCATGGTAACACCTTGAAATTATATTATTAATGTTAGGTTATATATTTGTCTTTTGAATTGTTATCATCTATCATATTCTTCTAGCCCAGTTGTTTCAAAGTCGCTTGCCCCACAGCCACAGTCTTTCTTGACTAATCTGAAATCTTTACTCCATATGTAAAAGCACAGCTATCTGTGGTTTTGAGCATTGCAGCTACTGCACAGATACTTCACGTGTTCTTCATTAATGAGATATTATTTTTCACCACTTTAACACAGCTAACACAAGTTACATAACCACCTTTCTCAGTGTAAAGCAGCCATGAATTGAGGATCTGTCACTGGCAACACGCTACAACAACACCTTTTAGGCTGACGTTTTATGAAGAAGTTCAAAATGTGTTAATGCCCTTATATATCTGGCTGTAGCAACCACTGGCTAAGGTTAATAACTACATGAATATGAAAATTACAAACAAAAATTAGGGGACAAACTGTGTGCATTTGGATACAAATAGGAGCTAACTTCACCTCCCAGTCCCTTGGGCACTAATCACCCCTCATACATCTCCTTTGTCACTGCTCACGCCTCCATCGCATAAACCGACGGAAGCGACGGTCTCCGACGAGACAAGGCTGACATGTAGGGTGTTATCCTACATTTACTACATGGACACTCATTACACAGAAAGTTATACTGACTGTGAAAAAAACTACACTGATGAGTACATGTAACCTGCAGTAGAATACCTGTTTCTACATCACAGCCTTTAGAGATAATAGTTAATTTTTTAATTAGCTAAGCAATAATGTAAATTAGATGCAACAACTTTTTTCATTCAGTTGATTCAATTTTAATTAGATTTCACTTCAGGTTTCATTCAGTAGAATAATTCTTGATTATTATCGTCTGTTTGTGCAGTAGATTATTCTACTGCACAAACAGACGATTACAAAGACCAGCCTATTTAATTCACATTAAATCAGTACATTCAAATTAAGATAAAATTAAGCATAAGTAAACCGCATGAGGTGATGAAAAATAAGATCAAAGTACCCTTAACCAATGGTTTTCTCAAATGATCTGTTACCTACAATAAATGCAGCTAGACAGGGCCAATGCTTCAGAAACCCTATAACCACGGACAGAGAATTAATCATCATAAGTAAATGCACATACAGTAAGTTATACAGTGTGAAACTTGATAATGAAAATAAGATATAGTCATGAAATACTAACCACTATACTTGTGATTATGACAAAAAATATATTTTTCAGCAGAATGAAATTCTAACATTGCACTCAAATGATATAAATATAGTTTCTGTGTTGTATAGTCAGCACTAAGATATAAATTGATATGAAAATATTGCTGTGTATCCTGCGTTTTTACACATAATGTGTAGTGTTGTATGCAGATTCCTTGTTGTATGGTAAAATATTCTGAAACTTTGCTTGTTGTTCACATGCATTTTTTCATGTAAGCCGTTTGCTTTAACAGTTTTTACAGAATTAAATCAGCATCACCACTTTTAAATTTCAACACAGATAGACATTATAGAAAGTGAAGTAAATACATTTAATATAAGGACTGTTATGTTCAGTTTTGAGAAACTTGTGCTTTACACAAGTATTTAATACTTACCTAATACTTAAACTGTGCTGCAGAAGGAATGACTGTTTTCTCACTACATTTATTATGCTCACTTGCAGACTAAGATTTTAAATATAAAACATGGGTTATGTTCAACTCATGTATGGTATTGATTAAGCTACCCAATTATTATTAATTTTGCCTGCCTCAACATTAAATGCTGCAGAATTAGATGCCATAATAACAAAGCCAAATTAAGGGATTCATTCTGCATGTATAATTTTAATTTCCATATTTTATTTACATACTACACATATTATACTTTTCCACTACTGGGAAAACTGTCTGCCGACATGTTTGTGCAGCCTACATGTTTTTCCCACCTCAAACTTGTAGGTGGAGGAATCTGCTCTGTAATGTTTTGCTTCTGACATTATTGACAAGACAACAGAAGAAACTCTGGCTAAAGGCGGATTGAAAAGATGGAAAATGTAGCTGTGGAGAAGCAGAAACTGTGAGACACGTATTAATTCACTGTGATAACTACTGAATAGAAAGAAGCATCCTCCAAGCAGAACTATCAAAAAAGGGAGCAGTAGATTACTCACTAAAATCGATTCTCAGCTCTCGGGATTTGAAGTCAATAAAAGCTGTTATAAATGACTCCACACGAGAATATGGGAATGTAGTGAAATCTACAAATGGCCAGTGGGGGGCAGCAGTACTCCACAGCTGCGTCGAGCCTGCAGCAAATTCAAGAAGAGGAAGAACAAACTTTGGCTTCCTGTCACCAACTATAAGGAAGGTAAGCCAACTTTTATTCGTGTCATACATTAGAAAGTAGTAATAAGGTATTTATATCACATTACTAAATGATTGTTACCAAAGCAGTGCTATAATTTAGAGCCTTTATGTGTGTGTGTGTGTGTGTATGTTTACACCAGGTTCAACTTTAGAAGCTAGCTACATTTGCTAATGTCAACTGCCTCATGTTAACATAATCATAAACCACACATTAAATAATATTAACATTATTTTCTCTAGTGGCATTTGGAGATGCTGGTGTTGGTGAGACAGTAGACATGACACTGTCACTGACAACAAGTGGAGAGGTCAAGGCGAAAGTGTGCAGATGAAGATGAAATAACCAAAAGCGTCAAAATTGGCCGTGTAGCAATTAGCTAAACTACTAGCACTGTTTCCTTTCACTGAGTGATGCTCCAGTTTTGATGTGATGATGAGAACCACACAGAGGCTTTGAACTTTCTTTATATTGTAGCTGCATCTGTTTATAACAGATAAGGAAACTTCCAGGTTAACACGAGGAAGAGAAACCGTGGGGGTTGGTGGCATAAATGTTCCCAAATAGTTGCTTAAAATGTACGTGTGTTATTAATGTGTTTTATCATCTTACAAAACACCACTGTCTACTTAATTTTAGGCTCAAAATTACATACTGTAGAATTTAAAAAGAAAACAGCTATCACGTCATAGAATTATAATGTACAAAGCTTATAACAGCATCACAATATTGTTTTGTTCATCTATAAAATGACAAATGACAAAAACACCAAGAAAAGAGTAGGACTACATTATTGTAAAAGGCATCTACAAAAGGCAATGATTGTGTTTTATTACATTCATTTACTTTTCTATTCTGTATGCACCATAAAGTCTGTCTTTGGCACAGAAAAGCCAAAACTGCAATTCTAAAAATGTTAAAACAGTAAACTACAATAAACAACCTCATTTTCAAAAAGTTGGGACTATGTCAAATGTAAAAACAAAACTGAATACTGAATATTTACAAATCATTGCATTCAATTTTGTTATATTGTCATTTTATTGAAAAGACACAACATATCAAATGTTGAAACTGTCGGGATGGGGCATGTTTACCACTGTGTTGCATCGCCTCCTCTTTTTACAACTCTATAAATGTTTCACAACTGAGGAGACCAGTTGTTTTAGTTTTGTTTAGTTGTTTAGGAGCATTTTTTTCTTAATATAGGATTTAGCTACCGCAAAGTTCAGGGTTTCCTTTGTCATTTTTTTTCACTTCATAGTGTGACAGATCGGGAGTAGAGGCAGGCCAGTTTAGCACCTGAATTCTTTTACTAAGGACATATACCATAATACATGCAAAATGTAGTTTGACATTGTGTTGCTAAACCAAAACCATGTTGTGTAGACCACACAATCTTTCGTAGAGTGGTAACCCTCACCCTCTCTGGGATGCTCTTATTATACCCAGTCATGTTACTAAACTGTTGCCAGTTAACCTAATAAGTTGTGAGATGTTCCACCAGGTGTTTTTTTTTTTACTTTTTCACTCTTTTGTTGGCTCTGTCTCAACTAAAAAATAAATATATTGTTGGCATCAATTGCAAAATGAATATATATTTCGCGAAAATAAAATCAATTTTTAGCAACATTTAAAGGATTTTCTTTCTTTTTACAAAGAAATGTTATAGCTTTAATTGCCAAAAAAGGTGAAATAAACTGACATTTATGTTGCTTTTCATGTAATTTTCTTTTTAACAAGGCAAAGCAGTATTATAACATAGACCAGAAACAGGCACACTAAGCTTGACAGTTGTGGAAACCTGAAAATCTGGTTTGTTTTAAAGTTACTTGTACACCGTGATAAAGAATTTGAGAGCTGATGTGCTTTGTTTTCTTCTGCAGGAACAGGCAGGTGACCATTGCTAAATCATCCCTGGAACATAGAAAGTGATCACTGATTGTGTTTTTCATATTAGTTGTTGGCTGACCCTCTCTGTGACATGATGGATGACTCTGAAATGGAGGCTGCACCCACACCTTCAGGCAGCTCTTCAATTGGGGAGGTAGTGTCTGGTAGAGGATGGGCTATGTCTAACGAAGAAGAAGATGAGGATGATAACGAACTCTACTACATCCCAGAGAGAAGACCGTCTTTGGACCTGGGACCGAGTCCAATGGATACCAGCCACTGGTACAGAGAGATTTTTTACTTAGTAACTCAATTCAATTCAGTGTATTTATGTAGCACCAAATCACAACAAAAGTCTTCTCAAGGCACTTTACAATGTAAGGTTTAAGAACTTACAGTATATAGAGAATTATAAAGAAAACCAAACAATACCAGCTACTTAGTCGCCATATAAGGGTAAGGATAAGGGAATAAGAGTCTCTTCATTGGTCCTGTTTTTATGGTCAGTAGTGAAAATATTTGTAAAGTAGAAAACAAACTACTACTACTACTACTACTACTACTACAACGGCGCGAGCCTAGCAGCAGCCTGTTGCAGTCGCTCTCTCTCTTGTTATGTCTTTTCTTTAATTACATTTTTCATTTTGAGTTTTATTAGTAAAACGTAGTAACTAGTTTAGGTAATTAAGTTCTGCCCTCTCA
>JAUMHL010000006.1:7998010-8011991 GCA_032362345.1 Sandelia bainsii | reverse complement strand
TATTTTCTGTTGGTGCTGATCTTATGTTTTATGGTTGTGGTTCTTTTCTTTCTTTTTGAACTGAGAGTGGCTGTAACGAGGCAAAACAATTTCCCTCTGGGATTAATAAAGTTTTTTTAATCTTGAATCTTGAATACTCTTCTTGATGACACAGAAACATATAGACTCTGTATGTCTATGGCAGAAACCACAAGGTTATAAAATGCTTTCTGCCGTGGGTACAGTAACAAAGAGAATATCACTTAAGAATATCACACTTAAACATATACACAAGCAAAACAGAAAATTCAAAGAGAAAAGGAAAAATACTAAAGATACGAAATTCAGTTAAATTCATACTTGACCACCCTCAAAAGTCCTTGTGCTCCCCAAAACCAAATTCCCTAGACTTGATGCTCTTAATGCTGCTTCTGAGAGCTCTTAGCTTGAAATTGACTCCTCGTCTGACATGTACTGTAGTTACAGCCTAAATGTTTATGTGACTACTAAGCAATTAACAAACAGTCGTTCTGTCATCCCTCTTTCAGGTATTATGTGGACCAGGCCTTGCCTCCAGCTCTGAGCTACCGCTCAATGGCAAGTGAAGAGAACACAGATGAGATGGATGACGACGATCAATCCTCCACAAGGTACTACAAACAAGACAAAATATTAAGCAGAGTTTAAATCAAATTCATGCATGCAATACATTCAGCACAGGAAGCAGCAGCATACTGTATCTTGTTACTCTCATTGTGTCTAAGAAGAACTGTAACAGCATCTTATGTTTACTTTCATTACAGTACAAGTCATCTTGTTGTCTTGCTTTTAGGGTCCAGCTGGATAGAACAGACTCATACTCTAGCTGCTACACCTTGGACAGTGATGACTGTGAGAGGAGGATACCAAAGTAAGGGATACACCTATGACAAAGCGCATACACATGCTAGTGTCTGTGATTATATGTTAGATTTGATATGCTTTAATCTAAACATATCTCTACCGTGGCCCTACCAGGACTAAAAGCAAAGATGATCTTGAGTCAGAACCTCCTGAGACACCTGGGTTAATCCAAAACCCAAATGAGATTAGGCATCCTTCTCTGACAGTGGGATTCACTTTCAAGGTCAGTTTGTGTTCCTTTTATTTTTATAAATGTTTTACGAAATTAAGTACAAAACACCCTCTATTTGACAATGGTACTGAATTTCTATTTTTTGGAACCAGGCTATTTGTAGTACCCTTGGGAAATTGTCAGAAGGAGATGTTAAGACATTCAAGAAGATGCTGTGGAAGCATTACCCACAATCATTCAACACTCCCCCCCAAGGCATGGACATGGTGGACCTTGTGGACCGGTTGCTTGAGTGTTACAACCTTGAAGTGTCTTTGCAGATCACCAAAACCCTTCTTGAGGAGATAGGGCAGAACAAGATGGTTGACTATATCCAAACTTTGTGCCTCAGAAGTAAGTATACATGTCTGTTACTAAGACACAGAGCAATGGATGATACATTTACATATACTTATTTATACACATTTTCTTTATTCAGATGAAGTACGTTATGATTTAAGTGAGACTCTGAAGAGGAAATATGGTGAAGTATGTGAGGATTTGGCCACGCAGGGGGAGAAGAGGCCCTTTGACGATGTCTTTACAAAGCTTTACATTACATCAACATGTGACAATGGCCCAAATATCGAACATGAAGTCATGACCATAGAAAAGCTAGACAGCAACCGGGAATCAGGGAGACTCCTTTCTACTAAGGATATTTTGAGTTCTGAAAGGCTGGAACACTCGAACATAAAGTTTATACTGCTCACTGGAGTGCCAGGGTCAGGAAAGTCTATGGCTGTCAGAAGGTTAATCCTTGATTGGATAGAGGAGCGGTCCCACCAACATGTGTCCTTTCTGTTTCCTTTGCCATTCAGAGAACTGAAACAGTTTGAGGGTTTGAATGTTTCACTGTTGGACATAATACAGAAATTCTACCCAGAAACAAAAAAACTGAGGGAAGAGGATTATAGATGTGAAGACTGTAAAATAATGTTTGTATTTGATGGTCTTGATGAGTACAATGGGAAGCTTGACTTTGAAAACACTGAGCTTCTTAGTGACCCCACAGATCCCATCAACCTGAACGTCATCGTGACCAACCTTCTCAGAGGGAGGCTGCTGTACCGTGGCCTATTCCTCGTCACTACTAGGTCTCAAGTAAAGCGCTGCATTCCGTGGGATGCGCATTATGATGAGATAGATGTACGTGGGTTCTGTGAGCCTGAAAAGGACGAATACTTTAAAGGGAGATTTAAGGACCCCGATCAAGCAGCCCGAGTTATTGTGTACATCAACTCTTACAAAACCCTCCGCATTATGTGCCACCTGCCCTTGTTTTGCTCGCTGATTGCTGATGAGTGCCAGAGTATATTTAGGGAAAAGGGAACACAGGCAGAGCTGCCCAGGGGCATCGCCTACATGTACACAAAACTGCTTCTATTGCTCATACGCCAGCATCGCAAATTTAGAGCCCCAGATCGTACCCCAGAAAAAGAGAGAGAGTTCCTCATGAATCTTGGAAAGTTGGCCTTCAATATGCTAGAACAACGCCAGTTCAAGATTACCAAGTCTGACTGGAAAGACACTGGTATCAGTGACGAGGAGGCAACGATTAACAGTGGCCTGTGTACACAGTACATCACAAAGCCATATGTGTTGTTTCAAGAGAAAGTCTTGAGCTTCATCCACCCCACCATGCAGGAGTACCTGGCTGCCCTTTATGCATTTCTCTCCTTTACAAATCATGGGAAGAACATTTTTGACCAGCAACTGAAAGACAAGTTTAAGGGGATGTTCAAGGGACACAAGGCCATGGAGCTGTATAAGAGTGCTGTGGACCGAAGCCTGCTCTGTGATGACGGAAAACTGGACATTTTCCTGCGTTTCTTCTTTGGAATGGGTCTTAAAACTAACCTGGAACTTCTCCAGCCGTTCTGCACTTCATCTGCAAAGTGGCCAACATTCATTGAGGATGCTACTGCCCTCATCAGGAAGAGGCTGAGAGAAAATCAGTATCCCAGCAGGAATGACAACTTACAGCACTGCTTGGAGGAGCTGGGTGTGTCTGCATCAGAGGCAGCATCCCGTTAGCCTGACTTTGTTGGTTTTCAAAACACTGATCATGTCATAAAAATAATTTCACTACAAAATATGTATCAAGACTTCCACAGAGTACCAAAAAATGCTGGTTCTGACATTTCATTTAACCAACATATACACTAATGGAGCTATAGGAATAGTTAAGAGCCAAACATGATCAGTTCTGAAGTTGCATGTACCTAAGATATGTAAACAGAATCTTTTAAAGAAATGAAGGTGGTGTGATATAGTATATTGTCTTTTGGGATTTTTTTTTCTTCCAGTTTTTATACAATCAAAGTTTTTTGTATTTATAAATTATTCCTATTGCTGTCAGCCAGTCTATCGTTGTGCTTGACAGCTTAAAATGCCTTCAGTCTTTTAAATTGCACTATTAGCACAATATCAGAAGAAGTTACTATTCACCAAGTAAATATTTCTGGTAAATACTATATGTAAAAAAATATATTATTTCTGCCCTTTTAAGTGCTTTTGTTCATTTATTAGTTCCTGTTGGCTGCTTGCATTAATATTTTGGTATAAACTAATGCAGTAATCCCAATGAAGAACTGTGTACAGCATCTGTACTTTAATTCCTGTTGGTCAGCATCACTTCCATACACTGAAGTCTTGACCTCAGTACATGACAGTCATACCCATTGGAAAGTGTTAAATAAATAGTGCAGTTAACAATAAATCTATACAGTTTATCAATAGGGTCCACCAGTATTGCACACCATAGTTTGTTAATGAATTGTTTGATTCAACTCAGTCTCATTAAAAAGTATATTTTCACATGGTTCAGCATTGTACATATTGAAGATGGCTTGTCACCAGCAAACAGAGATAACAATTTAGACAGATTACAACTGTAATTTCCTCTGAATTTAGTTTCCTCTGGATGTTGTGTTTCCTTTGATAAGGAGTTGTGCATTAAATGGTGCATGAAAATTATATTAGGTGAGGGAAATAATATGCACCTTTTCCTCTTAAGTTTTACCTTAAACTGTTTCCCTTCCCTTCACTATTGGTTTCATTGAAGGGACGCAATCAGAGGAAATGCACCCTAAATTAGTACATTTCCTTATACAGTTCTCTAACCCAGCATTGTAACAAACATACAATTCACAGATAATGTTGATATATCAAATACAAGTTATTGTGCAAGATTTAAAAAATGGCTCAGAGAAATCCACTTTCTTGCATTCTGAGTTTTCTCTTCCCGGGTTTACGGTCGCTTCTTGTTGTTGTTAGTTTTATGTGCTTTTGGGCTGTTCCAACAGCACTTGTCACAACACAGGTGAAGGTGGATTGCAGGTCCTCGGATGTGACATTCTTCAGCAGCAAACTCCTCTGCAGGATTGCACCCTCCTCTAAAGTTGATCTAAAATGTTCATTAGAGCACAGTCGCAGGTTGTGTCAATAATCATTATATTAATTTCTCTGTAAAGAGGTCAGTTGAATGCTAAACATAAACTCCAGCTGGATATTTAACACATCATGTATGGATTACTGTACTTAAATGTCTAATATACCATAAGGTTCATAATACTCACTCTTCTGATTCTACTATTCTGTCACTGCTGGATGTTTCATCAGGGAAAACACCATTGATGAGCCAGTAGGTAATTGCCACACCATCTTCACAATTTGTAAGTGCATCACAGTGAAGAACCAGCAGCTCACCTGCAGGGCAGAACACATCCAGACCACAAAAAGCTTCAATATATATATACTCTTTATAATAGATAATCCCGTCAAGCAGAGTGTGCACACTATAAATATTAGAAAATACATTATAGCAGTTAATAGTTTGTTACCTGGATGAGCTTTTATTTGGACTTTATCTGGCCCAATGATTTCTGGAGATCCATCCTCAGAAACTGATGAACATATTTAGGTCAACACAAACATTTTATTACATAAAAATAAAACTTTGTCATACACATACTGTACCAGGATATCCATCGGTAAACAGCAGACACAGAGATCCCAAGGCTGTTGCAAAAATGCAACATGTTAACAACCATAATACAGTTCAATGAATACCTTAGTATTATTAAATATTATTACCTTGGACAACGGATGACAGCTTCATTTTGACTCCACTAGTCTGAGGCTTTTGGTGTTGACTGCTGTTTGGCAGTACTATATATACGGTACAAAAAATTCAGTTCCCTTCCACCTACACACATGCATGAACACAGAGTGAGTGGGACTTTCCTCACAAAATAGCTCACGCATGTTCCTGAAAGGTTATTGAGACATATTCCATTGTTACAAAAACATTTTGACCCTCAGATCTCAGTCTTTTGATTCCAGCTGGTAATAAAGGGTGGAAACAAAGGATGCACGGATAACACACCTACACACACATCTAAACCATGTGACATTTATTAACAGATCTTGATCAAAACATTGACAATCAAAATGATCATGTTAGCCATGTACACAGTTCCCTTTACTATTTAACTTCATAGAGAGGCCCATTAGAAAACATGTAATGTGACCAGTAACTGTGAGAAATTAAACAGCCATCACCTTGCAGCAACTTCAGACTACAAAGTCGAAATATACGGGGCTTTGGCTCAAATTAAAATAAGACTGGTACCATCCACACTCACTGAATTAAAGGATCATTCTAGGATCTTTTCAACCCTCATCAGATTTAGTTTGGACAGTTTGATGGTTTTAGTCCAGCTGGTATTCCAGCTTTGGTGGTACTTACTGAATCACTCCCATTTCAGATGTGTTAAAGTTCAGCCAAATTACAGAATCATATTTTACCCAACCATGCAGATACAATTTGGTTTCATCCGTCAAGATTTTCTGTTGCTTCTTTACTTTAACATAAAACATAAAAAACTGAGAAATCCAGAGATTATTCAGATTATGTTTCTTTGATAGAAAGAAGTTGAAAAAAAAAAAAAAACACTGACAAAGGTAAACCAAAACTATCAGAATGGCTAAATACAAGTAGAGGTAAATGACATGCTTTTTCCTTTTCATAAATCAAATGAACTAAGAAAGCAAATTAGAAAGCAGTCAGCTGTAAGTGAACAGAAGACAAGACAGAGAAACACAAGACACCGTTAGGCAGACAGTGAAATCAAAACATTTCAATACAAACTTAATAAAGTGAGATATCTTAGAAGGGATAATGGTCAAAGCAAAGGCTGTTGGTAAGGACGATTATCCATGATGACAATAACATTTTGAAATCCAGTAACAACAATAAAAAAGTTCCACAAATATGAGGAATCCTCTGTTTCCCCATGATGATGAAGCTTCTGCTCACATCATATGACTGTTAGCGTTTAGGAAACACTTGCTTGTGTCATTTCAGATAAAAATATGGAATCACTGCCAAGCAGGTCAAACAGCAAACTAAATGACACAGTCTCCATGACTCGCCAGACATCTGTGGATTACGGGTTCATGTCTTAAGAATACAAAGGGGGCAATGGTTCATTTTGATTTCCATTCAATTTATTACTCATGTGCGATCAAACATGAGGATGAAAAACTCCAGAAAGACCCTTTAAATTAGTATTAACAAACACTTAAGACATGAATTAGTAAAAAGCCCCCCCTCTAATGGCTTTGAGAATCACTTTACTAGACCATAAGATGCACAAACCAATTATTAAGGTGTAACTGTGTGAAGCAAATCCTGGGAAACTGACTGACATCCAAATTCAGATAAATACAGATAACATGTGCCTATAAATATATACAAAAAGTATAGACACTTTTTATTGGTGTTTTAAGTTGTTAGGCCCTCAGTCTTTAGAGCCAGTGCATATCTTCTCCACATGGTGTGTATGTCCATTTATACCAGTCACAGATCACTCCAGACCCAGGACATAGTTAATGCCTTGCACAAATCCAATAATAACTGGCTGCCAGGCCACCAAGTACCGAAGCCAGTCTAAAAGTTGTCCATACATGACATGTGGCCTCTCCCAGCTAAAATTTGGTTAAGGAAGAAATTTTTCAACTGCAAAAAGAAATTGCTACTAAACAGCAGGTGCCCATGTAAAACCTAACATACAATTATTAGCACATGACCAAGAGGACAGGTTTCAGTTCCTGCAAAAACAGTACTTATAGCATGGCATTGCACATGTCAAAGTCACTTAAAATCTGTGAGCCACAGAAACAGGAACTACAATCCATAAATGTCTTAACTGCCTATAATGTGCTGCCTGTAAAAACAAAAACCCAAACTTTATGGTCAAAACTTAATTTCTGTTACAGGAAAGACATCCTCCTCCTGTAACTTGGCATGACTGGGCTTCCTGGACATTTGTTAGATGTCATCTCTGACCGAAAATATAATATAATATATTATTCTATACAATCTCAGTCTGACATTACAAGAATCAATCCAGTATTCAGTGCAAAACAAACAGTAAAATAACGCAGCACAAACAAACAAAAAAACAGGTAAAACTCATATGTGAAGACTAAAGAATGAAAAGGATACGGGTTACTAAACATCCTCTTCAAGTCCACCTTCTCTTTGCAGTACGGGCACATCTGCTTCTTTCCCACGATACACCATCCTCTGATGCAGAATTCATGGAACCTGGATGTGGAGTTAAGGCTCGGTACAAAAGTGTGAGAGCAACAGTTCGAACCAACGCAAAGGCTTAAAATATATTACGTTGGAAATATAATATTAAGAAAATCAAAACATATATTTGTAGACATTGTGCCTCAACCTATTAGATCAGCCTTAATGGCCATATTAACAAGGCAAAATTACAAGATGTAGAACATTTTTATTGATACTGTAAATCATCATACCATTATAAGGACAGAACTTTGTATGCTAAATTGGTTTAAATGTCAGCAGCTACACTGGCAGGCAAGACACGTGTGGTATAGCATCAGAGTGGTATTTAAATATACAACTCAAATATAACTACTGGAAACAAATACTATTCTATTGTTGGTGAGGATGTTCTAAATCAGTTTTTGGCAGACCTTTTTCACCTGAACAATGTCTAGGAAGTTTAACTACTGTAAATATAAAGGCATGTGTCAAGCATATGAATACATAGAAAACTGTAATGTACAGCAAATGTTTTTTTATTTCTTCCAACATATACTGTATGTAACTAATATTTTATCTGTGAGAAGCCAATATCGGTCAATAATCTTAGCCTGTGGCATCAGAAAGTATTTAGACCCCTTCGTGCATACTTTGTAGTGTTGCAGATGTAATTTTCAAATGTCCATTTTTAATATTTATTATATAGTTAAGTAACAATAAGCAGTAAATAAATAAAAAGTAAATCTAGGCTTAAAGTATACGCAAAAAAAAAATCTGACATTACATAAGTTTTGGCAATTTATGGAGGACAAGCAGACAAAGATAATAGCAGGGGAAGTAACAAAAGTTCAGATGATCAGACAGTCATAATATCCACAGTCTGACAAAAAGGTCAAGTTAACAATTCCCCTTTGGGCTTCCAATTTAGTATATAGTACAGTTCTGACGCAAACCTATGACTATCAGTTTCAAAGAAATGAAATATTTCATTTGGCGCCAGAACTTCACTGATAAAAGTGACAGAAGCATGAATATATGTCTCACAGGAAGGATACACATGGTTGCAGGATAGTCTGTACGTATTCTCAATAATTCCCTCCTCACTGACATCTACAAGTATGGGCTGACCGCACACAGCACAGATATTATCAGAGAGGTGTTTGGTTGGCATGCCGGATGCACTGTAATACTGAACAGAAACAAAACAGAAAACATTCAAAATGACATTTTATCCTATAGCCATTACCTTCAACAGGGAATAGAAACATACATGTTTGCAGTGGGTCTACTTTACCCCAACAGTTGAAGCCATGAAGTCCGCGCACATCTCTGCAAAGTCCCTTCCTAGGACACCGTAGTACAGGCCATAGAATAGCAGAGAAACGCCGAAGTCCATTGCATCCTCCGGCTTTATCCTGGACAGAAAAGGTACTGAATGGAAATCATGGCTCTGACAGATCTGGCTGCAGCAGAGATCAACATCACCTTTTCTTTAGTCTTTAAGACGTCAGATACGTCAGTTTTAGATTTCGTAGAATTAGAAGCTTTTCTGAAACATGTCAAAATGCTTTAAATATTTGTAAACATATTTGACCATTCCTACAAAACCTAAAAATCTATTTTGATGATCAGCTATTACATGGAATTTGGAAATCTAGGTCAGTGGCTCTGACACAAATGCAAGGAAGTATCCAAGTCAGATGGCATTTCAAGGTAGGAAGTGATAAATTTGTGGACCATCTCATTCAGGAAGAACACATACACACCTTCCTCTTAACTTGTTTTTATAGAAAATAAGGCAATCCTCTATCTGATCACTGATATGCTTGAAGTTAGTGTGACAATGACTAATCATATATTTATTGATTATTTCCAGGATTAATGTAATCACGTGATGTTGTCCATTACATTTTCCTAAAGCACAAAGCAACATTTTTCAATGTCTTTCTTTGTTAGACTCACTATTCAAAACCTAAAAATATTCAAGTTCAAGAAACCCATATTTTTCGTTAAATATAATCTGGATTAAACATTTTATGAAAAAGTTTTGTTTTTAAGACAGCTTTGATGTTTTAAAGAACGACTCGTCTAAAACAGCTGCATGAAAGTGACAATTCAATACTAAATTGGGCACAAAAAGCAACCGTAAACTATAAAAAGATCATATTTTTAGCAGAATCAATTGCCAACACCGTCATTTAACACTGAAATTATTCTTGTTTTACATTAAACTAAAATTGAGAACTTTTTTAATTTCACTTCCTCCAGCAGAGTTTGCACCTAATATAGAAAACACAGAAGCTTTCAGTTTTGTATTTGTAACAAGGAGGAAACATGTCTTTCTAAACAGTATGTTCTGTAATAACTGCATCTGTTTGTACATTATTGTGAATAATAAAGTCTTACAGAAACAATGTATTTTCAAACCTGTCACAAGATGGTTAGTTTGCTTGTCATGTGACTAGAGTTTACCTTTACATAGATACACCTGAGGCCAGTTATGGATTATGTACACACCTTGAAGTTGGAAGTAAAAGAGTGTTGTTTGCACATTTTTGATACAATCAGTCAAACCCTACAATCCTGCAGGAGGGTGGGGAGCAGGTTCTATATAGATTTTCCTTATTTGGTGCATCAGTGCATAAATCAATGAGCAAGCAACTACACAGACAGACAGATTAAAAAATGACGAGTAAAGCACCTGTTAGTAAAGGATTTAGATGAATGATGGACGTTGTGGCGATAAAAGGTGTAACAAAAAAAGGCAAAACAACATCACCTAGTGGCAGGCAAGTGCTACGTGCAGAGAAAGAGACCAGGGGTTTTATTTTTAGTGGCTGAACATTGGTTAACAGCCACTGATTTTTTAAATTATTATGAGTTGGATTAAGGAGGGGGGAAAAGAAAAAACGTTTTAAAAAAATTGTTCACTGAGCACCACTGAAATGTTGTGGAACTGACAATACTTACCTGAATATTAAGTTAATACCAAAAAGTGTAAACATGACGACACTGTAGCCAACTATTCCTGTGGCATAGCTGATCTTGTAGAGAAGGAGGAACCACTTATACACCAACCTACAGTAGACAAAGAAAAGATATATGCCCGAATATGTTATCCACAGTTCAGTCCCAAAGGTGGCTGTCTCAATTCACAGACTATGATAAAGTGTAAATAGGGGTTATACCTCGGTGTGGTGCAGGCCAGCGGCTTGCGAGTGGCACGGAAAGAGATGTACGCTGTGATGACAGAGAAGATAAACCACGTGGTCAGGAACCTCCACCAGTGAAGTTTAGTAGTAAAGTAGAGAGGAACTACCCACATCTGGAACAGAGTCACCAGCTACAAGACAGCAGGGTGTACATGTTAGAAGATGTGTGTACATTAAGAATAAAACATTACCACCATCAGATACTGTGTAAACACAAAACAGAGACAACTGACAACATTCCATATTTAGACTGTGTGGTACAAGATAGAAAATATCAATACGTCTCCCTATTTGGGGAAACATAGTGATTCAGCCTTCACACAATGTCATTTTCAAACACTGCATATAAAAGCTTTCACATCTTGCTTGTGTGTCTTTTGTATCTTACATTATACGACTTTGGGTGTCTCTGTTTCCACTGCACAAGGATTAGCTGTGCAACGACCAGGGTAACTATGAGAATTAGCACCATCTCGGCGTGCATGGCCTCATGGCCTTTATGTTTAGCATGCATCCTTGCATGCTCCACCCTGTGGAAAAAGAAGATAACATTCAACTAAAAGCTATGAGCCACACAGTTTGTTCTGTAGTTTCACTGATATCAACTTTGCTATCACTTCTCTTTTTATTAGGATGGTAGGAGGTATGTAGTTATTTTCTTTACCAACAACATGTATATTAAATAACACAGATCTTTGCAAGTGCAAATTTGCACTGTTTAATTCAAAAACTGAATTTTTGTTTCATAAACTAGTGAACCTTCCTATGTAATATGTTGCAAAAATAAATGGCAAAGACACCAACCTCCATTTCTCTTCTGGTGAAAGCTTGGACACATCAAACTAAAGAAAGAAAAGACAAAAATATTGAACATTACTTTCTGCCAAATAAGCAGGTGAAAAAAATAAAAAATAAAGCTTAGACATTTTGAGGAAGCTTTCCCCCCTCCAAAATACTGCAATTTAACAGTGGTGCTATTAAACTGCACTAGGTGTACTCATTTATAGTCTCTCCCAAGTTGTTTGGCTTGTTTAGCCACTTTACCTTGATTGAAATGAAATGTTGGCAGGAATAATTGATGCAGTGTTGCCTTATTGTTAGAGCTTCATATCTACCAATAATGCAACTGAATACAGTCTGGCAGAGGAAGGGTACACACCCATTTACAGTTCTAATGACATGCCCTGCTATGTACACTCGTAACAGTTTGTGTCATCAGTTACCATACAACTAGTGTTTAATTACAAAACAACACAATGAGAGTAGCTACCAATCCATCAACATTGTACAATGTTGACACGTGTATATGAAACACTCATATACACAAACCTAATTAAAAATAATCAATTTCACTGAAAAGATTAGTACATTTTAGAGCACTTATAAGTTATGTTCTTTAAATGCTGAAAGACAAAGAAAAAAAACAGCTGTTAGGCAACATTTGGTCCTTTACAGATTTCTAGTCAAACAACACGCACTTAAATCATCAGTGAACCAATCACAAGGATCTAATGTGTATTTTGTCAGCCCATTAAGATGCCAGTCATGCAGCTATCCTGCCTCTTCTGCACCGTTAGTAACGAAAGCACACATCTATAATAGCTCTTAATGTTGCTTTCTATTTACGTGTGTCTTGCGCATTGTGGGCTCCTTCCGACATCGTCTGGGTTTGTTGTACCATAAACTGAAATCTCTCGGGAAGTGATTCGGTTGCTTCCCCTGACTGGACGCCGATAAACCAGTTGGCCCTCTACGTGACCTTTGACCCGACCAGCCACATCAGCTTAATTTTCAGAGCTAATAAGTCAAGCTACCAGCCATTTTTCAAAGCAGCAATCTTCACAGAAGTGGAAGAACCCTTCATAAATGCTAATTAAATTACAAAATCTATTTCCGCACGATGAGAGCCAACTAACTGCTCGCTAAGACGCTACATGATTACAACCCAGATGGATTACAACGTTAGCCGGCCGGTTAGCTTAGCACTGCTAAACTGCTCTTAGGGCGTTCCTATCTTGTAATATTGTTTTTGCTGAACGAGGCGCCATTATTAACGTCCAATAGACATTGCATTTTATCTAGATACCATACATCTGCAGGCTATCATATGGTTAGACAGCGGCCAACTATCCACGGTAGGCTAGTTCCGAGTTGGCAGACAGTAATTCAGTGTAAATTAACATCCTTCCAATTAATCTGTTGTAATACCTCGGTGCGGCATGTTAGTCTCACCTGGTTCGGTTGATCGTGATGCTCCAGTCCATGGTCGTGCTCTACACCATCAACCTCCACCTCAAACACCCCGGCCATCTTCGGAGTGCTGCTTTACCGTTCCGGGTCCATTAGCATTAGCAACAAGCCTAAAAGAGCCACATCCGGTCTACGGCTGCTTTTTTCCCCTTCAAAATAAAGTACAACAAAAGTGTCTGTTTCCTGTCTGTTAGTTTTTTAATTTAAAATAATAGAAATACAGCAGTGTAGAAATACTCTACATTCTATCTAAATGCCCTTCGTCTATTCTAATAATTATTGTTTGCATTGACCTTTTCCCCTGGAAAACACAATTGTTACTCATCATATGTAGCAAAGTACTGAAAAGTGTAAATCTAACCGGTGATAAAACGTTAAAGAGCCTTGTATATTTTTAAGTAAAACCTTAATGCATGTGAATCACTGCAGCTCCAGCGGGTAAGGACGGAGCTGATTCAGGCAGATTTTAACTACTTTATATACTGCCAGGGAGGAGTCTATATGTGTTTGTGGCTCGAGTGGACCCTGCTGAAAGTTGCAGTGTGAGCAGTAGAGTAAATAAGGATTCTGAATCTGACTTCTGGCTCAAGTGTTTTTATGGACACACCTCTGCGAGTGCAGCCCTCCTACCTATCCACTATACAGTCCTTCATTCCCCACAATTATATTATTCTCATGTTACTTACATATTATTTGCAAACTTGCCACTATATTTAGATTTCAGAGTTTTGTAGGCTTGTTTAATTTAAATGTAATCTTGTGTCAGGGCCGACACACAGAGACAAACAACCATGCACACTCACATTCACACCTACGGACAATCTTAGAGTCACCAATTAA
>JAUMHL010000006.1:7974576-7997845 GCA_032362345.1 Sandelia bainsii | reverse complement strand
GAGAACATGCAAACTCCACACAGAAAGGCACCCGGCCGACCCGGGGATCGAACCCAGGTCCTTCTAGCTGTGAGGCGTGCCGCCCCTGTTGTAACTTGCATATGGCAAAACAAGGTACAAGACCAGTTGTTTGAACATGTCCCGCCAGATTTCACCCGGAAAGGGCGAAAGTTGTAAACGGGTAGTGTAGTGGATTGTGATTGGTTTAAAAGTCTGTCGGAGTCTTCTCTGATTGGCTGAGCCGCTGTCACAAAGCAGCGTATCTGGCCTGCTGCTTGTTGGCGCTCTCAGTTTGATATTCAACTGTGTGGGCTGATTGTTCTGTGGTGTTATAAGCTGCTGTAACTGTTGTGTACGACACTCATTTTATTCATTTCCATCGTCCTGCTGAGAAGAATAGTCTTCGAGGAAACCAACTACTTTGTTGCCAACATGCATGTGATCAAACGAGGTGAGTTACAGTAGCTTTTGATTTTGTTGCTGTTGCTGTTGCTGCTGTATTGTCAGATAATGCAGTGTTGCGGTGCGGAAGATTTGCAGTCCTGAAAAGCTCTTAAAATGTATCTGAACTGTGAGAAACATTGATGCTACAAATAAATAAGCCACCGCTCTTATTTTTTTTAATCTCATCTTCTTCATATTAAAATGTATTTTTTGTTTCGTTGTCTTTGTTCGGTGTGTTTCCGTCGAGACACCAAACAAAGGCTTCGGTTATGAAACGACAAAATCTGACAGTTTCTTTTTTTCTGTTTGCACTTTGTTGCCTGTTGTTTTTATTGTGGATACACTTTAAGTTTAGCTTAACGATATTTTTGTTAAATGCCACTAACACAACCGAGACTTTAAATTGATTTTTATGTTGGTTAGTGGTTCTCCAGTTTTAACTGTATTCCCGGTATTTTGCAACACCTGTAATGCTATTACACTATTGTAATAAGTAATAGTGTTGACGATCTTCTTTCTATCAGTAATGTGTAAGAAGAGGTTTATTATTGACAGGTATTGGCATCCACTGTGATGGCGCGAAGTAGTAATACGCTGTCTTCCTTTTGTTGTCATAACTGGTTAGACAGGTGTTCAGGAATAGAACAAACAGCTAAGGCATTGATTTCCCCGTATTATTCACCACTGCAATTACATTAATTAACTATTTTGAGAATTTACTTCAGAAATGGACCAAATGCGTTTGCGGACTAATAACCCTGTTGCTGTTTTTGCAGATGGACGCAGGGAGGTTGTTAGTTTTGATAAGATCACCTCTCGCATCCAGAAGCTCTGCTATGGACTCAATTCTGACTTTGTGGACCCTGTAAGTTCAAAACACTACAAAGTTGCCATTATAAAAATCCTGTCAACATAAAGAAACAAAACAACTTAGATGTGCACTGATGTTATGCTATTATGTGCAACCCTCTATCTGTGTTTCTGCAGACACAGATAACAATGAAGGTGATCCAGGGTCTGTACAGTGGAGTCACCACTGTGGAACTGGACACTCTTGCAGCAGAGACAGCAGCCACTTTAACCACTAAACATCCTGACTACGCAATCCTGGCTGCACGAATCGCTGTGTCTAACCTGCACAAGGAGACTAAGAAAGTATTCAGTGGTGAGTAAGAGTGTTAAGGCACCATCAGAATCTATAAAGGTCCATGACAAGGTGTGGGATGTGTATGGAAAATGCATATATAAATATTATATTATAATGGCAATATAATTATAGTTACATTGAAATAAGTAAGACCATTAATGCACCATACAGACACCTGTTGATCAAGGACAGCATTAAATTCTTCCCAAGCTGACCACTGTCCACCACAACATTAAAATCACCAGGTGGTGTTATTGTTGGGGCCGATCAGTGTATGTTGGTGGGTGTGGTCTTTGTTTTAGATAAGGTGACCTATTTCTGCTGCAGGAAACATGGTACAACAATTATTCATTGTACACACATTAAGTGGTTAAATAAGTTTCCTGACTGTCACCTCTTTGCTTTTGCAGATGTGATGGAGGACCTGTACAACTACGTCAACCCGCTAAATAAACGGCATTCTCCTATGATTTCCAAGGAGACATTTGATATTGTTCTTGAAAACAAGGCTGTATGTCAACTTTGATTATATATTTTTTATGTTTTCCAATTTTTAAGTCACTGTAAATATGTTTTCTATTTCTTAACATAGTGTCCTTTATTCTATGCAGCGCCTCAACTCAGCCATCATCTATGACAGAGACTTCTCTTATAACTTCTTTGGGTTTAAGGTAATAACACATTTTTAACTACTCATTCATTTGACATCTCATTCAGATCCTGGAAGTATAAATTAAATTTGCCCTTTTGCTCTAACAGACTCTTGAGCGGTCATATTTACTGAAGATCAACGGCAAAGGTAAAGGTTGGTTTATCTGTAACTTATTGAGAAAAATATTATTTTGTGGCTTGTTTCATTTATTTATTTATTTATTTTAAGGCTAACTAACATTTGTTTGCATAGTTGCTGAGCGACCACAGCACATGCTGATGAGAGTGGCTCTCGGGATTCATAAGCGAGACATTGATGCAGCCATTGAAACCTACAACTTGCTTTCAGAGAAGTGGTTTACCCATGCGTCACCCACTCTGTTCAACGCGGGCACCAACAGACCACAGTTGTCTAGGTAAGGACTACACAAACAATGGCACTTGAAATCTCTAAAGTTCACCTAATCTCTGATGCTTTTATTGAAATTTTTTTTTTAATTAATTTGTTTGGATTTTTTTCAGTTGTTTCTTGCTATCCATGAAGGATGACAGCATTGATGGCATTTATGACACACTGAAGCAGTGTGCCCTGATCTCCAAATCAGCTGGAGGTATTGGGATAGCGGCTAGCTGTATCAGAGCAACAGGCAGCTACATTGCTGGGGTGAGTAAATGCGCATAACAGAGAGTAAAATCAATGAGATAGACGAGCTTTAATTTACACCATGTCATTTTTTCATTTACTTAAAGTGGTTCATGTTTTTCAGACAAATGGCACTTCCAATGGGCTTGTTCCTATGCTTCGCGTGTACAACAACACAGCACGTTATGTTGACCAGGGTGGCAACAAGGTAGAGACGAAGATTTACACTACACACAGAAAGTCATTGTTGATATTGTTTCTCTAGAGGCACTAGTATTAAGGTTAATCACGTGACTCTGTATCCGCCTGTCCAGAGACCTGGAGCTTTCGCTGTGTACCTGGAGCCGTGGCATTTTGACGTGTTCGACTTTTTAGAGTTGAAGAAGAACACAGGTAAAGAGGAGCAGAGGGCCAGAGACCTGTTCTTCGCCCTGTGGATTCCAGACCTCTTTATGAAACGAGTGGAAAGCAATCAGGTGAATATTGGAGGAAGTCCCTAACAGACTGTACATAGCCTACTGATTTATTTAATCCACAGAATATATCCTATAATGTACTGTATGGTTTCTTTAGGCTTTGATACTTTCAGGCTCCTGCTAAATCTTGAACATTACAAGTTTGGGAATAGTCATATAGTTCCTCTGCTGTTCTTATAGGACTGGTCTCTGATGTGCCCCAGTGAATGTCCTGGGTTAGAGGAGTGCTGGGGAGAGGAGTTTGGAGAGCTCTACACTCGGTAAGATCAGCACACCAGACTCTTTTCTTAATAAATAGCTAATTTCTCCGTGCTAACTTGTCCAATGAATTCTGTTTGTCCTCAGATATGAGAAGGAAGGCAGGGCAAAGCGTGTGGTGAAGGCTCAGCAGCTGTGGTACGCCATCATTGAGTCTCAGACAGAAACTGGGACACCATACATGCTCTACAAGGATGCCTGCAACAGGAAGAGCAACCAGCAGAATCTGGGCACCATCAAATCCAGCAATCTGTGCACAGAGATTGTAGAATACACGAGCAAAGATGAGGTGAGAGGTTAAAGATATTGTAATGGTACCTACACATTTAACATTGTGTTTCTGTAAATTTTATTTGAGTTGTGACATTATTTTCTCAATATCGTTTTTAAAATTTTTTCATTCAGGTTGCAGTGTGTAACCTGGCATCCATTGCCCTCAACATGTATGTCACCCCAGAACGGACCTTTGATTTCAAAAAGCTTGCATCTGTCACCAAAGTCATTGTCAGGAACCTTAACAAGATTATTGATATCAATTACTACCCAGTTCCCGAGGTATGCTTTCTTGTCGGGTGTCGCTTCTGACTTAACCATGCATCTGATCTCTTGTGTGAGCAGTGTTATTTAACGGCTCCTCTGCTCTGCTTGCCTCTACAGGCTGAAAAGTCTAACAAGCGTCACAGGCCAATTGGAATCGGTGTGCAGGGTCTGGCTGATGCCTTCATTCTTATGCGTTATCCATTTGAAAGCCCAGAGGCCCAGTTGCTCAACATTCAGATCTTTGAGACCATCTACTATGCTGCACTGGAGGCAAGCTGTGAACTAGCAGAGAAGCTTGGCATTTACGAAACCTACGCAGGCTCTCCTGTTAGCAAGGGAGTGAGTAGTTTTGACAATATCTCAAATGCATCCTAGAATACAGTTAGAAGTTTGGGCTCAGATCATAACTGATTTTGTTTTCTAGATCCTTCAGTATGACATGTGGGGTAAAATGCCAACAGATTTGTGGGACTGGAAGGCACTGAAGGAGAAAATTGCAAAGTAAGTCCTCCCAAATGTCTTGATTGTTCCTTATATTTCTCATTCCTGGGGACTATAGCTCATCCCTCATTTGCACCCCACCCCACCCCCTGTATGTTCTCAGGCATGGTGTAAGGAACAGTCTGCTTTTGGCCCCCATGCCCACCGCTTCCACTGCCCAGATCCTGGGCAACAATGAGTCCTTTGAGGCATACACCAGCAACATCTACACCCGTAGGGTGCTGTCTGGGGAGTTTCAGGTCAGCACTGAATCCATTTGTTGTTTCGTGTCTTCAAAGTCATGCGTCCATAGAGGGAACTTAACTTTCATTTCCGCCTCTCCTACAGATTGTGAATCCTCACCTGCTGAAGGACCTCACAGAAAGAGGACTGTGGAGTGACGAAATGAAGAACCAGCTGATTGCTCAGAATGGGTCCATACAGGTAAAGTGTCACACTTAATAATAGCTCAACTGACTAAGTTATTGAGAACAGGGTCTAAATGTTCTGTTTCCATTTTTTACTACCCAACTTGTCCACAGGATATTGAAGAAATTCCCGATGACCTGAAGCAGCTCTATAAAACCGTGTGGGAAATCTCCCAGAAGACTGTTCTCAAGATGGCAGCAGATCGTGGTGCTTACATTGACCAGAGCCAGTCCCTTAACATTCATATTGCTGAGCCAAACTATGGCAAATTAACCAGCATGCACTTCTATGGTTGGAAGTTGGTAAGTCAGGACTGAGGGACTGATGCATGCTGTGTCACAGTGTCATGAAAAACATCTTAAAGCCTTTATTCTTTCCTCTGCAGGGCCTGAAAACTGGCATGTACTACCTGCGGACGAAGCCTGCTGCTAACCCCATTCAGTTCACCCTGAATAAGGAGAAATTAAAGGAGGCCCAGTCAGCCAAGGGCGTGGAGGAGGAGACCAAAGAGCGCAACACAGCTGCCATGGTCTGTTCATTAGCGAACAAAGATGAATGCCTGATGTGTGGTTCCTAATTAGTCTTCACTCAGACAAGAAGATATCCCCATATGCTCCATCTTCTCCTTGAACAATTTTTTATTTTTTTTTTCAACTCCAGGTGCTTTTTTATTTGTATATGATGTTACAAGTCACAAATGTTTGCATTTCTTATTTAATATTTGCTAGATTTTCATCATGAAGTTTATGTTGTATCCATGTTTGTATAGAATGAACAGGGCACAATGAATTCATGTTTGCCCATGGTTTTTTTTATAAAGGCAGTTTGGTAATATGTGGGTCTTATTAATGAATTCATATTTACGAATGTTAAATATAATTATACATCCGGTATTAGCAAATAAGAACTAAGGATTCACAGTGGTGCTCTTTAATATTTCTTGTTTATTAGGAAATTGGATGCAGGAAATTAGACTTTTATGTCACTGGGAATGTTCTGTGAATGGCTTATGATACAACATGTAAATAAAATTCATCGTAAAATAAATTCATTTTGCTGAAATTAATATATGTGAATAGTGGCTGATAAGGAGGAATGACTAGTTCACGACACCCACAGTTAAAGTGGAAACAGTGAAGGCATCAGTCATGCAACACTTTAAAAAACATGCCAAGGTGTTGTTCCATTGGAAGACTGGATCCAGTGCATCTTGGGACAGATGATGCTGCAGGTGATAAATTAATGAACTCGTGTGTTCATGCAAGTGACCTCGTGGGAGCAGTATGTGTAAAGCAAGCTGAGACCTGCACTCTGACACTAACATAAGTGAAATCATAGGCATCATGAATTCATAATCTTAGTCAAGGCAGCGTTAACATTCCCCCACATTACATAACGTTCAAGACAACTGAGACATAGAGCTAAATGTAATTTTAAGTTATGTAATCATTTTACAAACAAAAGTTAAATTGTGCAAAATCTTAATTCCTGTGACATTTGAATATCATAAAAAACAGAGAGACCTACAGAGGTTTTTAATATTGAACAGTAAACTGGAAAATGTCAGTGGTGGACCAAGCACAAATGACCAGTACAACTAACACATGTGTTACACATATTTTGCAATTTTAAATGATCACTACCACTGGTGGACTAATTAGTGTGTATATAGGAGGCAGTGTAACCCTACTTTACTGACACTACTACTGTACAGGTCCACAGTAGAGCGAATGCTAAATTTAGGGCGATGTGACAACAATTGACAGTAAAATTATTTCTGTCTCAGTAATTACAAGAGGCAAAAATTATTTAAAAACAAGAGACTATGTCTAAATATGACTTGTTTAGAAGATAATAATTTTTAGAATTAATTTTTAAAGAGGAAAGCAGAAGATCTCTCTTCTTCTGAGACTTTCTATGTCCAAAGAACATGTATTTTCATTTACTTCACACAAGATGTGTCTTGCACACTGATTGGTTACACTACATTAAAGTCTCATAGTTTCACAAATTAAAAAGAGAAGTTTGACATTTTGGAAAATATGATTATTTGTTTCTGTGGAGAGTTAGATTCTCGTGTCTGCTCTGTAAATATGAAATTACAGCCAGGAGCTTGATGCTCAGCAAAAACACTGGATACAAGGTGAACTATAGGAGCTAGTCCATGGGAGTATAAATGTGCTCACCAAATGACAGTAAGCTACATTACTGTGTAGCTATAACGTGTAGCTGGTAAACATACTCCGTGCCCTGTTAGTAACAGAGCTAAAATTATGAAACTGCCATTAAAAAACCCAAACTGTCTTCAAATGTCAATGATAAATTCTTTTCTGCCAACAAAATTCCCTCAAAGACATTGGATAAGGTGACAAAATGGCCAAACCCTGAAAACGTCAGTACAGCCTTGTCAACAATACATCATGTTACAGTCTCACTAGCATCCCATCAATTGATCCCTCTCCTTCTTGGGAACCAAAGCCCGTGTCCTGGGAGCTACTGCTGCCTGTTGGTGAGGGAATGATTTTCTTGGCTCCAGGTTTTTCATTGACCTCCATGACGACAGACTGTTCTGCTGTGTTGTTCTCAGACTTCCTATTCGTCACCCATCTTTCCTCCACATTTCTTTCTTTCAGCTCTATGTCTTCAAACTTCTTTACTAATTTTTTTGTGTCTATCTTTTCATTGCTGTCTGTGATGGTCTCAGCTTGTTCAGTGATCGTCACTTTGAATGTGTCTTCTCTTATTTTTTCTGCTTGATCCTGTGTGGCCTCTGTCTCCACCTTTTCTTCTGCATAATTAAAACTTGTCCCTGCTGCCACTTCCTCTTTCGCTTTATTATCAGCATCCTCATTGTCATCTGCTTCAACCTCCTCTTTATTCTCAGTTTCATTCTCATCCCCTGGCTCTAGTTTAGCTCTGCCTTCCTCCATCTTCACCACATCACAGTGTGTTACCTGCTGTGATCTGTCTGCTCCACATTCCCCTGCCTGATTCTCTTGGATTTCTGACTCCAGCTTTGAGTCAACCATTTCATTATTCACCTCTTCCTCTTCATGGTGAACTGTCACTGTAAGTGAAGGGCTTTTGCTCTCGTGTCCAGTCATAAAACCTCTGAAGTTGTTTTTTGCACCCATGATGTATTTCCCCAGAAAAGATGGACCATCCTGGGTCAGTGCATCTTTTGAAACATTTTCATCATTAATCAGTAGCTGCTGGACCACTTTCATATCATTGTGCATTCTGACGACTGCTTTGCTCAGCTCAGTAATGCGATTGCCAATATCTGAGGGAAGAGAACACACCAATCACAACACACCATTTCTGACTGGAATGAAACTTTTCAGTAATCTCAGTAATGAATAAATTATGTAACATACAAAAGGTATTCATACCACATTTGCTATTTGCACACTTTACTAGACTGACAAGTCTCTGACTGTCCTTGAGTGACCCAGCAAAAGACTTAAGTGGCAGTTCACACATTTCACATCCAATCTGATGGGGTTTGACAGGATTTGCCACAAGGGCTTCTACACAGGACTGGATGTGAATACTTTGGTGAATAATAGATTTGAGTTTTTGATTTCTAATAAATTGTACTTTAATTTGAAAATATATTTAGAATGCAATAATACTGTATCTGCAAAAACTGAAACGTTGCGAATGCGTTTTGAAGTGACTGTCCTTAAATGAAACAATAATTTAGAAGGTAATTTGAGAAATGTTTAAAATCATTGTAACAAAAAAATCATGTAGTAAAACGGCAGCGACTTTGGGAGATTTAATTTAATGTGATGGATTCTGAAAGTTAAAACCTTTTAATGTCTTCAGATCATTTTTAATACATTTTTGCACTGTTTTGTCCCTCATTAAGTATATGGGAAACATTTTTTGCAGGGAGGCCTCTAATGGGCCTGTATTATTAGCAAAAGCATGTATAGATATTTATACGGACATCTGACTGTTGTTTGGAAAAAGTATTGTTGTTTCTACCAAAAAATATTTTTTGTAAAAAGCTGAATACTGGATCTTTAAAAAAAATGTATAGGATTTTTTAAATTGCATCACTGTCTGAGTGATTGGTACCAGTGTAAACGTTACCTTTCCTCTTTGCCTCTTCAAACTCCCTGCGAGCAGATTCAATGTAGCGTTGCACCAAAGCCCTGATCACCTGATGCCGGTAGAACTGGCTGCTTTCAGATTCATTATTGTTGGACTTATCATGTAATACAGATAGCATAATACACGTTTTGTATCATAAACTGCAGCGCAGCAAACAATATATAGACTGAAATAATTATTTCATTACAGTCACACTGACTCCTGTATATGGGCATTAGCACACATTTACCATAGAGGCTATAGGAGGATATTTTTGCTCAGAACCAGAAATGCAGCAGCAACAGATTCGCCTAAAGATACCCCTGAAACAGAATTTAAAAACAAATGAATAGAAAAACAATGACTACACTTGTAGGCAATTATTATGGGGTACAAGCACCCTGACACAATTTTGACTTGAGCTTCACTGACCCATGCAATTGAAAAACTAAAGCAGTGACAAACAGAGCTTAAAAGTCTTCCAGAGTCATTGGGCAGATCTGACAGATCACACAACCATTTTTACCACTACAAACAACACTTTTGGTGTTTGGACATCTAAAAAGTGGGGTTTCTTTGTAGGTTAAATATGTTTTTTTATAGCTCACCTTAAGATGTAAAAGACAGCTTTAGGTGAGGGGATGATGTTGAAGGGCACAGGCATGGTGAGGCCCTCTCTGAAGTAAGTGAGGTACAACTTTGACCTGGCAAATTTCCATTCTACATCTGCGTCATCCTGAAATAGAATTGTTGTGATATCAGTGCCAGTCACTGGTTTCTACATTTACTGCAACTGTAACATGAAAAAATGTATTTACCTCAATTTTCTGAAAGGAGTTGGTGATCATAGCAATAAGCATGTTGAGCAGGACTATGACAATGACAAGGGTGTAGATGCCATACAGAATCCTTCCTATCAACTCTGCAAACACAAACTGTGGCATGTCCACATAGTTCTCATTGACCACGCCAAACATTGTCCAGAATAAGAAGCGGAAAGTCTCATTGAACCTGCAATGTAAGCAGTGGAGGGTGTACAATGTTTTTTAAATTTCAGTTTTTGTACCGGTTAAACAAATGAGACAAAAGGTGTCAATAATTTTGGAGCTGCTGGTAGACAGGCTGTTGTTACTTTTGGACATAGCCAGAATAGCTGTTTCCCATTGTCCCCAGGCTTTATGCTAAGCTAAGCTAATCACCTGGTGGTTCCAACATTATATTTAGAATATAGACACAAATAGTGGCTTTGATTTTAACTTTAAAGACTGAGATATTATTTTATTTTACAACAAACTGAATCATTTCTGTGTCTCTTCACAATGTCCGTGTGAATTAATACATTTGTAGCCTCACGGCACTGATTTGGACAGAATTTCTTTGGCTTACAAGCAACTGCAGACAATACAAATCAGACCAAACCTTGCTATTGTGTTATTGGTCACCATGCTGACCATGGCAGCAGATAAGCACTGAGTTGAAACAGCAGTATCTAAGAAGCTGAATATCCTACATTCTTACCTGCCAAGTTGTGGAGAGATGACATAAGGAACATAGACATTGTTAATGCCACAGAGGAAGGCAGTTCCAATGATCATCAATATGAACATAAATCTAAAAAAGATTAAAAAAAACATTCTCATTGGCTCTGTCATGTGGTCCTTCCAGTCAATGACTGTTAAATATGTTGATGTGTAAATATGAAGATGAAAAGGGAAAAATGCTCTTACCTCATCATATCATCAATCATCTTCCCTATGGAGATCTGCAGCGTTCCCAGAGACTCATGAGCTGGCAGGATGTACGCCAGCCGTGCGAAGCTGAACATGCTCGTCACTGCAAACAGCACCTCCGCAACCAGCTGGGGGTCCTCCTGATGCCAGTCGTCCCTCACTGCAGGATTGTTTCATAAAATGAAACTGTATTAAACACTTTTAAACCCCCCCAACAATCATTTTGGATTATTAATTTCTCACCAGTCTGAGTAAAGTAGATACACCCCTCTGTGTTGTTTTGATCTTGGCAGAGAAAGTGACCTTTGAGCATGATGAGCACGCGTAATGAAAAGGATGCCGAGTACATGCTGAGCACCATCATGTCCAAAAAGTTCCACCAGTCCAGAAAGTAACTCCGCAGGCCCTCGATCCACACTTCCTTACACTCAAACCAGAAGAATCCTACATGAAACAACATGGTTTGAACCTGATTCATACCGTTTTTCAGGCATGACTTTTTAATGTGTTCAATGACAGAAGAGAATCACAACAGGGAGAGTGAGCCTACCGACCACCCACACCATGTGGAACGAGCTGTGTAGTATGTTCTGCTCCCGGGAAGCAAAGATGTCTCGATACATCTCCATTGTTATTGATTCTCCGAGTAATACAATGAGAAACCACAAGTAGGAGGCTGAGTGAAGGAGAAACTTGATAACAGGAATCTTTAGTATCTTTCCTACCTGTGTAAAAAAATAAAACACTGTAATGACCCACAACATAATTAGCATGTCTCTATTTTCTTTTTTGAATATCTGTCATGGCAGTCTGTGACAATTTTAAATCCCTTTAAAATACTGCCTGGTTATCACCGCTTTTCAGAAGAAAACTCTACATTTAGAGATTGTGACCTTTGACTTTGGTGCAATCCAATAGATTAGGCAAAGGATGGGCATAGTGATAAAGATCCCCACAGCAACAAACAGCTTCCAGATTGTCCTGCTGCCCCTCCAGCCTGCCAGGTTCCCACACCAGATAGATGACAGTACCTGCTGGCAGATTGGGTGGGCCACAAACTGCACAAAATGCACACACACACACACACAGAAATTAAGGATCAGTTATATGTTTAGTAATCTTTTCTGCATCTCTCATTGACTACAGTTCTGCATCAAACTACCTGTTTCTGATTGTATTTGACAGCGAGCCGCACTCGTGACAGGTTGGGTATTCCCTCCTCAAAAGCCTGCTCATCTAAGCAGTCTTGGCTTTCATCTGCAGAGCTGTTCAGAATCGTAGTCACCTCGCTCTGGTTGCGACACATGCCCAGCAACTCTACAGCAAAGTCCTGACAGAGCTGCTCCAAGCTCAGATACTGGGGCTGCAGAAAAGAGGCACGACACTTGAGTAAAGAAACAACACACACACAACATGAACACTAAACCAGGATATCTCCAAATGTCCTCAGACCTTGAACTCAGGCTCTTTTTGTGAAAGCTTGCAGAGCTCTCTGCTCAGACTGAAGGCACTGAGCATGGCATCATCAGAAGTGATGGACAGGTAGGCACGGCTGGCGATGCCACGGTAGGTGTTGATACGAGACAAGGAGAATTTCAGCAGGTCATACTGCCGCCCATTAAGACACTCTAGACAGGCACAGGAAATCCTGTGTGGCCATGGGATGACGTGGCCTTTTTGGGTGAGCATGGTGACTATCTCATACAGGTCTTTCTGGCAAGCTAAGGTCAGAGGGGTCACACCAGGGGCAAACTGAGAGTTGTCAATAGAGTGGTCAAAGATAGCCTGAGAGAAGGATCGTACATCCATTTTATTGCCCTTCTCCTGGTCCAGGCGGTCCAGCAGACGCTTCACCACTCTGGGCTGGTTGGTGTCCACAGCGACGAGCAGGGCCTCGTGAATCTGCCGGAAGTCAAATTTGACCCCCTGCAGGAGGGTGTCCATTGCATCCTCATTGCCCAGGCGGATGGACAGGTTGAGAGCCTCTCTCCATTGGCGATCTTCTGACTCATCCAGCTGGCGGATGATGCCGTCGCCAGTTTTCAGCAGTCCACCTAGCAGCTCTGTTTTCCCATCCTGAATGGCACTGATGAGCGCTGGAGGGAACTTCATTTTCTTGTTCATAATCTCGCGCCATTGGTCAGGCTGAAGGATAGAAAACAAAACTGTTAGCAGCAGTATTAGAAATCATTCACACATTTTTTAGAAAATCAGGGAAGAACAGCAATCTGATATTATAAGAGGATATATTAAAACTTCAGTAAAATGTGAAGACCTTGTACAAAAAGAATGTGTAAAATATTAAAAGTGTGGTACATACAAATGAGTGCACTGGAGACACATTTCATGACATCAGGGGAACCACAACTCATTAGTAAAATACAGATTTTTTACACAGTGTGATCAAATAAATCCTGGAGTGCAGTAGCTTTAGCCCAATGTTTTTGCCTCATTACAACATTTGCACTTTTGCTTAAGAGTTAATAAAACTAATAAAATCCTACTTACCGTGAGGTTTTCCATTCCTGATGATAAAACTCACAAATTTGAGCAGTGATCCTAAAGTGAAAACACAGTGAAACTCTCCAGAGACATGAAATATATTTTTTGTCAGCTATTTTAAGCCTCAGAGATGAAGGTGAGATATCAGTAGACTCCAAAAGCAGCTCCGATAAGAGAACTGTTGACTTTGGTGTCTTACAATCATGTGCCACCAGCTGACTGCATGGAATCAGCACCTCCTAACACAATAACACTTACCCCATGGGGCAAGGCCAATTAAAATGTAACCAGTTCAAAGTGTTTAATGTGGGGCTGGGCCCAAACCAAACTGTTTTAACTCTGGTCTCCCCACTGGAAAGGTAGCTGTTACTGAACAGGCAGCAGCTGTCACCGTTTCCCCTAGAGGAGCTGGAAAGTGTTCACAGCAAAGGGAAAAACAAGGAGATGTAAGCAAAAGATTTAATTATTTTCACTACACCCTTTTGATGTAGTTCTCTTTGTGCCAGACCTGACTGTCCAGTTACTAAATTTTTTTTTTTTTTTATTTACCCCTTTGTTCTTTCATATTGCTTTGAACATCTCTTTATATTCTCCTAGTGTTGATACAATTTTTATAATTTATAACATTAAACTGGTTTATTTGCTGATAAGTTTGGACCAAGTCTCTGTTGTCATCAGCAGTTTTCAGGCTCTACTAAATTTCAGTGTTTAATGTCTCAATTACTAGTATACAGTATGTTTTAGAAGTAGTAGTTTTATGTTAAAGTATTTTCCTTTTACTGGCTGATAATCACTGCTCAAGTATTTGCTGATAAAGAGGCTGGTTTTGTTTTAAAACATAATAAGGTCAATCATTTATTTAAGTTCATTTTCATGATAATGAATGACCTTAAATATGTTTTTATTTCTGAACATGAATTTCACACTGGTCTTAGCTTTGATATGGTTTTGGGAAACAGAGCTTAACAAAAAAAAAAAGCAACAAATAGCACAATTCCTTTTAATTTGTCATGTTTCTTTTTTTATAACAAACACTAAAATTATGTTTTTCTTCCAAGGTTAAGCAACATAACAGAAAAAAACCCAAACAATTTAACCAAAGGATGTAGAACAAAACTCTAAAATGTGTCTTTTATGAGAAGTTGAAATGGAATTTAAAAGACAACAATCTAACAACACCGTCAGTGTGTCAAGAGAAAACACAAACGAAAAATAAAACCAGAAAACAATTTAATGCTAATGCTGATGCTAATGCTTTAACTTAATCAGATGGTTAATCACTCCACACTGGCTTTGGCTACTGTAGGCTGCAGGAAATCAACATTGGAGCAATGTCAAGTGAACTGCAAAAAAGAAATCCTCATGCAAGTACAAAAGAAAATTATATTGTCAAAAGTAGTATGTTGTACTTCAATAAAGTACAATGTAAACTCATTTTAATTTAAAAACTCAGGTGACTGACATTTCTTTACCGTGGTTTACACCTGTGGAATCCACATTATAATTTTCTTTATATGGTGCTGTAATTTTTCTCCATCTTCCTCAGAATTCTTCAAAAATTACAATTAACCAAGTTAAGAAAAATGTGACTTCAAACTTTAAAAATATTCCTTTTGCTGAAACACATTGGGTGGTTTAGGCATTTGGTATATTTTTTAAACCAGCCTAAAAACTTGCTATAAAACTATATACATTTTACCAGAGAAACATCAGTTATAAGCAAATAGTTTAAAAGTACATTTTGATTGAGCAAAAATTATGTATGGTCTTCCTTCAGGTGATATTTGATTGTTATGTAGTTTACAGCATATATTTTATGGCACAAACTATATTTTCCAAGAAGGTAGGCAAGTTACAGCATAAATTATTACTTAATGAGTAAAAGTGCTGCATGGAAAGACATACTGATTTCCTTCCGAGGCTGACATTTACTTCTTTCTGAGGAGAGTAATCATGATTTAACACTTGAGAAATGTTGCATCATGATTGAAACTTTGTGATGATTTGACATTACTTAGTCAAAAAGAAAATGGTCAATAATATATGAAGACCCTGATGATGGTTAAAACTCAACCAATTATTTAACAGCAAGAAAATCCATTAAGTGTCTCGACAACACTCTTGACCACTGAACTGAAAACTCATGAATGAAAATAATCTTTTCTTATAACATACACAAATTAATATCACTCCTAAAACCAAATAGACTTAATCTACAAGAAGTCAAATTCAAATGAAATTCAATGACATGAATCATTCAGTTAAAACACTCAGTTAAGTCAACAAAAGAAGAGGAGAAAGTCTCCTATATTCACATATTACTCCTTAAAGTTAAATACAAACTAAAATCCAATAAATGTACAGAGACACTTGTGTGTAACTTTGTGTGTGAACAAAAAGTAGTGTTCACGTTGTGACAAACAGTGCAGGTCAGTTCAGTAGCTTTCAGAGTTACTCCTTCTTTGATTCTGCGTCCTCCTTCATTTTCTGCCCCTGCATGCGACTCCGAGTGGAACCTAAAATGAAAAAATAAATCGCTTTGTCACAGCAATCACTGACAGTAACAATACATGAAGAAGAACTGAGAATGTAAAGGCAAAATGGAGCTGACTATATAAAAGGGGTTTTCCACTTACTCATCTCTGCAAGCTTCTGTATCAGTGTAGAATCTCCACTGGATTTGCTGCAAATTAAAATAAATATAGAGAGCAACTGAAAAATATGTAAACACTCCTATAGCATACTGTACATACTTTATGCTGTATATTTTAAGAGTGTGATAGGGTGCCCAATTCTTATACTAAATCATTGCACTGGCGTGAAATATTAATCATACGTCCATCAATCCATCAGAAAAACTACTTTAACTTTGGTCAAAAAGTAATTCAGGTAAACTGTGGTAAGAGTTTTTCTACTATGTGCTTAGTTTTTATATGAAAAAAAAAGGTTCTTCACTTTGTTGTCATAATTTTGATCTACATAATAAATCATGGAGCATGATACAATGGCAAATTTAACACCATTTGTGACCAACCTGCCGTCAGCTTCATCTTGCCCGTCCACATCAAAGCGTAACCTTTTCAGAGGCTTCGGGGTGGAGCCGAGATCAAGAGTCCTCTTAAAGGAGCGATCGCTACTGTTGACCATCTGGTTGATCTTCTGGAACCGATTGGACAGCTGCAGATAAAAACAAGGTAGAAGTGACACAGCAAGTGAGGATAAGATTGCTGCCATTGCTCATTTGTTAAATCAACTGCAAAACAAACAAAAGAGGCTCATACCCCAAAAGATTCACCAATAGATACCAGCATTCTGTAAAGAGGGAAAAATACAATAAAAAACAAAACAAAAATGACAAATCTTTTACACACAGGCTTTAAAGTCAGAACCTCAATCTGCCATGAACACAAAGAACGTACCTGGAACGTGGAGTCATGATGCCTGGCGACATGCGTGGGCTTTTCAGAGGGGAAATGTACACGTTGTTGCTGCCCGGCACACGTAGAGGAGAATTAGGGAACTTGTAGGGGCTGCATGGTATTTGTGGAATTGGTGAGAGGGTAGGCGGCTGTAAAAACAAAGCAACAACAAGGAGTGGTTATAGTATGTACATTTAGTACATGTAGTACATTTATCTTATTAGGGAAGTGTTAAAAATCAAACTGTAGATCCTATGGGGAGGTGTCTCACCCTGTTAGACGCATACTGCAGGATATTGGTTTTCAGCTTCTGCATGAACACTTGGTTGTAGAAGACAATGATGGAGTCGTAGTGTCCCTCACCAATCAACACATTCTTAAAGGTCTGCAGCACACAGAGCAACAAAAACAGTGAAAAAACAGCTTGGCTGACAGGATAATTCTTAATGACATATTTAAAGGTTGTGTCACCTCCTGGTTGGTGTTGGGCAAGTTCTTGTATGCCGTGACAATGGTCTTGAAGCGCAGATCAACACTCTTCACTTTGCATATGGCATACATGGCTGACATCATCAACTACAAGATTAATGAGAAGCAGTTAGAGTCAGAGAAGCAGACCAAGAGAAATGAAAGAAAAACTAAGACAGAGAGCTGCATCTTGACAGGTTACCTGGTCAAGGTGACGGTCTCTCATCAGCTCGTACTCATGCTGCAGAGTGTACTGGAACAGGGTCCATATGATGGGCTCCAGTTCAGGGTGGGAGGACAGCAGGTAGGAGCAGAGTGTTTTCAGCCTCATGTAGGCCAGGCGGTACACTACAGAGAGCAGTCAGACTCATCTGTCATTTTCTAATAATTTCTTCAATCTTATACAAAAGAAATAACTTGTGTATAAAGAAAAGTGGAGATTATTGATTTGTTTTCCATATAACACACCACATTTAAAGTGGCGGTGCACATATAAAATGTATCCAGAGACTCAGAGACACTTTTGAGAAAAATGTAACAAAATAAAAAAATCTGCACTCATAGAAATAGCTTGATTGACAGTTTACATTTTTTATAGAAGAGACTGAGAGAATTGGACTTTGGGTGTCGCGGATTCTGGCTGATAGGCTGGGTTGGGGCCTGCGAGGAAGCTTGAGAGTTGGATGTAGCAGGTGAATCGGGAGGTAAGATACGAAGACCCGGACGCACAGGGGACAGATACCTGTAAAAACAATAGACAAAGAAGTGAGTTCCATCAGTTTCACCGTCAATACTGAAGAAAACTCCAAATAACAGAAATTGTTCAGAAGAAGGTCAAAGAAGAGACCAAACTTAAGAAGGCTTATAGTTTTTAAATTACTATAATGCTTAAATTTGACTTCATCAAAAAATAATGAGGGTGTGTATTTATGAGTCAGACCAGTTGTACAACAGCTAAAAATGTTTTAGGTTAAAAAAAAAAAAGTGTTGCCAGAGACCAGCAACTAAAATACAGAAGTAGATCATAGTTTCACACACTCACAAGTCAGCTGCAGTGTGGTTGTGCTGTAGTGGTTGGCTAAAACTGGCTATGGTCTCCACTTGCTCTACTGCTGCTCCACTCTCATGCTCTTGTTTCAGCAGTTCAAACAGCGGAGAGCCCTGTGGAGACAAAAACATCATAATGTGCATTTTATCAAGCACTCAACTTTTTTTACCTACTAGATGCCAAAAACAATTCAAAGAGTAAATTTTGGACATAAGCAAAGTGTAGTTTTTCCACCTGACAAGGCTAGAAACTAATTCAAAACTTCTGATGTCAATTATATGTTTAACTAAAGAGAGAAGCTTTGCAAAGCTAAAACACTAAAGCTGAATTCAAATGACTCCTGAGTTTGTACAAGAAGACCTTTGTTACTTTAAATTAAATTTGATCTGATCTGAGAGCACAATCTGATCGTGTTCTCTTATTAAAACAATTATCAATGGGATATTGTTCGTTTATCACAATGACAAAGAGAGTTAGGGATGTTACGATGTAAACTACTGTTTTTTGTGTTTGTATCATCTGATGATTTATTAACAGTAAATATTCATTATTTCATGGTGTATACATTAGTTGGTGCACTTTAGAAAAATGAATAGGTTCAGCAAATAGAATCACAAGTTGGCTGACAAGGCAGTTATGTGAAATCTGCAAAAACTTTGGACTGAAAATTAATTCGTTATTTTAATGTTGACTTAAGGACACTCCCTGTAGTACCTTATCTGACGTTGGTGATAGAAACCCCCTTAAATGGAAACAATTTTTTTTATTTTTTATTATGGACCACAAAAAGAGCTGAGATCATACAGGGATGTGGGTGTGGTTTACCACTCAACTTTATACAGTCACTGCAAGTACAGACGTGGTATTTGTACATTCCTCCTATCATACTTGTCTGGGCTGACTGACCCCACTGACAATTCAAAAATACACTTGGTATTTTATTGCTTTAACAGCATTCAGTGACGTACAATTACTCATTTTCTTGCATGCAAAGACTAGAAGTTTGATGCAAGACATTTTCAAATTCAACACAATTTTGGTTTGTGGTTTTGATTTTAGATTCTCACAATTTAAAAGGACACTTACTGTTGCTTTAACAGCATTAATCATCATAAAAGCAAAACATGATAAAACTATATCATATACAGTATTGGCAAGATATTAAATCTCCTGCTGAATACACAAATTGCTTTGAATTTTCTGGGACAGTTATGTAATAAAAAAATCTGCTTTCAACTGAACAGAAAATGTGAAAATTATGAAGCACAAATTCTGATATAATCTCATTATTTAAATCTGAAGTAAATGCAAAAACAAAGCAGTGGTGGGAGGACTTTGGCCCCTGGGGAAACTCCTCTGTTTCAACAGTAGTAGTAGTCAGTTCCTTGTGTTACAGCCCTAACGTGAAGCTGTGAGTTTTCTAATTTACAGTCAGCCATAAGATTAGAAAGAAGAACAAGGGACGGGAAGGACTACTTGACTGTTTGCACAGATGAGGACAGGCACATGACTCTTGTCTCAAATGGCACATTTCAACTGTGGAGAAAAACTGAGAGGACGGAAAACTCTACTGAATTAAGGATTATTGGAAATACAAGACAGCTTTCACCCAAGGAAAACAGATTTAATGGACTGAGAATATATGACAGGTATTTGCTCTGTCTTTCCACTAACGGCTGAGGCTTTCCCTGCCTGTTGCGCTTGGTTGGATTAACAATTTTAAAATGTATTTTTATGACTGATGATTAAGGAGGACATTTTCTCTATGATCCAAACTTACCAACCTGATCTAAAGATGAAAAATAACACTCTACAAATTTATAACACCAGCATAATGGATGTCATTCAAAATTACATGAACTGCAACAAAAGTGATGATTTCAAGTACCCTCTGTACAGCTCAGTTTTCAGCCTGGTGTTTGTGGTTGGACTTATATTCAACATGGTGGCCGTTTACATTTTTAGTTGTACACTAAAGCAGCGTAATGAGACCACGACGTATATGATAAACCTTGTCGTATCAGACTCTCTCTTCGTCCTCAGCTTGCCTTTTCGGATTTTTTATTTTATTAAGCGTGTCTGGCCATTTGGAAGAGTGCTCTGCAAGATCTCTGCAGCCCTTTTCTACACCAACATGTACAGCAGCATTTTCTTCCTCACCTGCATCGGCATTGACCGTTTCCTGGCTATCGTGCACCCGTTCCGATCCCAGACAATTCGTACTAAGAGAAATGCCAAACTGGCCTGTACTGCTGTGTGGATCATAGTTATTTCTGCGAGTATAGCCTCAGCATTTTATCTGGACACCACTTCACCTGACTCTTTATCACAATTCTGTTTTGAAAACTACTCCAACAAACAGTGGAAGTCTGAGCTGTCCAAGGTGGTGGTATTTATTTGTACTGTGGGCTTCATCATCCCATTGATGCTCAACGTCTTCTGCTCGGTCATGGTGCTACGGACACTGAGAAAACCCCAAACCATCAGTCGTGGAGGAACACTCAAAAAGGCAAAATTTTTGAGGATGATCACCGTACATCTGCTCATCTTCTGCTTCTGTTTCATTCCCTACAATGTCAATCTAATCTTCTACGCCCTGGTCCGCTCAAATGTCCTAAAGGAATGCTATATTGAAAATGTGGTCCGAACCATCTATCCCATTGCTCTGTGCCTAGCAGTGACCAACTGCTGCTTTGATCCAGTCATTTACTACTTCACTTCAGAGACCATTCAGAGCTCCATCAAACACAAGTCCACAGTATGGCACAATGGTGCCAAGCTATTCAACAGACTACAGACGGACAGCTCACAAAGCAGTCCAGCTACAACACCCAAAAGTCTGACTGTGAGGACTCAGCGAACCAACATGTTAAACAACGAGTCTGTGGTTTAATAAAAACTATTATGTGACATGATTAATAAAGGGAGTATAACTGGTGAAACTTGATCTGAATCAGAGAGTGTAAGTGAAAAAACAGCGGCCTGGGAGATCATAACACATAAACACTTAATTGTTGCTAAGGAGACACTCTCCCATCTACTGGACATCACAGAGACCACTGACTGGGACTGGGGCTGGTACACCGATCCCAATTCAGTCAATAGGTGAAACAATCAAAAAGGAAACTTCTGAAAATAATAAAGTCTGTTTTGGAAAACTCTTCATAACAACTTATGAGTTTACATTAGTAGAAGTGACAGTTGTATAAGCCATAGTCATGTGCATGGAGCTACGCATATATATATGCTATTGCACATAGGAAATGTAAATGTAGTTTTAATTTTCTGTGCAGATTCCTCTTGAGGAAAGTTCTGCATTGGCTGCTGCTGAACCAGTATTAAGTATTTTTACAACTCTTTGGACGTACTGTAATGTACATACATGACTAAGTATGTGTGAGAAACTATGAGAGAAGCTTGTTCTATAATGGCATTTCAACCTTGTATTGAAAGAAATTAAAGAAATGTTAACTTAAAACTTGAGTATTACATTCAACAACTGTGGTAGAATGAGGTGTTGTGATTAGCTCTTTGGGTGCTGCCAAATCAGTTATTTAGACTGACTAGTCATACAGCGACAGGCACTGAGGTAAGCCAACGTCACAAATGTGCATGACTCAATACACTTTAAGTACAGATATACAAAGGTGGGGTCAATAATTGTTAGCTGCAGTGCACCAGACAGCACTGCACTAAAAGTGCCACTGGCTTTCTCAACAAACAGACATTTCTGCACAAAATTTAAGAAGAGAAATACATGAAAACGTTTTTAGAAATCTGAATCTATTGTATTTCTACATATACAACACAACTGCAGTGTGTGGAACAATAGGAGAAAATTTTTATCACCCCTTTTAGCAAACTAGAAGTTTTCTAAAATAACAATCAATAGAAAACTGTAGAATGTAAGTCAGAGTAGTTGTGAAAACAGCTCACAGTGCAAGTTGAATATGGTGCAGCTTGAATACATAGAACTATGTGTTCTGTCTTGTTAAAGGCCAGGCATCATCACATTCCTGTTGAGAGGCTAATAAGCCTGAGGGTTTGTACTGACAAGGGTAGTCTCATCATCACTACTGCACTGATGGAAAGATTGTGAAAGCAAAGCAGGCGAGAGACAACATGCCTCGAGGGAGAAGAACATTTACAAAACAGAGAATATAGGTTTTTGCTGAAATTGTGACTTAGATTTGGTAAATATCGCAAAATATAGACGTTAAAAACTGGATTCAGAAAATCATAAATCTGGCTCAAAACTGACAAGATAATCACATACCTTCATATTATTTAACAATATATTAATAAAGACAATAATTATGAGGATAAATACATTACAAAGCAGCAATGGTAATTTCTTGAATTACTTAATAAAAAAAAAACATACAATCACATTTCTCATCTCCATTTGTAATGATCATTACAGCATGAAGATAAGCTTAACCACTTATTTCACTAACAAGATGAGTTCTGTCCTTAATTTGTTCATTTAATTATAATGTGTCTCCTTAGGGTGATGTGGTGCTTTGCTAACACTTAAAATACTGTATGCCACATTAGCCTAATATTCTCCAAATTAGGACTGCTGAAACACAGACTTGACTAGTTCAATGCTGCATTAGTTACATCTCAGTTTGATTGGGGTTTAGCTATCTGACAGTGTGATTGTGGTGCGTACACAAAATCTGATGTGGATAATAGGTTAATTGGTGTTTTTCTTAGATTAAAACATTTTGATGCAAGGTAAACTTTCAGTCAAAATTATTTTCTTTAAGGTTTGATTTTTGATTTTCACTAATCAATAGTCTTTGGTTCTCTCTTGGCTATACTACCTGTGAACTGATATGTACACTCACATCCCAAATTAGGACTGCTGAAACACAGACTTGACTAGTTCAATGCTGCATTAGTTACATCTCAGTTTGATTGGGGTTTA
>JAUMHL010000006.1:7948109-7969311 GCA_032362345.1 Sandelia bainsii | reverse complement strand
CCTCTGGAATGGAGGGTGAAACGTAGTCAAGGAACTAAAACAAGTCCAGTTGCCATTGAAAACTGTTTTTTGAGATATATGGTAACATGTATCTCTCTTTTGTTCTTTTGACAAAAGAGAAATATAAGGGAGACATTGACATTGTGAGAAATTTCATATATCTAACTTGGCATTACAAGTCAGAGGCTGACCTAAATGGTTTTACCCACTCAGAGCTTTAAACAATACAACAGGACATCAGTCCTCCTTCTCTGGGTAAACGGTGATTAAAACGAAGAACAGGTCAGTGCAGCTAAAGACTCACCTGATTGGGGTCTGGGGAGGGATGAGTACGGCATCTTCATCTGGCAGATTTTTCTTTGGTGTTCTCTCCACCTGGGATCTGAATGCAGGAGATTATTAAAAACTTTTCTTTAAATTATTTTAACAGATTAACCAGACCAACATCAAAACACAAAAAGGCAAGGCAAGAAGAAATTACATCTCCACTTTAGGCGCAAGGACAGTCTCATCTCCGTCAAAAAACAGCCGTCCATCAATGTCTCGACTCTTGAGGTAGTGCTCTTCATATTGTTGGTCGAGATCATTCACCTGTGGTGAAAATTACATATCAAGCACAAACATGTACTAAGGTCCCCAAACTTGAATGGCCAAATACTGTATGACTGAAACTGTGCTTGTGCCGTATTCCCGTCTGATTACATCTCAATCTCAAGGATCCAACTTGTCTGTAACTATATTAGGACACAAGACTGAATCTCAAGATACATGTGTGCAAAAAAAAAATCTGTTTTTCATTTTTTTTCCAATTAACCCAAACCCCTCACAGATCAGGGGCCTGATTAAGCCTTCCATCAGCGGAGTGATCACATCAACCATTACAGTGCTTTCACAGTTGTTCACACCTTGCATTAGTGGGATTCCCTGGTTTAACTGACGGGAAACACAAGCGTATCATCATATTTTTGTCAACAGAAAGAGGCTGACAGCATCAACGTTCAAAGTATTTTCAGTGTAAAACTACATGTTTGACAACTGTGCTACTTAAATAGACTGGCCAGTAATCACATTGTTGAAAGGTGAGTATGGCTCATACTATATTCTACAACGATAGATATGGACATATCAGAAAGATATTAAAAATTATATTAATACCATGTATTAATATACAGTAGAAGTAATCCTATCACTTTTATTGTCTACTTACCATCAACAAAAGCACATTTGTATTTCTATACTGTGATGACTGTACATGGAAGTGTAGAGACCTCGGTTTTATGGCAAACTAAACCCATTCTTAGTCACACCCACTGACACCATATTTGACATCAACCGAAAGTCCAAACACAACATACAGTAACTGTAATCATGTTCACAGCACTACTAACTAAACAACTAAAACCTACACATTAACAGTCCCAAGAGTTCTTGCGGTTCTTCACACAATTACAAAGTCAAAGTAGTTATTTCACTCGAGTCACTACTATATCCTGTATACTCAACCAATAACTGTTTTTTTTAAACCAAACACAGCATTTAAAAGAACCACACCTTCTCACTGAGATAAAAGGTTTTTGCCCTTCCTTTCTCAGATTTGCTCTCAGAAGTTTGGTCTCCTTGCTGGGATTTTTTAGGCTAAGTTAGGAGCTCTGTGAGATTATTCTAAGAATGTATATTAATACGGCCCAAGATCAATAAGATACGACTTATACATTATTTACATTAGACACCGAATAATGTGTACCACTTGTCCATTACCGGGGGAACTGAAATGAATATGTTTTGTATCCTTCAGAATAATCATGTCATGTCAGCAAAAAGCAGCAACCTGCCCCTGCAATATACTACACTGACAATTTTTCCTGACACCATATATATAAAAACAAACATGTTTGAGCAGCAAAGAGAGCAACTAACAGTTATACAAACTGTTAAATGTTAAAAAATGGCAAAGGCAAGCAAGAGGACATAACTAATGGAAATGGTAAGTGCAGAGCAGACAGAGTTAAACCAAACAGTAGAGCAGGTGATATGACGATTGCCTCCATACCTGAGGAAAATCTGGGGATCTTGATAGATCCAGTGAGTCCAGGAAAGCAGAGAAACTGGTCTGGTATACATTCTTCACCTGCAAATACAACTGGCATTGTGAACAAAAATATTCAGAGGGCAAAGTTAAGTTCATGTATATGACGACTGTAAGGAGGAACAGACCTCTTCTGTGTTGCATTCATTCTCTTTGCACAAAGTTTCGAGAAGCTGCACATCCACCTCTGGCTCTGGAGGTCGGGGTTTGGCTCTGCTCTGGTTGCGACGAGATGTTCGTGTTGGCGGGCTCTGGATTTTGCTGACGGCTAATTTTGAAAGAAAAACATTTTATATAATTAGAAAACCTGTGGGAGCCAAAAACAATAAGTCATTCCATGTCACATATTATCCAAGTTGTGATTCTATTTTCCATGTGGCTGACAGATTAACAACTATACTAAATATACAGTTCTATACTATAGTTACTATACAATGTACTGACTATGCAATTTAAGATAAAAATTGAATTGAAAATTGAAATCACATTAGCTTACTGTAAGGAGGCTGCAGAAGCTCTGAAGGGCAGCGCTTGATGACTAACTCCAGGGTACAAAGCAACAGCTGGAATGATATGACGAGGTCATCGTCCATCTGCAAGGCCCTTCCTGCAGACAGCAGAGATGAAGTACATGAGAAACATCATCACAATACTACTGATGCCAACTAGAAACAAAACTCCAACCATGAGGAGAAGAATTTTCAATGCATTGAGCCCTGCAGCAGAACACAAAGGAGGAAGGAAGGATGGAAAGAAAAAGACGGAGCAACATGAAAACTATTCCACAATGTGCGTTAACAGCTTGATCCTACTTTTGTTTCCTGTTGTTAAAAGGCTTAACCCACCTTTGGCCAAAAGAAACATTGTCCAGCAGCTCCGCATGGTCTCCCTTTCCCTTAAAAAATAAGATATTGAACTGTCAGTCATGCACCAGTGTCACATTTTTATAAGAAGCATGCAATTATCAAACTCAAGTCTATAAAAACATTCAAAAAATGTGACAGGAACATAAAATAAATCTCCAACTTACTTGCCATCGGGAAGCAAAGCAAAGATGCTCTTGCACGTTCTGAAACCAAAGAGATATAAAGGTGAATTTCGCGGTGGGTTACGGTTCTACATTGATCAAAGAGCTGAACTGTAATAACGTGTCAACTCACTTCTCAAATCTCTGGTAGAGAGCCAGCATCACATCGTACTTCTTCTCCAGACGTGTCAGTGCTGAATTCACCTTGGTGCTTATCGTATCCAAGTTCACATCCAACTTCTTCACCAGAGCCACGAACTGCTTAACACTACAGACGTAAGGACAGATTTTTGTGAGAGGTAAGATAAACTGCACAAAACTGAACAATAAAATCATGATAAAACCAGGGGTGCAAATTTATATCTAAAACTAACAGTTATGACATTGTAAGACCAATTAAAATATCTAGGAGAATGTATGACATGTACTTACTTTAGACTGACTGCTTTTAGAACCTGAGTGAAGGTGAAACAGGCTACATCTATGTCTGTAGCAGTCACAAACAGACAAGCTCCCCACAGTTGTTTCTGAGTATCCTGAAAAAAAATAAATAAATAAAAAAAACAAAAAAACAATATTTAAATCTTACAAATATAATACAATACACTTTTAAAAAACTTTTTGTGAGCAATCCCAGTTTATATGTTATATATTTATTTGACGAAAAAGGTCTAGGTCCAGCTCATCCTTTTGCAGCTACAAAGTTAGTTTCAACCGGTTCTCATAGAAAATAATATTTGCTACTATCTGCAGTCAAGGCTAAATGTCGTCATAATTCATAACAGTGAGAAAATACACTTGGTTATGCAGACAGTGAAAAGGACATCATGTTCTCATTGTTACACTTAATAAAAAGAACAATAAAAGGAATGCATGAAAGTTCAAAATTTGCTACCACAATGTGCAGTTCATTCTCATTTGCTTTTGTTTTGCCACCAGTGCAAAGGTAATAAATTAAAAGAAAATTATTTAAGTTGCTTTTTCATCTACTGGCAGTTTTTGAGTACCGTCCGGAATCATTGACTATAGTTTGAGTCAGTTTTTGATGCTGCACTCAGCTACTGTTTGAACGGCAAAACCTACAGTTTTGATTGTTGTAGTAAGAAATGTACTCAAGTTTGACTTAAACATATTTCAATATTAACATAAATATATATAAAATACATACAGTGATTTCATCCATGGGCTCCTGAAGAGTTTTCCACAGCACCCAGGCACGATCACACAGCAGGTCTGTCACATGAAGGCTTTTGCAAAGGGTCACAAACTCAGCATCCTTGTCTCTGTGTCTGCAGGATGGCAGGGCATACATCAACATCAAGGGAAACACAAACGTGTTTGAGGACATCAAAACATGCGGCACAGAGGACAACAGTCTAACAGAGCAGGACACAGACTGTTTGCCAGTTTGTGTCAGGAATAGGGTGCATTTTGTGTTATAACAGCGTTACATCTCATGTTTACTAATGAGACTGTTGTGTGGGGTTGAAATACCTGGAATTGGCTCTACAATTATATGCTGACTTAGTTTACAGCAGCTAGCTAGTGAGCCTGAGTGATGTTATTCACATTAGCTAGCTAGCTAGCTACAGTCAAACACCAGCACTAACTAGCTAAACATTAGACGAGTGTGTCATTTTCAGAACAACCAAGTCATTCACTGGCTGGTGATATAAGCCCGAGGCATGGATGAGGAAACATAACTTCTCTTACTTTTTAACAGATAACTCTGGGCTCTCTTTCTTGTCTGGAGAGGCGCTTTCAGCACTGGGCTTCAGCTCCTTGCTCTGTGTCGTCCCAGAGCTGCGTTTTTTAGGTGGCATCTTGTTATCCAGTTAGCAAAAAGGTTAATATAAGGATTAAAAACAAACTAGTGTTTTGAGTCCGAGAAATTGTTTGTTTACCAAGTTTAAATCCCTCTGCACGAGTTCCGTGGCAACAATACAACGAAACGCGACTGACTTCCTGAAAGCGTGGGTGTTCGTTTTATAACACCGCAGTGCGCGGCGGAGCAGGCGGTGCAGACGGTTGCTCAAACGACACAGTCAGTATTCACAATCCAGATAATATCAAGCTCTTTATAATAAGTTAGTGATGGTTTATCTCCGTTTGAACCGACTATTATCTGTGGTAACATTATATCCAGTGAATATATAACGTTAAGTTTATCTCACGCTCAGATGATGAACAGAAGGAAGTGTGCGTTCACTCGGGTCACGTGAGAAGCAGAAAACGAACTAACCCAAACTCACGAGACGAAAACGCGGGAAAATATCTACGCAACATCCGCTCATTAGCATTTATCCCGCCACCCAGACGAGTCACAAAGGGTAAAAGTAGGTCACTGCCCAGTACTGTTGGCGACACCTCTTAATCAAATTATGTCGTTATTACAGTGCTGTAAATCGTGTTTATTGTGTTGTCCCCGTGTCTCCATTTCTTCAGTCTTTGTACTTAACTTTTTTCATTTATAAAAGGAATTCTCATTCCTGCATTGTCAAGTCTGCTATTGCCTAATCTGTTCGTCTTCGTCACGGTAAAATTATTGTTCCATATCATAGAGACAACAAAAGTTGAATGAAGGTAATAAAAGACCGTGCAGTATGCACTTCTGTGTAACCATTGCCCTCTTGTGGTACAATTCGCATATTGTTATTGCAAACGACTACCATTTGAGAAAACTTTGTATCAAAGTGAGAACATTTGTTTCAAAACTAATATATAAGAATCCTGAAAATTTAATAAAATAAAATGGATCTTGTAATTGCCCGCTCATCTCGCCGTTTAAAATATTTTTCATCAGACATATTTGAAAGAAAATTTTCCAACAAGTCAAAACAAAAGCAATCACTAGTTGTAGAAAGACATGAAGAATATTTTATAATTGTTTACAGCAATATACAGGAGAATGGCAACAAGATGTGAAGGCAAAAACATGAGTTAGTTTCATGACGTGACATACAAACCTAAAACAAAGGATAATAAAACGTTCTTAGTTAAAGGTTTTAAAGACACTTCTTTTCTCTGAAGTGACCCTTGTTATAAATATACACACACAAGTTTGTCAATGGCAAACTTTAAGAATGCAGACATTGTAGGTTTAACCATTTTCTTTTATCTGCCACCTATTTATTTGCAACAGGACACAACAGGAAACACATATGCTCCCAAATTAAATATTACAACTTCAGTCCTCTGAAAGAGAAGTGCAACTAGTTTAGTCTAACAAATCAGAGACAGTCCACTTCAAAAATACATCAATCAGTGATCAATGTCCAGATAAGCTGTCTCATCTTGGTGAGGTTCTGTAATGTTGTAATTATTCCTTTATGTCAAAGTTTTTTATCACTGGACTTATCTAGCAAATGGTGTAATAAAAATATATTCATCCAGGGCTAGTCGAGTCCGAGTCATGTCAGAGACAACAGAAAAACAAACTTGAGTCTGGACTAGAGTACCACAGCCCTGCCAATAACGTTTAAATTAATAAATTATATTTTAAACAGTTTTGAGGTCTTCCCTAAGCTCAAATTAGAGTAAAATTTTGACCTCAGAAAGTTGTGAAAAATCTTAGCAAGACTGATAACGTGACAATAATCATATTGACCACTAACTGCCTCTCCAGATGATATATGTAAAACTATGTAAAGCCAGGTCCCAGTAAACATAAGAAATTGAAAACGTTGTGTATATCGATAGCCACTGACTCCTATCATTATTTAAATCTAGTATTACTATTTAAAGAACCGTCTATAATTCAACTATCTAATGTAGGCGTGTGACAATATCAGACAAGATAGTGTCTCATTTCTGGACACATGGACAGTACATTGAATAATAGTTCATTTGGCAAGTTATTTCTATACAATAATAACTTATATTTTTGGCTTTAGTCCAGAAAGCTGATGATTTGTGGTCACTTCTTCACGTCCATCAGTGCTGGAGAGAAAAAGTATAAGTGTCTCACTTTTTTTGTCCGTGCTCCTTGTATGTGATGACCAAAACCTGATGCTCCAGATGCTGTTGAATGGTGTCAGTGTCACTACTACAATGATGTGTGTGTGTATATATATATATATATTTATATACACATATATATATATACACACAGTACTGTGCAAAAGTCTTAGGCCACTATTGGATTAGTTTTTCAGCAATGCTATGATGTCCATATATATTTATTTCAGTTTTTACATTAGAACAACTAGAAACACAAAAAGTGGTTTTCTGGCTGTTATATTTACACAAAGACCATTGCTGATGTGCTGTGTAGCTGTAACTTTATATTCTACACAAAATAAAAAAGTTATAGTTAAAAATACTAAAACACAGAAAAAACAGCATAACTTAATTTCCACCGTACGGCAGAACATGCAGTCAGACACAGCCCCCAGAGCCAAGCTGGGGCGAATCTTCTGCTTCTTGACAACATAGTTTGTTGTTTGTTTTCAGGTTGTTGGGTTTTTTTCACGGTTGTGCGTTCATCATTGCTCTCCATGCTGTCACGCATGGCTCACCGCCTCCCACCTCATTGCAGTAAAGTCCATGTCTGTGAGCGTGACAGTGAATGGAGCCTCCACTCTCTCTGGCTCCACATGCTCCTCTGCTCTCTCGGTGCTGTTCAAGTTGTTTACCCTCCAGGAATTCAGAGGTCGAATAGCTTTCTGGAAACGCTGCAATACGGAAGCAATATACAAACATAAACCTTCTATAACTAACTGTTTCATTGTATTTAGCAGTGTTATATATTTAAATAGGTACAGCTGTGATATACACTTTGAGCTGTACTGTTAGTGTGACAGTGGAAGAGGTGTAACTGGACCTAACAGTGACATAATGACATAGTGGTGATACTGACGTCTTTCAGTGTTCCAGTTTCCTTGCAGATGGCCACAATGGCCCAGATGAGGATCTGTAGACAGCAGGTTGCACCCATGCATACACCCAGAGCTTTACCCCACCGTGGATAAACATAGGACCCATAGTGGAGTGACGTGTTGTACATCTCAATAAAGATGTAGGTCAGGATGAACTACAGCCAGAAGGGAAAAGCAACAGAGTGAGCAGTGGAATGTTCAATCCATACAAAAATGGCAACAGAAGACGACTGAGACTGAGAGCCAGCAGAGAAATGCTGCAAGGGGAACTCAGATTGAATGTCAGTTTCTCCTCTTCAATTATTCACTAATCACATTGTGAAAATTTCTGCACAGTTAGCTACATTTCAAATGGGTGCTGTTATTTCGGTTTTCTCGGTGAAACTTGTACTTTGTCCTCCCTCAGTTTCTAATCAGCCTGTCACACCTTCATCAAAATAGCCCCTCACTGAAACCCCCTGACTGAAAGTGCAACAATACATCCCAATAAAGGTGGGATTAAAGGGGTACATCAATCAGGCTCACTGTAAATGGTAACTGTTTCAATCAACATTCAAAGAAGAGCAACAGAAACAATAGAGGAAATGATACAGATTGTGCAACTGATACTACCCCACACTGCTAAAGGCAGGCTACAGACAAACCCTTCATGATGTGATGGGAGGGGGTTTGAAATAATTCAGATGCAGATCAAAATCAGTGCACTTAATAAATATGCTGTTCTCTTTTTTCACTGTACCATCAAAGAGAAAATGCATTGTGTGCAAGGCTCTATAACAGAAAACAAACCAATTAGGGTGCACAGACAAAGAACTTTTTTTTTTTCAGCATGAAGGGCAATAAAAGTTGTACATTTTAGCACAACCACCTTGAAATTGTACATAAAATCAAACCTAATCCCAGACTAAATACATTTGGATTTTAATCAGTAAACCAGTTGCATTTATGGAAGTTTATTTAAAAACATTTATCATACTAATTGTTAATAAACAATGCTGGTGTCACATTGTACCTACATCTACCACTAACAACTATTAAAACTAATGTGTTTACTCACCAGCAGAAGAAACGGAGTGAAGAAAACCCAGCATGCTTTGAAGTAAAGCAGCACTTTAGTGCACCAGGGAGGACAGTGGCAGATCATGTCAATGATGTCCTGACAAAACTGGTTGACTCCTAATAGAAAAGTTTCATAAGGGATATATATTAGGAAGCCTACAAAAGCCAAAACACCAAGATAATAACAGAAAGTGTGTTGTTAATGAGAAGGTGGTGCAAACAAAAAATGGACATTTTATGTAGCAATTATTAGCAATATCAATGCAGTTTCCACAGAAACTGGATTTGCTATGTAGCCTTAACAACACAGCCAGTCAAGTTTCTCTTCTTTTGAAAGTGGCTACACATCACATGCCTGGGACTGAAACTATGAATGAATAGCATGGTGTTAAAGTGAGTTTGATGTGGAGGTTAGGGGTGTGAGATGGGCTACCATAGAAGAACGAGATGCCAATACACATGAAGAGGGTGATGATGATGAGGCCAAAACTAGTGCTGAAGGAGTCAATGAGAGTGAACCAGTAAATCCCTCCCTATGAAGACACAGACAGCATGGACAACGTAAGTGTGATGTACATCTACAGACATGTTGCTCACTTGTTCAGTTCATTAAAAACACACTCACATCAGTCACTAACAGGAGACCCATCAGGTAGAAGCAAAAGCACAGAGCGCCCAGGAACAAAGACTTGTGCAGCGTGTTCCCTCTGAGCTGAGGAAACTCATCAAGCACAGCAGTGGTGATACCTTCCATGTTACCAAACTGTGAGGAGAAGAGGAGCAGAAAATGGATTGTATCTGTGCAAGTATCAACCATATAACCATGATAAAGGGTGCAGCCTTACCAGTGTATCGACCCCCAGCATAAAAAGCATGAGAAAGAACATAATAGACCAGAACACTGAGCCTGGCAGCAAAGCAAGTGCCTCTGGGTAAGCAACAAAGGCCAGTCCAGGACCTGAAGGCAAAATAAATAGTTAAGTGTAAGAAGGCAGTGTTCCTAAGTAATTATTCAAAGATGCCTGTGTCAAGAAATATTTTGAAATAAATATATGAGAATAAACTTATGTGAAGATTTTAAAAACCACAAAGTCAATATGATGTCTGGATTAAAGAAACTCCACAGGATTACTAGACAAAATAAGCCAAGTAACCACAATACCTGTATCTGCTACCTGACCGACAGGCACTCCTTTCCTCCATGCCATGTGACCAAGGATTGAGAAAATAGCAAATCCTGCAAAGAAGCTTGTGCCGCAGTTTCCAATGGTGATGACCAGAGTGTCCCTGAAATAAAAAATGCCACGATCAAAAGACTGAAGCCGTCATAACTGCAACAAAACAACAAAAAGTAAACTCACCTGATGACGTTGTTGTTAAACTTATTGTAGGAGGCCATGGAAAGCAGCCCTCCAACTCCAATCCCTAATGAGTAGAAGATCTGTGAAGCTGCATCATTCCACACCTGCAGTGTTTCAGACAGAAATATGCTTCAAACAATGAAAACATATACAGTTATTTTTATAGCTTTGCGTTGACAGACTCCAGCGCCAATCAGCCATCAGACATACCTGTGCATTAGCTAATCGTCCCCAGTCTGGTGTGAGGTAGAAAGCGACGCCCTGAAGAGAGCCCTCCAGTGTAGCACCTCTGATGATCAAAACAATGAGCACAAAGTATGGGAAGGTAGCTGTTACATAAACCACCTGAAAACACACAACACAGACACAAATTAGGCCAGGACTATGTGTGTGTATGTGTTTTGTGGGAGCTGACCATAACAACATTGTGTTGCTTTACCTTGCCAGAGCTACGGATGCCCTTGAGCATACAGAGAAAGATGATGATCCAGGCAGCCAGGAGGCACAGGGCCAGGGGCCATCGGACAGGGCCCGGGTCATCAAGGCCATTACTGTTTACTACACCCAGCACTTTCTCACTATAAGACACATAAGTCATACACAAATACATGCAGTTTAACACCATTTACCCCCTGTATAACACATGAACGTATACAAGATAAACAAGGCATAGCTGTTGGGATTGATTTATATGGCGACATTCACATTATGAAAGTAATCTGACCCCAAGTGACACAGAAATGTGACTTTTTAATATAAGATCTGAACCACTTTTGTATGTGGTCCTAGATCCAATTTATATCCAATCACTGACAATGTGACCACTGTGACAACGATCAGAACAGTATTCATGTGGTATTTTTACTTGTCCGTCGTGACACTTCACAATCTCGTAAAAACAAACATGTCGAAGAGCAACATCAGAGAAATAGAGAGAGATGAGAAAGTTTAAAGTTTCTTCTTGCTTGAGAAGTTTTCTGTTCAAACCAAGCTTAAAGGAATATACTGTAGTGATTTGATCGATTGAGTGATTTGACTGTCACACTGATAATAACATGTTGTTATTCTTGTACTCACATGCTATAAGAGAGAAGTACTAAATTAGAAGAATAGCATTATTAGTAATATTTTTATGACATGTGCATTATACATTATCAGATGTGCTATAAGTCATCAGTCATAGGGAGTGTGCACATATGATTACAATACCATAAAGTAGCAAATATTGCAAATGCTAACAGCTTTATCACTTTTGCATGAAAGTTCATAAAGTCTTATAAACAGGGTGCTCTCTCAATCATAATGGATACATACTATGATTGCTACATGCTATAGCGCTGCTATAACAGCCAACTACTTGCTTTAGGGTAAATGTGTAGAGCTACGTTTTGGCCGGGCAGTAAATATTCTCTGCTGTTTTGTTTTTTTATCACTACTATAACAAAGATAGTTGCTGCTTGTTTAGGTTTGTTTGCAGTATATCAGGAAACTCACTGTGGCTGACCATAACAACTATTTCACCCTTATCACAGCACCAAACAATATTTAATGCAAAATGTTAAATGTTACGAGGAGCAGTAGATAGCATACTCAGTCATCATCATCATCATTACGTCTTACAACTGTCATATTTTAACATCATAATGATTTATTCAAATTGCAGGTGTTGTATTATGTAGGTTACATACTGTAGGTTATCCAGTATATTTGTGTACAGTATAGTGCCAGAGCAATTTCAAAATCTGTCTAAAGTACTTGTCCTGAAAAATAACACTTTTTCTAAAAATAAAAAGCATACATTTGCATGAAGATGTACAATATACCAAACATTTAGATCTAAAGAAGCCTAAACTTTAGGTCATTTTGTCACAGCATCCTGTATATATTTGCAAAGGGGGTTTGATATCTTTTGATATGAGTGAGAGGTGACTGTGCAAAAGAAATACTTACTTCCAGAAGATTTCTGTGGGGCTGAGGGCTTTACCCGTGGAGCTATTGCCAGTGGTTTTATTGCCACAGAGAGCTGCATTGGCTAAAGCGTCACAGGACCAAGGTAGAGGGCTCTGGAAGGAGCTACCCAGGTAATAAAACGTCCATGCTATAATGATGTTATAGTAGAGACATACCAGTGTGGACACACACAACATCCCAATGCCAATACCTACAAGAAGAGGCAAAAGAGAACATAAACAGGACTGTATAAGTCGTGCTACATGAGATGGCAGTTGTATTAATTCAACCATAAATTATTCTTTTGTTAAAACTGGAAGAACTCTATCTCACTCTCTCTTAATTCAGCTAGTCAAGATGCTACATGCCATTTAAAATGCAAACAACCTGTAAAACCTGATTTTCCTGCTCTCTTTTTTAAAAGACAGTTCCTGCAGGTTTCATTATCAGCCTAAATTTAGCAGCTATGTTGCAGACCGCTGGTGAATTTTTAGGATTGGCCATGTGACGTATAGGAATGACGTGGCAAGTTGATGTGAGTCAGCCAGTTATTTTCCTGGACTACAATGTTAGCATGGCCTGACAGACATTTTGATGTCAACTTGACGTCCTATTCTGGACGCTTAAAATTCCTGGAGAATGAATATTAAGCTGTGATGAGACATTGTTATACTATTTAACACAACCTGGATCATTTCAAATAATCATATTAAGTCATCACACTGACCTAAATATTTAAAAATGTCATTGTCAATATTGTGTCACTGAATTACAGTGTACGTAACTGTGTAATTACTGGACTAAAAAGCAGGAGAGAAGTGTGAAGAATTACCTTTGAGCAACGGGCAGCACTTCCACACAGTGATGGGGCCGGCTGCTCCATACTGGCCTAAACTCAGCTCCATGAGAAAGAGTGGGGCACCCGTAACAAAGAGCATAATGAAGTAGGGGATGAGAAACACACCTGTGAACATTAGAAATAGGTCAGCATGAGGAAGAGTGGCGCTGGAGGAGACACTGACGCCAATGTTTTGGTTTGTGCACCCACAGGTAGACGGTGCGTAGAGGAAAGTTAACTCTACCGCCCCTGTCTGTGTAGACAGATGTTTTTCAGCTGTTAGTCAAGCTTCAGCATGTTTGATTTTAGAAGATGCACAGTACATAAGGCTGGGTTACACAGGCATACCACATGTCAGGTGTGTAATCACAGGATTAGGAAATGCTTTATCTTCACTCTCCAAGTGCCAGAGGCTGCCATGAAGAACTCTGGACGAAGTGTACAAAATAAACCACTGCACACCCAGGGGCAGGGCAAAGAGTGCATCTTACCCAGATGAGTGTAACAGAATGATACAGGTTGTCACCCAGGCATTTATAGCATTTCAGACTTCAGAGGAAAGTGCTTGTTGACCACTCACCTCCTCCATTGCGGTAACAAAGATACGGGAACCGCCACACATTCCCCAGTCCCACACAGTATCCAATACAGGAGAGCAGGAACTCATACTTTCCTTCCCATTGCTCTCTCGCTGGGGGTTGAGAGGGTGTAGGACTCGTAGCTGCGGAATCGAACTGTGGCTGCGGTGCAGGCGTGGCTGTCGGGCGGTGTCCATTTTGAGTGATAGTTTGCCCATTTAAATGTACTGAATTCTAGACAAAATTAAAACACATTGTTATAGCAGTGAAATCAGACGCAAACAAGAGATACACAGTGATAAAAACATAAACACAGTTCAGGAACCTGATCAATTTTAATAAACAACTACTGTTCAAATGTGTTACAGAGAAGTAAAACTATCAACCGGACTATTTCTTCCTCTTCCGTCCTGCAGACCATCCATCTCTAAACAAGAGAGAAACAATTTTCTCATGTCAGGTTGTAGAGGAAGTCTGATTAAGGAAACAGCAGGGCTTCTGCTTTATGGTTTGTTACAGTCATTGTTAAGAGTTAAAATGTTAATAATTCATCAGCTAAAACAAATGTAGCAACCATAGTTCCCTCTCCAATCAAAAATATGTACTTATATGATATTTTACATCTGTTCAAGTACATACATCATTGTGACCAGCTGTGGTCACAGAGTTTGACACTACAGGAAAAGTTTCTCTGAGCTCACTTTAAAATTTAAAGATGTGCACATACAGGACTGATTTGTGATGCCACAAGTAGTTTGGAAGCTAAGACTTAATGTAGTGTGATATGCAGGTTCATAATTTCAAGCACAGCGTAAGAGAGAATGAGAACAGATGTGATGGTGAAGTAGGAGCCATTTTGAAATTATTGGCACATTAAAAGATCTAAAACCTTTGAATAAGAAAATAAAAAGTTAATGATCATTCACTCAAGAGAGAATAATTACAAATCAAACTGTCTGAGGGATTTCATCTATCACCGGGTTTTACATTCACAAGGAAGATATATGTTAATATGTAAACATGCAAATCCACAGAGACACTGACATGAGGAGCAGTAAGTTATACTCAATGTAGCTGAGGTTAATATGATCCTTAATAGGACTATGTTAAGCCAACTGCGGTAACTTGAATAAACCAAGAAGACTTAGAGCCAATGAACGTCCTTAAAGGCAACACGTTTATTAACCAAAAAAACAAAAAACAACAACAACAAAACAACAAATCTTAACTACTGAGATGCTGGAACTTGGTATTTTTGTTTTGATGAAATGCCTGAAACAATAAACAGATTATATAATCACTGGTACTTATTTTTATATCTATTGACTGTCTTATCGTTTCAGTTCTAAAACATTGAATAAACATCTGAATAGATAATGCTGACTAAGTGAAAGTATCCAGCAGAATCAAATATTCAGCTGGTTCAACTTGCTTGAGAAAAGTCTGGGCAAGCACATCTGTTGAGTGAGAACAAATACGGGCTCCCGCTGTGTCTCTGTTGGTGTAGTGAAGACAGGCCTGGGAAGTGTGCGCATTGTGCAGGGACAGGTTGGACCGCTTCATCTAACTAGACATTTTATCTTTCCTGCCTCTGGGGGCCAATGTAATTAAAACGAACTCGCTTGTAAAGGGGCTCAACTCTGTTTTTAAGAGACCGGCATGTCTCTCACATCAATGCATCACCTCATTGAACAGAGAATTTGATGTTGGATGTGGATCCAGCGGTGCGGAGTGTGAATAACAAACATCCACTCTTACCTGCGCCGTGGCTCCTCTGGCTCCACTGGGGCTCGCTGGTGCTGCTTTGACGCTTTCGTCCTGCATTTCCCTCCGGCAGAGGTGGCGCCTCGCTATTTGAGTTTTCGCTATGTAGTCCACATTTTAGAAAAGAAAGTCCTCTTGGAAGTACCCCATGTTATTTTAGTTCAAGTGGCAGGTGATCGAGTTTACCGAGTTCAACGCAGCAGGGAGGCATCAGTGATGACGATAAGGAAACAGTCCGGTGGGCGGTGAGGTGAAGGGCAGGGAGGCAGGGCGCAGGTGCAGCGCACACAGAGGCGGAGGACGACAAGACGCCTCCTTCTTCTAACCTGCTGTATTGTCAAACGAGGACTCGGTGTTTTAAAGGGCGGCGCACGACAAACTGGTAGTTTCAGATCTCACAGTAAATAGATCTTCAGTGTTCAAAGGTATATCCTGTGCAGGGTATATGAAAACTACTGCACTACACATGCCGCACCTCCCACACTGTCACTGTACATAATCATACCAATAAATGATAATTATCAATAATGTAGTAGTTTATTTCATTTATCTGGTTGCAACCAGGCAAATAATCCAAGTAAAGTATTTGTGTATTTGTTGCACAAATGGTAGTTTTTTATCATTTAATATCAGAATACATAAAGGTGCATATTTTGCAGAGATATTAATATTATCAATAGTATAAATTTTATTATCTCCAGCAGGGTTCATATTTCAAATGTTCTTTCTCTAAGGAAAGATTTGTTAATGTTGTAGAACATCATCATAAGACCAAACTTCAGCTCATAGAGTTAACTATTTGTTTCTCTCAAAGAACTAATGATGTAAAAATAAAAAAAAACAGACGTCATTTACAAACTATTTTAAAATTGCTTTGAGCTTTTTTCTAGTCAACGAGATGAAAAAAATATTCCATTTGTTTAACCATAAAAAAAGTTTCTCTATCGATTTCCCGAGTTGAGACTAGTGGACAGTGTGTCCTATCCACAGGTTGCTATTGTTTTTCTGATTCTGAAACAGAACATCAACCTTAAACATCTTTTTTGAATTATTCAGGAGACTGAAATGAACTGTCAGAAGAGTTTAGTAATGGCCATACAGAGAATAAAAACAAATGTTCTAATACACTACCATTCAGATACAGAAATGGCTCTTTGGTGCATTTTACTGTATAAAATGTTTAAATACCCTTGATGGCTAAACAATGATGTGACTAAACCAGGAAAGCAAACAAATATTTACTATTACATTCACCAGTCTATATTGTCCACTTTAGTCTTGATAGTGTGATGTTGAGTGGCTTCTTTTCTTATTTAGTAGCAGCTCACAAACTCTTTAATCCACGTAAGCTCATGATGCTTCTCTAAATCCATCCAATCTGTTGAGTGTCTGTACTTAACAGCCCCGCTCAACAAATCTGGGTCAATAGACGGTAGTGAAGCTGCAGTTGCTGTTTGTGCATAGAAAGGAAGTATCAGTGGAACTCATATTGTTTTGAACTGATTTTTTAGACAACGTTTGTCACATTATGGGTTTGGCATCAGCCAGCATCTTCATTACGGGTTGCTGAGGTGGAATAAATCAAAACTGGACGAGACCTTGAAGAAGTGTGAAGGTTTGAGGATTTCACTGAGAAAATGGAACTCCAAGACCAAACGGAGAGAGATTGGAGCAGATATTATTGCAATCGGCCACCACTGGAGTTTGATACAAGTGCAAACCACCATTTCTTCCACAGTGAGCTGAAAAGCAACTCTGCAAAGCTGGAGAAGAACTCAGATCATTACTGCAGCATCTGGGCTGATGCTGAACCAACAAGAGTCCAGAGTTGCAACAGTCATTCATTTGCAATGGATGCTAGAATAAGACTAGATAGTCTGAAGTCTGGCTATAAATTTGCATTAGACGGGCAATTGTACAACTTTAACTGTCAAAAAGACAGCTGGGACAATGAGCCACATGAAGAAGAGTCTGCTTTGGACTTGGTAGAACTTCTTGATGTAGAGGATGATTTGGAGGATGAAGAGAGCTGGTAGGTGCAATTAGATTTTCATTCATTCTCACAGTGAGTGGGACTCACACATAAACCTGTGATTGAGCTATTGTCCAAGTCACTATATACTTTAACAGACATGCTAAAGTGCTACAGTGGTGAGTTAGGTGGGTGCTAATCAGGTGAGTAAGAAGATAGGCTTAAGGTTTTTCAAGTGTGTCTTAAAACAATAGTGAGGCACCTATATGAACACCGAAAGAGATTTTTCTTGCTGTGCTTGCTCCTCCACTTCATTCTAACATTTAACACATATTTTCTAGTGTACTTAGAATAAGAGGCTTCAGCAGTCTGACGCAGACAGATTAAGTAGATATCTTTAAAAGTTACATCCTTTTTAGTCCTAAATACCTTGTTATTGTTATTATTCTTTCACCACATTTCATTAGGGAACCAGCGTCTTAGGAAACAAACATGGAGTTTTGTGTTAAAGACAGTAACTTTAGAAGATACCTACATGGTTAAAGTAAAGTTTTGAAAATGCTTTTGCACCAAACAAGGGCTGTGGATTTCATCTCCCATAATTTACATCAATGTGCGTTCAAATGCCTCTTTAAAAGGCCATTATTATTATTATTATTAAGACAACAAGAAATGACTGTTCCATTGTTCATAAAGACGCCTGACTATTGTTTTAGGACACACTTTTTAAATAACTGTGACCCTATCCTTTAACCTTTCAACCTGACTGTAATTTGAAAGTTCTTTGGAGCAGGTCAGCTCTACCTGTGGACAGGAGCGAGATATATATCCTTAGTAAATATAACCTCTTATTTGTCCCAGGTTATATGAATCTCCAAAGAAGCAGGTATTTGTAGAGAACAATGAGTCTGCTCTCAGGTGGTGTCGACATGTCCTGGATAACCCCAGTCCTGAGATGAAGGCAGCATGTCGTGTACTCATAAATAGGCTGGAGCAAAGTAAGCAAACAGCACTGACTCAACCACTACCTAGAAAATATAAGTAAATGTACATATTCTTCTAAGGTTGATCTGTTTCATCACTGTATCACCTTATTCCACTCTCATTGTTCAGAATTAAACAGTCCTTTCTACAGACCTCCTGCAGTTTTTCATCATACCGGCAATGCCACTCTGGCCTCTTGTATAGACAAAACATCTGTCAACGCAACAAAGACTAACTCTGACCCTTTAGGTAATATGAGAATGACAACATTACAATGTTCTCAGTGTCTTTTTATACATAGTACCCTGAGAAAACTATATTTTATATCATATATTTAGTCACATATCTTGCATTTCTTTTATCTATATAGATAACAATGACCCAAGAATCTCCGATGACTCCATAACTACAAACTACAGGCTGCAGGACATCACAGATGTACACATTATGGCTTGTCTACAGGAAGCCAGTGAGTCTTTCTTTCTGACATTCAGTATACTGCACACTGGATAGAGATAAATTTGGTGGTCTTTATCTAACTTAGGTTTACGACAGGACTACGTTTCTATACCTGCTGCTGCCTCACCCAGGAGAAGCTCTGAGTCACCGGTGATGCCTCCGCCTTTTTTTAACACTACAACTGAAACTATTGATGACATCTATCCAGGAAATAAAACTGAGGCTTTAATTTCCTCTTGTTGGCAGCCAAGTCTATCGTCACTGATCTCTTCCCCTTGCCAGTCACCAACATCAGTAGCTAAGCACGGCTGCCAAAGTCCAAAACTGGCCAGACTTCATCAACAAGTCACCCAGTTCAAGCTGCTTAAGCTTGTCCAGAATCAAGGTACACAGAGCATGCACAGTTGTACAATATGTGATCTTTCTATTCTATTTTGAACACACTACAGTAGTAGTACGTTAGTAGTACAGTTGCAGTACAGAATTGTGATTATTAAACTTCTTGTGCAATTGAAGAATCTTAATACGACTGTGTGACTGTTGAGGTCTCACTCAAACACTCACATAGAAGCTGTGTGCGCCTTAAATAAACATTTGAAAAAAAAAATTAATTCAAATCAGTATTGAAGACGAATTGTCCATAAAAACAGTTGAATTCTTTTAGGGTTTTTTTGAGAACCTTAAGACTACATAGCAAAACACCAACAGACCTTTGTGACTTTACGTGTGTGTGTGAACTGGATAAAACCATGATGTGTTTTGCAGGAACATCAACAGGCAGGACCAGATCACCTTTGAGGACCAGCCTTCGCTCCCTCCAGGCTGTTAGGAACAGCCGTAGTTTAGAAACTGAGGACTGCCACCCTGCCGATCAGATTGATTATTTCCCACCAGGTTTGGATTTGTCATAATATTTAACAATAGAAAATACCAACCATCTGTTGAGATGGTACAGAGCATATGTTTCTTCTATTGAAACAAAGACATATAGCAAAGTTACATAATTTACTAAGAACATTAATTCTTTCTCAGGTGTGTCATCTACTAGAGGGGTGGGGTCACGTTGCTCGTCTCCATCACATTCTGCAGCATCCATGACCTCCAGTGGTTTTTTGCACTCAGCGAGAGACTCCTCAGTCCGCACTGCAGCCATTAAAAGACTCCATAGGTCTCAGTCTCTCAGCCCCTGCAGGATTCCCCACCCTGCTAAGGGACACCTGTCCCTTCATGGACGTGTTTTTGCTTCACCTGAAACATCAACCACTGTAGCTTGGGCCAGAAATAAGCCATCTACTCAATAGCAAAAGATACAATAAGTTAATTCCTGATGAAGTTAATTAAAACATGAAGAAATTCATGTTTAATAATGTAGTAATGCACGTGTTTGTGTATATAGCTTTAGATGATGAATTATGACTATATGGTTTGTTGCTCTGGGCAAAGATGTATGTACTCAGTGTGTGTGAAGTTTCTATTAAATAGGATGGGATCTGAGTCATCTTTCTCTGAAACAGCACAAATACCACAATGTGTAGACAACAGTAACTTACAAGCAAAACAGAAGCATCTTGAAGGACTGGGTTTTATACTACAACATCCTTGTGCTGCCTGATCAAAAACCTCAACAATGTAGACTACTGAGAAAATGTAGTGTTGAAGTCATAAGATTGTAAAAATATCAGGGGCAAATAAGTGAACCAGAGTGAGACATCCTTGAAACAATGAAACTGAAGAATAATACTGTCCTGCAGCTATCAGTACTTAACTTGCTGTAGTATCAGTGATTCTGTAAGTGTACTGCACTGCATGCACATAAGCTCTACTAATACTCCAACTACAAGTCCTTGAATTCAGTGCACTTTAATGTGCAAGTCCAGTCAAACATCACTTTAGTGTGGTTTATTACAGAATGAGTTGTATGCACGCAAAGTTGTCGCAACAGGAAGTGTGCAATTTGCCATCATATAAGAGATACTTGACAGGTGACCGCTGCACAATAGGAAGCGTGCTCGTTAACAGGAACTAGAGGCGTGGTACATTCACTTCTTCAACTGTGCTGACGTTTTTGTGGTGACGTGATCTATGTCAACCCAACTAATGCATTTAAATCAGCACTCGCTTGAGAATTTGTAGAAGTTTGAGAATTTCTGCTGCGACTATTTAACTACTTAGTTTCTGTCTCAGTGTGTTGCCTGGTTTGAAATGAACAGGGATGTTGTGTTTGTTGAAAATCCTCCTGAGCTTTTC
>JAUMHL010000006.1:7923331-7948009 GCA_032362345.1 Sandelia bainsii | reverse complement strand
CTGAGGGAGTTCACCGCCTTCCTTTCATGGATGGTGAGGTTGGGAGGAGGTGTCTTAGCATTGGAAAGGGCGGCTGTGACCTTCAGTCTGAGTTGTTCAGCTTCTGCCTCCGCCAGTAGCCTGTAGGAGAGTACATTTCATGGCAGACTGGCCTGCCACAAAACTGTTTCTGTTTGTCCCAGAATTGAATAATTTTGAGAGTAAGGTTGTAGGACTGATGCTGATTAGTGGTGTAGTTTTCATGGATGTCACACTTTCCTAGTGGGAGATAAGACAGGGTGCATTTTCCGTGCTGTCTCTAAGACGGGGGTCTCTCTGAGGGATTTCCCTCCTCTTCTCTCCGTTTATTTTGTATCTCGCTGTTCTCTTTTTCACGTTTTTTCCAACCCTGTGATTTGCTGTTTACTGTGTAGGACAGAGATGCAGGAGACCCGAGTCCCACACCAAAGTCCCCCATGAGGCCGGGATTAGGCAAGAAAAATACTGAGGTTAAGATTAGAGAAAAGATCGTGTTTTAGTTTCATTTTTAATGCAGACGTTGCGTGTGTAAAGTACAACTGCTGTGATGTCTGATACAACCATAAAACACTTTAATATCTCTACAGTCACATAACTGAAGCTAAACTGTAACTTCGGATATTTTCGCAAACAGAAAATGTTGCCTGTGGACATTTCATTCATATGTTAGGTATCAACGTATTTGTGACTTGTCATTTACATTGATCACAATCAATTTAGATTGACAAATTGAGAAAAAGAGAAATTGATTGTGATCATATGATCATTATGTTAAGAGAAAATGTTATCTGGTCGCATGTTCTCTACAAAAACGTAATCGGGATTGACGTTTAGTTGTATACTAACGTAATTTTTAGGAGACGGTTGTTTTTTTCAGGTGTTTAGATAAATCACTAGCGCTGCCACAGTATCTAATACACTCAGTACACACATTTTCGTCTATCACCGTAAAATACGGTAGATGACGCGACACTCCTCTTTCTCTGTGCCATCATTCACTACAACCTGCATGCGTCTGCTCAACGCCGCTGAGTCACGTTGATGTCAGAGGAGCAGTGTTTGTACCTGCAAGTTTACTTTCTGATGGAGCGGTGTCACTGAAAGTAGAAGAAAGTATTGATAGCATCGTGCATCGCGATACCAACATGGTATCGATACTATGTATCGATCCGCCCACCACTAGTTTACAGTGCACTCTAGGTGTAGGCTGTAGTCAGTTTAGCAGCGTGTTCTTATGTAAATGTCGTCTCAGAACTGCCAATGCGTGAAACAAAAGTCTGTTAGCAACGATTAGCCTTACAACTCAACTGTGATAAGTTAGCTGTCTGGACTTTCGACAATGGAGTGTATGTATTATCCGCTATATTATATATATATCCGCTGGTCAACTTTCAGCACTGACATGTCGCACTCATTTTTAGCGCATGCTTAATAGGAGCGCCCCGCTTTAACGTGTCGATCTCGGACACCATGCACTTCAGCGGAGTCGACTGCACTGGAAATGCAGATTGGTGCTGAAGCACATTCTGCTGGTCACTATGTTTATGAAGATGTTTTATTGAGTTTTGTTTCTGAATTCATGTGTCGACCAAAAGAGAGAAAAACTCTAAAAAAATAAATAATGTCAACAAAACTGTAATTCTTTATGCTGGATAATGCAGGATTGGAATGAGTTAACAACTGATCACACTTCTGTTCAAGCTACATCATGGTGCAAATATTCACTCAACATATAAAAGGCTAATTAAAATTTGTTGTACATTCTACCGTAGATACAACAGAGCTAACAGTAATAAGCTATAAACATTAATTATAATATACAAAACAATGTACAACAATATATTTACCTGAGAAATCTCAATTTTAAAAATGGAAATACAAACAATTTTATTTTTATACTGTGTATAAACTAGTTGTCAGAGTCCATGTCGCTGTCTCCCCCAATAGATCTGAACTCTTCACTCTCCTCGTCCTCGCTGAGCTGGACCTGGGAGAGGACAGCTGGGCCTCTCCTACGTGCTTCATCTTCTTCATCTTCCTCCTCCTCCTCGCTGATGCCATATTCTTCTCCATTTCCCATGCTGGAGGGCTGCATCTGACTCCTGCTCTCTGTCTCGTCGTAGCTGCCATAACTAAGACAGAAGAGAAAGGAGGTGTTTGGACAGTTTTTTTCAGTTAAATGAAATCGTCATTTAAAAACTGCATTTTGTAATTACTCAGGTTATCTTTGTGTAGTATTAAAATTTGTTGGATGATTGAATCATTTAAGTGTGACAAATATGCAAAAAATAAAAAAATCTGAAAGGTGGCAAATACTTTTTCACAGCATTGTACGTTTTACATTTGGACATTTGGCAGATGCCTATTTACAGCGACTGACAAGTGAGGTACAAAGGAAGAAACTAATTTAATCTAAGCAAAGACATTTGAAGCAAAAGTGCCATGAGAAGAAAAGAGCCAGATAGGTTAGAAAGATATTTTTTAAGTGCATAGGAAGTTACGGAAGAGTTCTGTCTTTCACAGTTTTTTTAATATTGGGACTGATGCTGAGGAGTGAGCAGAGTCAGGCAGCTCGTTCCACCATAATGCCATCAACGAGCTGTAAAACTCTGCTTGGGATCTTTTGTAGTGTGGTGTGGAGACCACCAAACACTGTTCACTGGCAGAGTGAAGTGGGTTAGAGGGACCTGGTTTAAGGTTTCCAGGTAGGAAGGTGCTGTTGAGTTGACCACTCTGTAGACGAGTGTCACAGCTTTGAACCTGATGTGGGCAGCCAGTGATGAACTATGAACATGGCAAGTGGCATGACTTGACTGAAAAAAGACCATTCAATATTTTAAGAGATGAAAAAGAATTGCTTTCAAGTGTATTCTTATGGAGAACTGAGTCTGTCTGCTGTACCTGACATTACTGTCTTCCATATGAGTCTCATCAGGTCCATCCCCTTCGTATGACATCATGCTCTCGTCCTGGTCCATACCCATGCGGGCCGTCTCTTGAGCTCTTCGTGGAGGTGCGGGTCGCAAATCCACCTCTCTGTCAGAGTCACTGCCACTCTCTGAGAGCTGGATGGCTGAAGAGAACACATAATGTATCAACACAAAAGACTGCAGTGAGAACTGATTATTTTGTTTTATCCATCACTCCCATAAACCACACACTAAACAGTAGCTGTGACCATTTTCTGGTGCACAGAATCCATTCCCACTTCAGGTGGACTTACAGGAGAAAGGGTTGTCACCCTCCTCTTCGCTAGCATCATCCTCTCCGTCAGACATGAGCAGATCCTGGTACAGCACACTGGCTTGGGCTGGGCGGTTAGATCGCCTGTCGTCTCCATCCTCTTCGTCCTCCTCCTCTTCTTCCTCCTGGTCATGGACCCGTCTGTGAGGTGGCAGCAACATCTCCTCTTCATCATCTTCATCCTCCAGATCTCCTTCTGCGTCCTCTGCCTAGGAACAAATCAGACAAAGCAATAATTATTAAGTAATTATGCAAGTAAAAATCAATAAGGGAATAATGAACGGCTAAAAACATATTTCCTTAATGTGAGAATGAAATCCCCAGCACAATCAGGTGGGTCTAGGTGAGAATGAAATGTATTCACAACAATGGCATGACCTGAAATGAAGGTGCTTCTCATTACATAAATGTGTAACTGTACTTGGTGGTAAGCTGGTACATTTTTTCATGACTTTCCAATCAAACTATTTTTCTTACAGGGGCAGGAGTCTTGGGCTTGCCATCATCTTCCTCCTCAAAGCCTTCAATGTCCACATCTGACTCTTCTTCCCCGGGTCTCCTGCTGTGGCGTCCCTGAGGGATAGGATCATACAAGTCTGAGAAGGCCACTGTAAAATAGCCACTCTCTTTACACCGTAATGTTATCTGTAGTGTTTACTTTGAAATGAGAAGCAGCAAAACAAAAAATAAAAACAAGGTGGGTGCTGTGATGATAGTTTGAAGAGGGGTGGCACATTATTTCTGTCTCTCTCCATACCTGCCCCCCTCTCTTCTCTGGAGCAACCACTAGAGGTCCCTCAGAGAAAAGGCTGCTGGGCTCTCTGGGCAGACTCCCTGAAGCCCCACTGTCAAACAGATCAGCAGGCTGGCCAACACCGCACAGAGGGGCGCACACACAAACAGAGAGACAGGACATGACGGCAGGAGTGAAGGGTAAAAACAGGTTGGGGAAAAAGGAGACACTACAGTGAAGAATCTAGAGTATAGAGAAGAATATCTAGAAAGGACAGAGAACTGAGAACGAGTGAAGAAATACAAGGGCAGGAGGAGCACTACAAGGTGTGGCGAGGAGACTAGTACACATGGAAAAGTTTAGACTACCAGGTGTGGCATCTATAAACAGCTGTAGACAGTGTCGCACGTTACCCATAAAACCTCCATTAGCCAATCTAGTAAATAAAACTGGGTGCGGGCTGTGCTCTTACCTGCGGTGTGTACGGCCCTGGAGTCATTGGGTCCAAACTCTCCAAGTCTGCTGCATCTAGAGCTGCCTCTTTAGCAGTCGAGATGTCCTTCTCCAACTGAGTCAAGTGCTCATCATACTGGCAACACAAAAACAGCCGATAATTACAACACTGAAATTTGGCAGTAGTCATTTTCCAAATGTGACCCTAAAGGGATAAACCACTTTCTGAAAAGTGCAAAAGTTCTGTATTACTGTATTAGTCTAAATCTAATCTGAAGTATTTACAGTATTTTTAAATGTTGTGCAGTGTGTTTTCTAAAACAGTGTTTCAACTTCACTGATTTGTTACAATGTTGTTTAATTACTTATCCCAGGAATATATTAAACAAGTCTTCCACCCATCATAAAATGGGAAACCGAGTCTTGTCCAAAATGTAAAGAATCTGTTCCACTATTTACACTACATTTCAGCAATATTAATATTAATCTTGATTTAGTGGTAGCAATTTGGAAACATATGCATCAATTAAATAAAAATGTTGAAAAAAACAGGAGGAATTTATTAACTGAAGATGTTTTACAAATTAGCATTTTTAAAATCACTTTGCATTGTTCCCAGAATTGCTTTATAGATGTTCTGATAATGATAAAGCCCGAGTGAATGGGGTAATTTACCACGTAAACACTCGTCACCCTCGCTCACAGAGAGAAAACTAAATATCTAACTTAACATACCTCTGCCAAGGTCTGCTTACACACATTTACAATCTCCAAGGCTGTCTTGGTGTAAGGACTGTCTGATCCTGTGAAAGATATAATGTAAGCATTCATGCAACAATGCTGCAACATACTGCAGAATGTATCAGTCTTTTAATATGTAAGAGAGACTGCGTAACAGTGATGTTACCATTGTACTTGATACTGTTGGTGTGGATGAGACTGACATCTGAAAGGAACGCATCCCGGTTCTGGTATTTATGTTTGGAGATGTTCTGTTGTACCATGTAATACAATCAGACACAGATTGACATTTGTTGTTATATGGCTTTATACTGCTGATATTATTTGCTTTGAAGTGGACAGATTCTATGACCCTCACCTTTCGGATGCTCTCCAGATCCATGGGGTTTACAATCACCTTATAATAATCAGGAACAAACTTTTTGTTGACAGGATGATGGAACGGCCATGACTATAGAAAGGAGAGGGATTGATAATGAGCTGCAGATCATTAATCTTTAGTGTGTATTACCTGTATTAAGAATAAAAATCTATAATGCACAAATTAAAACAATGACTGGGATAAAGAAATGCTAAGAACTCACATCAGGAACCACCATCATTTTCTGGGTCACAATGTTGTCCAGGATGAAGGAGAAGGCCACCTGATCGTCATCATCCAGCAGGGGATTGATGGCTTTTTCCAGCCTCACCAGTCTGTCCTCCTTCTGTGTGTACACACGCACATACATACAGAGGTTTCAGAGTTATGTGGCAATAAACACCGAGGGCAGGAAGATGTGAAACAAAACCTACAAAACAATTACATTCACACTCACCTCTTTAAGTTTAGAATCACACAGGTCCAGCATAGACTGTGCCACCTGTGTTATTGGATGCTTTGCCCCTGATGGAACAAATACAAAAAGGTATCTTAACACAGTGATGTAGACTTAGACTAAAAGTCAGTCTTTCAGCCTAAGGGGATGTTAAAAATGTTCTTATAACTTTACCGTTGTAGGTGGCACTGTTTTTGACAATAAGCTCCACTGCTTCACGAAACTCCTCCCTCGATGGATACATTCGTTTGCGGACATTCTCCCTCAGTGTCTGCAGGTCCATGGGCCGAGTGATGATCTTATAATAATCCTTCACAACCTTGGCGTTGACTGGTGTGTGGAATGGGTATGTCTACACAAATAGGCGAAGGTAGTAATGAGACAGTGAAGGAGTGTACAGGAAAAGTAAAATGTTGGGGTGAATGAGTGTGTTCCTGACAAATCTTACATTTGGGTGATCCCGCATGTCATTGATGATACTCTCAAGCACAGAAGACAAGGTCACCATGGGGTCAGTGCGTCTGCGGTGGATGGCCTTGTGTGGTTTCTATGAACAAAAACAGTGTGAACGATCAGCCAATGGGACTTGGGAGTTCAAAAAGTGGTAAAACAAGTTGTAAAATATTACTTACATTGAGATAGTCGCAGTGCACAGCGCTGCCTACACGCCTCTTCTTCTTTGGTGGGAGCTGTTGCTTGGGGAACTTGAGCACTAAAGACTTCCTGCGCACCTCATCAGCACTGTAAAAAATAAATTGTTACAAACCGTAGTGGGTACTTTGGAAACAAATTTCCTCCGATGATCTTTTTAATGTTAAGAGAGGAAGAATAAGGACATTCTACTCTACCTCTCAATGAGTTGTTTGCCCAGCACAATCTTAGTGCCCTCCACCTTGATCAGTTCCTCATTGTCGTTGTGAATGACGGTCTTTTCCAGCTCCTCCTCCTGCTCCTCTGTCATAGCCACTGGGTTAGATGGTGGGGCATTGGTCTGATAGTACAGTGGGCAGAACTTGTTGGTCCTCATGTGTCCAATGGCCCCACATGCTCCGCACTTTAGCTAGGGAAAAGATGCAAACATTAAGGAACACGACAAATACTCATCCTGTGCTATATGATGATAATACTGAAAGAAAGAACAATAGTACAAATTGACACAACTAAAGCAAAAAAAGCTCACTGGGCCAATTTTTGTACTATCAAAAGGAGGTGAAGAAGAAGGGAAAGAGATAAGTGAAGTACTGAATCAGCAAGCTTACTTTTACCTTGAGGTCTGGTCTCTCTTTGACCTTCTTGGCCTTCTTCTCTGGTGGCCCCTTGATCTTGTCCTTCTCTTGGTTTCTCTTCAGCCTCCTCAGCTGCTCCTGAATACGTCGACGCTCCTTCCTCATCTCTTCTCTGTGCTGCTCATCGAAGAGGGCAAACTTCCGTCTGCAGACACAAACAACATTCAGTGTGATGATGGCATGCAGCTAGTTAACTGGCAGTGTCTTTCTCCTTCTCCACTAGAGAATCCAGCTTTAGGTTGGCCTGCTGGTCAACAGTATATGCTACATCAACAACAAGCAAACTTCAAGTATATTTCAGGTACAGAAAATGACAAATTTATGACAAAGTTAAAAGTTATGTGCAGCTCATCACTTGAATACACATGACAAGTTTTGTTGTCATCTCATTGCTGCCTTTTGATTAATTAGACCAAGATCTAAATTTCACCAATATTCATGTGAATGATCTTAGCTTGACATGGCTGCGTGGCTATGAAACAGTCCACTGGCTTACTTCCTACAAACCAACTCTCTGCAAGATGGGAAAGCTGAGACTCACATGAATTCATCATCCTTGGTGGTTCTGATCCTGGTGTAGGCGTCAATAACAGAAGCCTTGCGTACTGTCTCGCAGCGGACATATTCCTTGCCGTCCTCATCCCTGAAGGTCCGGTAGATTTTGAGTCGCCTTCCTGTGGCTGAAGAGTTTAGGCTGGTGACGGAGGACGTGTCGTCATCCTTGTGCGAGCTGGTCGATAAAGAGCTGGCTATAGAACAAAAGCAAGTAAAACTACAGTTAGATATACAGACAACATTTTTTTTAACTCTACACAGTTAATGCAGTGTCCTCAGTGTACCATGAAGTACTTTATGACTAAAAGACTAAACAGACTCACACAAGCCTTTGCGCCGCTCCTTGCGTCCCTTGTTGTCACGATCGCTCTCCTCGCCCATCAGCATCCTCTGCAGCTCCTTCCTTTCTTGTTCCTCCCTCTCACGGGAAAGCTGGGAGCTGGTCTTCTTGTTCTGCAGCATGTTCTCAATGTTCTTCCCCATCTCCTCAAAGTCGCTGTCCTCTGCTGAGCTGCTGTCTGTGTCTGTGGAAAGCACCTCTGTCGATTCTAACACCCTGTGGTGGGGGTGCAACAAGGAAAATGATTTAAATTTTGCTTAGACAGGATCTTAAATAACATAGCTAAACCTAAGTAGGAGCCTCACTTGTTCTGCAAGTCAAAGATCCTTTGACACTCTTCCTTGTAGCGCTCCTGGTGTTCGGCAACAGAGAAACGAGAGCCTCTGGCAAACTTGCTCATGGGTCCTTCACCTGAACGTGCCTGCTCTGTGGACATGGTTCTCACCACATCAATCACCTCCCAGCGTGAAAGCTTCTTGATCTAACACACATACAAACACACAATTACATTGGCATGCCTGCACTATTAGCAAATTTTCAAAAACATAACAACCTTAACTGCAAGCAGAGATAATGAAATAAAATACAGGAAAAAGGACAAATAAAGTTACGGCTAGGGTTATGCACTTACTCATCATTAAAGTCTTACCTCTTCCTCGGGAACACCAAACTTGCGCAGCAGCTGCTTAGCATTCTTCAGAGAGAGTCTCCTCAAGTCAGCATCTGTCCCCGTCACTGTCTTTTTGACAGGCTGTGGCTCCTTGTCATCCTGGAAGAAAAAAAAAAACACAGGATAAAGTTTTCAGTCTCTATACTTAGACAAGGCACAATATAGAGAGTCATAGCTTTGCTTTAAACAGTCAGACCTTCTGTTGTGTAGGCTTGTTCGGCACTTTGACGTAGGAGAAACCTTCTCCACATCCTGTAGGATCAGCCACACCTGTAACCTCCAACAGACATTTTCCTTTCATGGCAGAGATGAAAGCCCTTGTTGTGTTCCAAGGAGCTGTTCGCACCTGTGATGTGCGAGACACGGTCAACATGGCTTCAACCAAAAAAGTTTTTTTTTTTTTTTAATCTCAAGTGTCTCTTGATGAAAAAGCATTTGGACCAATACCTCATCATCAATCTTCATTTGGAAGTCTTCCTCATTCTCCTCTTCTGGAGCAAAGAAAGACTTCTCGCCATATCCAGCATCCTACAGAGGTAAAATAACTTGAGGTTAAGCCACAATACTAATTTGTACTAAACATCTGAAGTCATTAAGAAGCAGGCCACTTACCTTGAGTCTCTGCTCTGCAACTAGCATGCTATAGTAAGCGCAGCACTGCTCCGGAGACACCATGGCTCTGATTTCTTCTTCTGTAGGCAATCTGAAGTCAGGCTTCAACACCCACCAGTTAGAGTCCATTCCTGGCAAAAATGAAAGGGCACTACTAGTAATTTTCTCTCACCTGCAATCTTACTAACTTTACTTACACAGAATGCAGTAAAATAAGCAAAAACAAACTGTGTCTTTGTTTTCCGTTATCCATAGGTACTGTACAAACTTTGAACATTTCTACCCTGTATCCTAGTACTGTCCTTAAACTATATCTTACCTCTAGGGTAAAATCCATAGTTGGTGTAAAAAGCTCTTTCCCTGTTCAGATTCCTGTCTGTCAATTCAAGGCACACACACACACTGTTGAGCTCAATAGCCCAACGTGTAAAAATACCTCAACACTGCCCTGACATAACACAACCATGTTAGTCCAACAAATGATGATGGTCATCTGAAGAGTGAACATACAGGGTGCAGAGTTAATGACCGAGGTATACCTGTACGTTTAAAGTCAGCACAAAGTTTTAGTCGTTTCCTGATGCTGCTCTCTGAGTGTGAGGGAAAAGCTTTCTTTATATCCTCCATGCGGATTCTCCGGGGACGATCCTTGCTCTTCCAGAACAAACGGTATATGAACACCTGCAGAACGCAGATGTGAAAGTTCAGCATTTGCAAAAACAACAGCTCAGGTTTCTGCGCAACGTTGTGCAAGTAAACATACCTGAAGGAAGTCTCTGATGTGGGTATTTGCTCGTTTGGAATTAGGCCCAGGAACCTCAAACAAGGGGCACTCCTGACCAACTACAAAAATGTCCACAATCTCTCTAACGTAGTAGCCGTGTCGCGTTCGTATAACCAGAAAGTCGGTCTCTTTCATCTTGTGCAGGTAGATTGGAGCACGAAAAAGGTTGTTTTCAAATGCCTAAATGAAAAAGACATACCAACTCACAGTTTGTCATAGTAACAAAACAGTGAGGGTTCATAATATGGATACTGAATATTTGACTGTGATGGTGCTAACCTGGAGCAGCTGTCCAGGATGCAGTGAACCCAAGAAAGGGGATGTGTGGCAGTATACAGTCTCTCCATATTTACAATCAGGTGCTCCAGGGTCCTTGCCAGGTTTCTGTACAACACAGTAACAGCACCACAGCATTTTTTTACAACTCTACTCAGTAAACAAGTTGAATTCCATGATCTGAAATAAACACCAGAACTAACGTCACAACAACAGTGAAATAAATGTAACCATCCCAATTTTACACCCATGAGTCTGCATTTGTTGGCTAACAAAAGCAATATAGTTATTTAAGGCTTTTAAGCTTAGAAAACAATGATGAGAGCATAAAAAACCTCACCCTTTTATAGTAGTTTTTGATCTTTGTGGCCATCCCGACTTGCATGATGAGAGGAGGGTATTCTTCACTGTATTCTGCCAGGATCAGATCTCCATCTTTGCCTGTCAAGTCCTGTGGGGTTCTCATGAAGAACATGTCTCCTCCTCCTGATGCCTGACGCTCCTGCTCTCGCATCTATACAAAACAATAAATAAATAAATACCATGTACACATGTTACTGACACTAATACAAAAATAGCCAATCTGTATGTTCATAGTGTAATCATGTTTGCTTGGAGCAGGACTCCACCTTGGCCTTCTTCTTTATGTGCTTGAGCAGTGGCTGGACAGCATGGGGGCCCGGCTGAGCCAATGCTCCAAATGAGTACTTCTTCAAAGTCTGTCTATGAAACTGCCGCAGCTTCATTGGTCCCATATGAGTAGGGAAGAAGGGCTGCCTCAGCTCCAATGCTGGAATTGAGTGCTGTTAAAGACAGAAAAGTTAATCTATCAAATTACACGTCATTTACACCTTGACTGTTGACATTTCACAGCTTATGGGTCTGCGTCTACTAGGGTTGGGTACCATTCTTATTTAAACTGACTTCACGTACTGGAAACCAACAGGTTCTTTTTGGTACTTTACTCTTAATATAATGTAATATTATGTAATATCAAAAAAATTACTCTCAGTTGTAAAAAGTCTAAACTTCTAAATTTTAACATTTTGTTACCTATTTAGAACATTTTTGTGTATAGAGTGTAGAGTGTACATAAGCCTGACATTCAGATGCTGTCCAGTGTGCTGAAGAGCCAGTTCACCTATAAAGTTCTCTAGAGTGTCTTTGAGGTTTTATTGGAGCTGCCAAAGTGAGACAGACTGAGACTGAAAGCAGCCAATGTGTGTGTGATAGGACTTACATTGAAAGCCGGCGTGTAAATAACACATCTCGCAACAAGACATACAACAAGAACAACAATTATTAATAGTAATTCTATTCAATTCAAAAGTATATTACACCTGACAAAGTGAAAGCTTTTAGTACTCCTTCTTAAGGTATATAGACATGTTATTTACATTATCCCAAAACTGGATTAGTCGCTATCTGCCATTGTGTCACACACTGTCCCATGCTGTAATGTCCCTGAACATCTCTTAGTGTCTATACTTTTCTGTCAGTGTTTATGTATTTTCTGCCCTGTTGCTTTATCTTTGTTTTTGTGAGTCACTGCTTACCTGAATGATGTTTCCACCAAAGGTGCCCCTCAGGCCCTGCTGTTTGGGATAGTAGAACTCATCATTGGAGAGGTTCCAGGGGTCTTTCACTTCAGGCTGGGACATGTTCTGAGATGAGAGAAGGCAGATTTCACACCAAGCTCTTTGTCATTCAAACCTTATTTATATTTGAAGTGAATTGTTACAATGCCATTCCCGGTCTACAAAATGGTTTTGAACAATAATTTTGTAGTCTCAGGTCCAAGTATCCTCTCAATTTCATTTCACCATGACTGCTCCTTTATTATGCAGCCTTGATGGTCCTCATTAGAAATATATTTTACCATTTCCTGTTTCAAATGACCTGCATCTTAACTGAAGCAGCAGAGCTTACCGTATAATCTGTCATTTTGTGTCTGCCCTGATGAGGAAGCATACCTGCTGTGGCTCATCTTTTATCACTCCAGTCTTCCCCAGCAGGATGCGGCTCTTTTTCATTGCAGTTTCCTTCTTATTCTCTTTTGATGGGGAGTGGGATGTCATTTCCTCCTTTTCGTCAGGAATTTCTAAAAGAGACAACGGTTTTGGAGGTGACTAAAATAAGCTGTGGGTAAGATGCCAATTTTGGAAAAAGTAGTACAGAGGAGAACATGTAGCCTGACAAGATTCAATTTCTGAATATACCTAGAACGATATTCTCATCATTGGGATCCAGTGTAAGAACAGGTGGCATGAGCATGTGTTCCATCTCCTGGTCATCCCAAATAATGCTGTCTTCCCAGCGTCCATATACTAACTCTTCACTGTCAATAGGGAAAATAGAGAACCAGGGACAGTCTTCTTCCTGAGAGGCTGCAGATGAACAAACAATGAAGATAACGAGAAGTTAGACTAAAATAAAAGCACCTGGATTCATTAGAGTGACTATGAATTGTGACCTAAATGTAAACTCACCTTGATTATCATGGCTGTTTTTTTCCCGCTTAGAGCCAGAGATTGAAGATGCTTTGGGCATGGGTGGAGGTGTAGGTGGCACTAACTGGGAATTACTTCTTGTCAGGCCTGTGAGATTACAATTATTATTGTATATAATACAACACCCATTGCAATATTTACTGCTATATTACTTTTGATCATCTAACCCTGCTGTGCATTGTAAGCATTAGCATTGCGGGTCATGCTAGATGGCAGCCATCCTGCTAGGCTTGCTCGCTGAGTCTTGGTGCCCTTGTGTTTTACATCCTCCCCATTCCAGATAATATCATCCTCCCACTGCAGTTGAGTGACCATCAGGAAGAGCTCATTCTCAAGGGCTGCTCTGTCTTTACGTCCGTTATTGTCGTCATCATTTTCATCGTTATCAACATCATAACCCTGTGATTGAAACTAGAGATATAGTGTATAATAAACATTAGTAACAAAATTGGAATAACTTCCCAGTAATGGCTTCAAACATCCCATGTGTGCATACCTCTTGACGAGTCTCTGTTATTTCTTTAGGTGTGTCCTGCTTCTGAGGCTCACTAGACTGATCTTCTTTTAACTTGAACCCATAGTTGAAACTGCTCCCGTCCTCAGGAACACCTAGCATGTCGTACCATAGCTGGGCTGGACCATATCTCCACTCTGCTACTTTAGGCCGAGACTCTGCCTCCTTGTCCCCATCGCCACAGGTTTGTGAGAACTTAGATTCCACTGGAGCCATCATGGTTATCTGGATAAGAACGAAATCTGCATCTGAAGTTCTGAATATAATGACATATTGCCAGAGTACCAGCTGACATTATGAGAGCCTGTTACCTCATCATCAGAGAGACATTGCTCTGGGGGTGGAGGGACGGCATATTCATAAATCCATCCAGACGTCTTCTCCTGGTTTTGCTCTGTGGGCTCCCCCTCCGGAGGAGGTGTCCCAGGTTGGGGATCCCGGTGCTTTCGCTTCTTCTTCCTGCGGGCACTCCTCCAAACTGACGGCATGTTCTTTCCAGGACCAAACAGTCGTAAGAACCTAAGCACCTAGTTGGATATCCAACACAACAGGTGTCACTACATTTGTTGATTTGAAATGATGTTGAAGTAAACCTTTAGCATGTGTAATGACAAATAACATTTCAGCTCAGTGCCTGTAAAGATGCTTTACCTTTCCAGGCCTAAACTCTGGGAAGAGCTCTGTGACACTCGGTAGTGCTTTGGCAGCATCTTTCTGCATGATGCCAGCAAGTGGGAGGTTGAGCCTGTCCGGGGGCCCGCCAGACCCTGAGCCCTGGCATGGACGGTCAGTTTCTGACTCAGAGTCTGAAGAACTGCTAAAGTCAACCTTATCACCTGTAGAGGATGGCGCAATGATGGAGGGTAGGATGATGCCATCTCCCTCTTCCCCGACTGCAAGGTCAAAGTAGCGGTAGAGAAAATCAAACTTCAGATATTTGTGATCTAAAATACTTTAATCTAGCTTGAAATTCTATTACATTTTCTTCAAGTATAATATCTCTTTATCACAGGAAATCAAACCGTTTTCACAGTAAATTCACTTCATCAACAATCAATTAATTACAAATTAATTATAAACAGGTCCTTACCATTTGTGTTCTGAGACGTGGGTTCCTCTTTCTTAGCACATGTAGGGAGACTTGGTGGTGGAGGAGGAGGCATAAGCTTGGAATCAATATCCTCACAGTCTGCATCATAGTCATCCTCATCATCTAAGATTGAGGGATTTGGAAACATAATAATTTACACTGACATAAATAAAAGAATAAATAATAAAAGTCCAATAACATTTTGGAGGCCTTGGAAAGGACAAATAAAAACCATAATAAATCTAAAAATCACATAATCATATAAAAATCTTAAATAAGATAAAAAAATAATAATGTTCATAAAAAAAAAACTCAAAATATATGTGTCATTATATCTAATAATCATCCAGTAAGTATGACTCTAGGGAGCTGTAAGATGATCACCTGTTTTCCTGCAGGGCTGCAAAGACACCATGGCCTGACGGTACTTCTTTGTCTCATCTTCAGCGACTTCACTAATGTCAGAATAATCAACTGCATCTTCAGTGCTTTTCACCCAACCTGAATGAGGCAATACATTGTAAATATTGTCAGTCCATCCTGTTTCTGCCTACATTGAAGCTCCATGATATATTTGCCCTCACCCTCTGCATCCACACTACCAGAGTCTCGATTTTCTTGATCTTCCTCCTCACTGGCAGTGATTTCTGTAATGAGGGAGCCCAGACCAAGGGTGCCCAAACCAGCCAGATGCTTTTTAGACTCCTGTGGTGAGGAGAAAAAGCAGAAACAGAAGAGAACATTGTAATAAGTAGTAAAACACAAAACAACCAAGTTTGAACCGTTAACTGTTGAAAATATTACACTGTATATTATTAAAAATACAAACTCCAGAAAACTTTGAACTTTTACTACAATGCAATAAAAATGTGTCAATTTGCTTGAAATGTCAAGCGCATGTCAGGCCTCATGCCACAGGTGCTACAGCCACCTGGGTTTGTAGATACAGAGTGCGTGTGTTTGTCTCCTATCAATCATGAAGAGGAGAATCAGACAAAAGTGACCACAGACTGTGGAGTAGCTGAAGTCTTGTATCCAGTAGGGATGCACATATAGTCTACTTACAAAATTGCAACAATTAGTATCCTCATTTCCCAAATGATTAAAAAGTGTAATTAAAGGGGGAGCTGACACGGTGGTAAACACTTTTGTTAGTTAAATGTTAAAAGTTAAATGTTTTTATTGCATTTTAGAAAACCCACAACTTTTCTGAAAATTTGATTTTCATATACTCCTTTTTAATGCTACGTATGATATTACTACTGGAAAATCTTAATGTTGCTGCAGAAAACACCCACATTGTCCAGAACACTGTCGTCCTCCAGCTGCCCGTCCTCATTGATGTTCCCAAAGAGGAAGCCAGTTAGAGAGAAAGGACGATCTTGGTCCTCATCACTGTCTGAATCCGACATCCTGAAATGTCACAAAACAAAACATTTAAATCTTAGACATTCGGCTCATCTCCTTGTCCTAAATGACCTGCAGGGTTAGTGAGGCATCACTGTATAATGGTCAGTAATCTTGACATGTATGAGCATGTATTTATAAACACATGTATGTCATCAACTTGTGTGCTGTAATGTTGTACGTATAAATGCACAGTTATCTCGCTTTAAAGGGTCTAAAACAATCGTGCTTGTTTTCACTAAGCTGATAGTTTGTGCTCCGTCTAAAAATGTGAAATTTTACCTGAGGCTTTGAAACAAACATGAAGTTAGCTGTGCACCAACGAAATGCAGCTCCAGTTGTGTTCGCCAACATTACCTAGCTCGCTAATCCCTAAAAAATACATTATAAGACATTTTTTAGATGCAAGATAAACTTACCTTGGCTGATTTCACTTCCGATTTAGAAAACCTGGGGTTATTGAGCTTGATATAGTTGTCTACTGCTGCTGATGTTCACTACAGGCAGCTAACCTGCTAGCATAAAAGTTCAGTCTGTTTTCTGATGAACGTATTAACTAAAATCTATGTAAACATATTTCCACCTTTTTCTACGTCAGCATTATGAGGTCAAAAGAAACACCACAATAATGCAGTTAGTCCAGGCTTTACACAGTCCGACTCAACGTAGAGTTTTATTTTTATTTGTGACATGCACCGCAATGGACTACGAACATTGTTAGCCGCACTAGTTAGCTAGCGCAAAGTCCAAGTGACCCGGATGGACAACGTGACGCATTCAGGGACTCATCGTAAAGTCGTTAACTGCGGAGTTTGCCACAAAGAAGCAGCTCAAATTTGAAAACATTAATGTTTAAAACCTTTAGTGGCGCTGAAAGTTAATGAACTTTCGGGATTTACTCTTTTTCGTAAATTACACTTTTACAAGTTGTTACACTCACGTTCAATCACTGAGGAAAATGATCCAGTAATTCACGTGTGTATGGCAAAGTTATGGGAACCTGAAGGATCATCTGTCAATGGGATTACAATCAGGTGTGAATCTGAGAGGCCCTGCCTTATTTCCATCCATCCATTTTCTTAACCGCTTGTCCTCGTAAGGGTCACGGGGAGCCTATCCCAGCTGTCATCGGGCGAGAGGCGCGGTACACTCTGGACAGGTCGCCAATCCATCGCAGGGCCGACACATAGAGATAAACAACCATGCACACTCACATTCACAAAATTTTAGAGTCACCAATTAACCTAACATGCATGTCTTGTGGGAGGAAGCCGAAGTACCCGGAGAGACACAGGGAGAACATGCAAACTCCACACAGACCGGCCGACCCGGGGATCCAACCCGGGTCCTTCTAGCTGTGAGGCGTGCTAACCACCGTGCCACGCCCTGCCTTATTTCAAGAAGAGAAATCTGGATCTGATCTTGATAGGTAGTGTAGTGTGTCCTTTGAACAAAGGACATGTCTGAAGAGCTTAGAAAATCAGATGTTCATCGAGGTTGTAAAGAGTTACAAAATTTCTAAATAGTCTGGACTCAACAAATCGACTGTGAAAAGATCATGCACAAATCATTCAACACCCTCCGCAGGAGTGGTTGAGCAACAGAGATGCACCAACACACCAACAGCAGCCTAGGGTAACATCTAGGAAACTAAAGGTCTCTGTTGCAGTGGCTAATATCAGTGTTGATGAATCCACCATAAGGAGAACACTGAACAACAGTGTGCAATGGCCACTATTCTTCTAAAGAACATTACTGCCTGTCTACAATTTTTTTAAGACCAGGTGCATGAGCAAGCTAAGCTAGAGGTTATTTTAAAATGTTCATTGAATGAATAAGACCAAAGTAGGCTTGAATAAGAAGTGTTATATTTGGTAATGATCAAGTACTTAATTTCAGCATAAGATCCTCCTATCTGTGAAACATGGTGGTGGCAGCAACATGATTTGGGTCTGCTTTGCTGCATCTAGACCAGGATGACTTGCTTCATTGAACTTAATTAGCAAATTCTACATGAAAATGTCAAGGTATCCATCCATGAACTGAAGCTCAGCAGAATGTGGATCATGCATCAAGAAAACAACTGTAAACATGCAAATTGTTCTACCAAAGAATGGTTAAAGCAGAATCACAGTCCTGATCTTAATCCTATAGCAATGCTGTAAAAAGACCTGAAGTGGGCAGTTCATGCATCAAGCCAACCAACATCCTTGAGCTGAGGCTGTTCTCTAAGGAGGAATGGGGCCAGTGCAGAGCAAATTTTCCACAATAAATAAATGAGTATGTAATATTTTGTCTCATTTGCTTAATTGGGTTCCCATGTGTCCTTGTGGGAAACTCTGATCATGTTTTAGGTTATATTTATAGCGAAATAATGACAATTTCCGTGGGTTCACAAACTTCCAAGGACCGCTGTATATTAAAAACTTATATGTAAATATAAAAAATGTAAAAAAGAAAACATGCTTCAGTGGCATTTGTCAAGACCACTATTCTATGTATCAAATACAAAACAATTTACAAAACCTGTTAAAATCAGAATAATGTTAGTTAATTTAGAGATTACCACATAATCTACTGATTTGAAACTTTTCACTTTTACATGCTAGGATTTTTAATGTAGATATCTATTACCAAATATCTAAATGTCAACATTTATATAACCCTTTGACATTTTTAAGTCAATTGAAATGATAAAACTATAGGTTCAGGACAAGATGTTTCTATACAATACGGATCTTTAACCATATAAAATCTGAAATATCGGAGATGTAATTCAAAATAAATTGTTTGAATGTGCCTCAGTAAAAATCCAATGATTACTTTTGTAGTTTAGTCATTTTTGTACTTATGTGCAGGATTGTTCCAGTTCTCAAGAAACACTGAGCAACGGCGAGTGTAGCATATTTAAAATCTGATAAAAAATTACTGTCACAATAATTATTAAATAATTATTATTATTAAAAATTGCGTGATTGACAAAGTGTGCAAACGTGGTGGAGGCGGCCGTATTTAAATGAGGATTTAGCGTTTTTCACTGGTGTCCGTCATGGAGATTTTAAAGAATGACAAGTGTAAACGCAAGAGGAAAATCGAGTAAAAAGTGTTAGTGGGAGAGGCTCAAATAACTTTGATGAGCTACAGCAACGGAATACCAGTGTTACAGGAAGAAACGCTGATTTTTATGCCGGTTAAAAATCACGTTAGGACTCATTCAGTGCGTCCTGGGTGCGCAGAAAGCTGAGTTGGCAGATCATAATGCGCGCGCGCACACAAACATGTACACATCCTCTCTTAAATAGAGTGATTAAAACATTTGACTTACTGTGGGCTCCCGGTGGATGCGTGAAAGGTTGAGGCAAGAGGATGCTGTGAATAAAAGTTTTGCGCCAAATCCTCAGCCTGTGGTTTAGGGGACAAGCTCCACCCCCCAAAACACTTGGAAACAATATGTTTGCAGCCACCTGTGCCCAAGCAAATTGCACCTGCAAAGTATAAAATTCAGACGCAATCCGCAAATCACTTTCAGGCTTGCTGCTATCACACTTGCATTTTCTGCTCCCTTTATTTTGCGCACAAAAACGCCTCACTTTGCATATTTATGAAGGCAAATGTGCAGAATCCACAGCGAGCGCTATTTTGCTAATTTTAAAGACGCAGTCCACATTGCGCACCCTTAGATCAGCTCGTGCAGTTTTATGCGGATATGATCAAGTTTGCGCGCGATTTAATACAGCAAACCTTCAGTAAATCAGAGCAAATGTGTTGTAAAATGACATAAATGTAAAGTACAATCAATATTGGTAATCCTTTAATGGTGAAAACGTATTAAATGGAAGCAACATGAACTTGTACCATTATATGACAACCAGATAGGTTCCTAACCTCTATATGGCCAATAAACACAAAGATGCAGTAACAGTTTAGCCAGTTTTAATAGTTTTAAAACACTTGGAAAAAAGTACAAAAGTGATCCTGAACACCACAGTATGAAACCAGCCCAATAATGCAAGGTGAAAGGTGTGTTCTTTTAAAAAGCATCTTCTACAGACATGTTAATTTCAACTGGCCTTACCATACACATACTGTACTCACTAAAACAGATACAAGCAATAGTTTAAATACAATGGCGGACCCCAGTAATACATTTACAAGTGATTCTTAAAAAACTAATTAAAAGGGGGTGGGGGTGGGGAGTCTGACCACAATGCGATCCAGTATCTGGCAGTAAAACCATGCGCCATTACAGTTGTTGCATTAAAGAGAAACAGCAAAGCACTACAGCTGTCACACAGTGAGAAGGAGGGCAGCCACGAGGTGTCAGACAGCCTTTCAGAGTGTTCATTGGTTGTTTTATGAATTGTTACCGTGAGAGTTCTCTACTGTTGAAGAGCAGCTCAGTGGTCACCTGTCCCACGTTTGCATATATTGTAAGGTTGCGCAGTGTCTCACTAAGGAGAACTTGTCTTCCACAATCGCATCCATTTAGAAAAATAGAACTAAATGCTATTGAAGAAAATCCCAAAATGTGGGACATGTTCTTAATATGTTGTGAGGAAATAAAAAAGCTAAGAAATACAGTTGAATAAATAAATTGCATGACATCCATAAAAATTAAGTGGATACACTGAGTCGACAGAATGCTATCCACATATGCACACCATGCTTTTTGGCCCGGCAGTGTTAAAAACGAGGGCTCCATCCTCCACTCCATCCAGAGTCATATCCTATGATCCAGTGGAAAAGTTGCCATAAAATATCTAAAATTTGTTGACATTTAGAGAAAGAAAGTTTCTTTGACTCAACAATTGATTTCCATGTACGACATGGTCTCTGGTTTTACCAATCAAGAAGTTAATTGATGTTGATGGTAATGAGGAAACACTGGGGGGAGACGTTCACAGTGTTGCAACAATGAAGCCGCTCTGTGATGTTACCCGCTGGCCGGCCTATTGTTAGGGCAGCAGCAGTGAACTTCCTGTCCGGTCAAACTTTTTTCCTTTTGAGAGGGCAGCAATTTGTTTCATCAACTCCCTGTTCTTGGCCTGTGGAAATAAATTATCAACTGTGTTACAAGTGAAATACATAGTCAACATTTTTAATACCCCAGTGGATGCAGTAAAATCACAACCTACATTGCAATTTATCTAAAATCTGGATTGCATTTATGATTTGCTGCAAACACACAACCTAGAATTCAGTTTCAAAGTGCTTATTCTTATCTCAGTTCTACAAGATTAAGGCTTCTAACACAATGTAGGCTATCTTCAACTGCCAAGACAGTACTGTTGAAAATCACACGAGGAGCAGATCAGCCAGTGTCACATGTACTAAACAACAACCCTAATAAATGTTTAACACCACAGTTTGGCAGGAAATGGCTCAACTGACACACCCATCTTATCCATAACAACACACTGGAAACTTATGGAACAAGTAAATCATCCATGTATCATACTGGCACATATATGGGACATGATGATAATGACAGAAGCCAATGTGATGCTACTTGTTTCTCAGAAAATTACTAATCGCAGAGTTATATCTGAACAACAACATCAGGAATTGCTAATTCAGATCGGACTAGTTCAGCTTGAAGTTATTTAACTGGGGCTTTAAGGAGCAAACATTGTAAGTGACATGAGTGAATTAGTGGCCTGTCAGAATTTAACAGATGTACTGTTGTAACAATTGCATTACATCTCCTGTGACATTTTTACAGGTAGTTTCCTACCTGCTGTTGCTCCATAGCCTCTTTGTGCGCTTTCTCCATTTGATTCATCTTCACTCTCATGTTGGATTCCTGGTACTGAAAGTCCGCTTTGAGCTCTGTAAGCTAGAGGAGAGGTTTATAATCAATACCTCAAACAAGTAAAAGCAACCAAAAGGGATACAACTTTGACTCATTAGTGCTAGATGTCCAGCGAGGCTGATAATGTACCTTTCTGTCCTTCTCTAGGATGGTCTGATCCCTTTGCTGCAGAAGTCTTTTCAGTGACATCACCTCCTCTTTTAGCTGGCTGATGAGAATGAAGTTGTCGGTTCCTCCGGAGTCCATTGACTGGGTGATGGAACTACTGATTGGAGGAAGGAAAAAAGCAGGATGATTTATATATTATATTTTTATATGACTAACAGTTTAAGTAAAGTACTTAAAGTTTGTTGAACTATTACAACACCTATCACACCTGTCCCCATTGGATGGCTTCATCTCCAGTTTTGGTTTCTTCTTTGGAGTCTCCTTCTGGATAGAAGATGATTTATGGCTGCAATGAAAATCAGAGCAATGTTCAATCTGCACCTAAAAACACCACCAATAGTTTTCTTGGGTACCTTATGTGGGTCAAATAAGAAGGGACATTTTACCTCGGCTTCCACAGTCCCTGCTCCTGCTCGGGGCTCAAGCTCCCACTCAGCCTGTGAAAGATGGGTAGACTTGGAAAATCAACGCAAATAACAGACAAAATCTTTTCACTATTTTGTGCTAAAATCAACAGTCTGGCCGAGCAGCCTGGGGACAGAAGTGTGAGAGGGAGAAGTGACACAACAGAGAACATACTTGTGGTGAGAACTGCTGTGTCTGTGTTGGTGATGGTGGTGGTGATGATGCGGTCTGGAGTGGTGGTCTTTCTCGTTCAGGGAGGAAGAGTTGGAGGAGCCGAAGCCCTTCCTTTGCTCCTTGGTCTTCTGCAGGACACGGCGGTAGGAAAGGGTACAGAGCCAGCACAGCAGTTTCCCATCCACCTGCAGGACAAGTAGGAGACAGTAGTTGATAAGACTCACTGTTACATGTTCACTGTATATGATATTACATGTTTATCTGATTAATACCTTTCTCCTGCCTTCTTCCTTGCGATCAAAGGCGCATTGCTGCTTGCATTGCTCACACGTCTGTGGAGGTCCATATTTCTTCTCTGAGTTAGTGCAACGCTGACACTTTGTCCCAATAAAAGCTGCAATGATGTTACAGTACTGACAGGGTTTGGGCTGTAAAGGCAGACAAAAGATAATGTTAAAATATATTTGCACATAATGTTGCTTTAAACATATATACACTGTGAGCAACTTCAATCAGTAAATATAACCAGAGTTAAAAGTGCTTCGGGCAATAACCAGGAGAAACTTGTTACTCACTGTTCCAAACTGCTTGACGTTCTGAGCACATTTCTTGCAGATTGTATTGGTTTTACTGGAAAAGAGAAGAGAAGCTCATAAATGCAAAAGAACTGACTATATTAGCATCAAATAAAACGTCATGGAATTTATCATCAGGTTCGCATCTCACCTTTCCTGCTGAAACTCAGATCTGCAGTATGTGCACTTCACTATAGGGTGTGCGATGCGACACTCCTAAAGTGACAAAACAAAAAGATGTCCATAAACACTTTTGGACAAACATCTTACATAATGTCTAGTGGACTCATCTGAAACAACACTGTCTTATGAGTTGTGTATAATGCCACTACTGCCACTTATGTTTGAAGTGTAACACCATTGTCTAAAATATATATGGAAATACTAACACACATCTATTTGAGTATTAAGTAGTAAGGACCGTCACGCATGTTGCTTTTGTTCTGTTAATACAATGCATTATCATAGCAGGGCATGTGGGAAAATTAAGCTCATAAAAGCATTGTTGGATAACAATCACTGTAGCTGGCCTTCTCAAATATGTAATAATCCTTGATAGAGAAATTGGTAACTGCATTATGGTGTTCATCAATTGACATTGTGCTTTTAACTGTTCTGTGCAAAGAAACGTTCTTTGACTATTCAAGTAGAATATTTTAATAAGAGTGGTAGAGCTATGTTTAGTCCATCATGATGCCTTCTCTTGCTTTAATCAAAAAAACAAATCAGAGCAGACAGGAACTGAACACTTGTTTGAGTTCAGGGATCCAACATTTCCCTCTCCTATTATGCCACTTTTCTCTTGCAGAAACACATCCCTTCTTCAGCTGCAACTTACACTGCAATTCTACATCTTAAGTTCAACGAGTTGGCAAATCTCTACATTATTGGCAGTTCATTTAGTTTACATTTAGTGCTCGTAGTCGTCGTGGATAAGTACTCAGCTGCTAATTGTATAGTGTGGAGGTGGGATTTCTCTTTAACCACCAGCATGGTTGCGCTGAATGATCTAAACACAGATGCAGTTATTGTGTTAGTCTTTCCAGGTTGGACAGATAAAGGCTGTTACATAACCTGAGCCTGGCTAACATCCACACACTTGTACACGCTTTAAGATCAGATGTGTTTGTGTCTTGTTTACATCCATCTAAGATCACACACACACACACACACACACACACTCCCAAACCTTGCACAGCTGCTGGCCCTGCGACAGCTCCTCGAAGGGGTACCGCTGGTTACACTTCGTACAGGCGTACAGAGCCGACGTTGCCATTCTCGCCCAACTAATGTCAACGAGCTAGGAGAGGTTAGCAGAGCCCAGCTGCAAAGTGAACGGATTAGCACCGCTGTTTCCTTTCTATCCGCTTGTAAACTGAGAACTAAGAAAACACAGTGTTGGCATCCAGCGTTAGCTAGCGTTAGCTAACGTTAGCTAGCTCGGCTAGGTAGCGCAGGGCAACAGAAATAGCTTAGCTGGAGGGAGCAGGCGAA
>JAUMHL010000006.1:7889080-7913164 GCA_032362345.1 Sandelia bainsii | reverse complement strand
ACTGAAACATTGAACAGTTGGACATGTGCATTCAAAAGTTTAGGGAAGGTCACATTAAGTTCACCTGTAAAGGTTATTTTGCATTTTAAGTTCATCCTGAAATTTCACCCGAAAGCTGAATATCCCTAACTTTTTGTGAGTAGTGTATGTATTAAATCAAGTGAACTGCTGGAACTTTTACATTATAAATATTTGGCCTAATTAAATTAAGAAAAAAATAGAAAAAAAAAAAAAATACAGAAAAAAACAAACAAGTATGCTTCCACTGCTTACTCCATCTTTCTCAGAGAAAGTCCTACAATCCATTTTCAGTCTTACATTTTATTGAAACTATTAAAAAAAATACAGAAAGACTCAGTTGTTGAATCATAGTTAACAATGTCATTTAACTTCTCATGAGCTTCGATCAAAGCATGTAAGTCACCATTGCGTTTATATACAGCACTTTACCTGCTCTCTGCACAGATATAAATGCATTTGAATACAGAATGTATCTGAATGCCATCTACCATTTTTGGGACATGGGCAACTGGAGGATAGGGACCGAAAATGAGATTAAAAAAACAAACAATAAAATGAACACACACCAAGTCCTTTACTTTACATATTTCTCCATAAATTTCTTGTGGAACTCAGAGCGCAGTGTGTCATTGACAAAGCGTTTCTCTTTCCGTGCCTCGTCCACTCCTTTGGCACAGTTTTTGAACACAACATCATCGTCCCACCTAAAAAGATATTAAGAAATTAATTAATGATGTTTAGTGGTAAATGAAGACAATGTTTGCATACTGTGTTTGTGTGCGTCAGATACCTTCTCTTGACCCTGAATGTATTCTGATTCTGGTTTATCTTTTGCTGTTGCCCTGCCAAATTAATCAACGGATTTCCACTCAAGATATTCTCCATGCGAATCCTCTCCTCCTCTGCCTTTTGCTCCCGTTCCTAAGATGGAAAAAGAAACAGATTCACTAAACAAAAATATGTAATATCTGGTCACCTCAATATTAATCCAAGTCTTAATTTGCTGATTGTATCCAAACAACATCAATGTGAAAAGACACTTTACTTTGCGTTCTTGCTCTTCAGCCCGCTCCTTCTTGATTTTCTCCAGTTCTGCCAGAAGAGCTGCAGTGTCGTCGTCATCACTCTCCTCCTCAGAGTCTTCGTCCTCATCCTCCTAAAAAACAATCAAGCATAACTGGTGAGGAAGTTTGATGAGTCATAGTCACTGAGTGTCCACTAACTCTTGCATATGAAGCACTTACATCAGTGAGTGGATCATCAGCATCGAGGTTGGCTGCTGGGATCTGATCCAGCCTCGGCCTCTTTGAAGATGATGATGAAGATGATGATGAAGATGTAGTGTGCTCTAGAAAATAAGGAATATTTTAACAGTTTGTTTCTATCAAATAAAATGACTATGTACACTAAAATACATTTTAAACATTAAGCCACATATTCCAGATAAACCAACCTCTTGGTCCCCTCTCTCTGGTTTTTTCACGCGCAACAACACGCTCCCTCTCCTCCAGCTCCCTGCGGAAGTCGCGGGCACGCACCTCCTCTGGGGCATCCTGGGTAGGTTGCCTGAAATTGGAAAGAAATTTTGAGAAACCAATTTGAGAATTTTGCAACCAGCCATCTTTAGAGTGACAGAATAAAAAAGGCAGTAGAACTGTTCTGTTCAAAAAGTATGTTTCTGGATGTACCTCAGTGCCTGGCTAACCAGCAGTGGACCTTGCAACACATTTTATTTTTTTATATCTCAAAATTAAATCACACACCCAGAAAGAACTCAAAACTCAACTCCATTTCGCTTTGATCTACTGACCTGTATTTGATCTTGGTGTGACCTGGAAGATCTCGACTGGAATATTGTTTGGACAGGGCACTCAAATCACCTTCACCTTTACCCCTCCCTCCTCTCGCTGGCTCAAATGTTGGTCTTGCAGCTGTAGTCATCTTTGATGGCTCTGCTGTGTCAAACACATGAAAAGAAAACAGGATATAAAGTAAAATCCAAGTAATACTCATAAGAATATGCAACTAGGTCTCAGAATACTGTCCAACAAAGATGATTTACTGAGAAATACAGTGCTGTGAAAAAGTATTTTCCCCCCTTCCAGATTTTTTTTTCCATATTTGTCACACTTGATTCAGAAATTTTAATATCTTACAAAGATAACCAGAGTAAATACAAATACATCTCTGTATGCGGATTTGATGCTTTTTTTGCCACACAGAATTTTGGCTAGGAAATATGTCACTTTGGTCAGTGGTAAACTGCTACAGGTATTTTTTCATTATCTGGTGCCATTTTGTAGATGAACAATCAAGAAATAATCAGCAACTTAACCTATAATGAAAACAATAAAGCAACATTCTCGTATTTTAGATTACCTTCCTGTATTTTAATAACAGACCATACACAATTTGTCTACAAGGATAAAAGATCCTTTTTAGTTACAAAACATTTGATTTTGTAGAAGGGTAAGAGAACTTCAACATTTAATATTAGGATTATACCAGCGTATTTTAGAGAAACTGGAATAAGTAGTTATTCAAAGGTGAAATAATAAGACATTCACTAGCAAAGTTTAGCAACAAACTTTGTAAGTTAATCGTTTTGATCGCTGATCAGATAAAGAACACGAGTACTCGGGGTTTCGCTATCATACCTTAGGAAGACACATATCCTCTAGTAGTAAAAAAATAGTCATTAGAGCTAATAGCAATTAGCATGCTAACATGGTTTAACAACACTTTTGGCAAGAAAAACAATGCTACTTCGCCTCTCCGACACACTGTGTACCAAAGTTTAACACTAAATGTTTCAGAGTTCAAGTTAGATTAACTGAAATAAACATATTTATTATAGTATGGCCGAGCTGAGAATTAATCTTAAAGCAATAACACTTACGAGGCTGCTACCGCACCGACAAAAAGGGAGATCCGGTACATGAAACGTCACATCCGGAAGAAGCCTGCGTGAGAAAAGATGCATTCATAAACACTCGGAGCTGAGAAAACATTATTAATATGGCAATGAAAAAAGTAGTTATTCAGATACATAGTTACATGTCACTTTAGATAATAGTTTTATTTAAACCCAAAGCATGTTTTACTGTGATCACATTGCAGAAAACACACTACACTATAAAGATTTTCTAAAGGTTATCAGTTACTTCACCGCTAGCGACAACAATTTGCCTTCACAATAGTGTGCAATGTTGTAATGAGGAAGGTAGGGGGCAGACAGTATGTGGTGCCTGTTCAGAGAGGCTCTTTCAGTTCCTGCTTGTCTGGAGTGTCTCTTTTATCATACAGTACAGCAGAACTTAAACCAAGTACTTTGTCATCATTAGTTTATTTAAACATACAGTTTATTTCAGTGTATACAGGTAGGCCCATTGCATGATCATCTGGAGGAGCAGGTCGACCAAGACTTCAGGTTCTTTAGTTGAGATGATGTCATCTGGAGGACTTTCTCAGCTAGAACCAGAGACCCATTTTACAAAAGTGAAAGCAGAGGGAAGTTTAATATAAGTTTAATATAGTTTAATATAAGAAGTACACACACTCCCCAAACTAGAACCAAATTGGTGAAGTTGCCCTTTACGACCATAAAAACATATATATATATATATAAATGTCCTCCTTTTACTTTATGTTTGGATGTACACAGCATGCAGTTCAACATTTCAACCCCCCCCCTTTCTTGGCAGCATGTCAGTTCTGTAGTATTTGCAACATGAGTTTCACAATTGATCAAAAACACTGTTATGTTTTCAACTCTTTTTCCTGAAAATGTTGACCGACTTCCAAAAAGCAAACACATGAGGGAGGTTCACCTGGACCCACACAATATTCAAATATTATGTTTCGAAAATGTCTTATTTTCTTATTTTACAACTGCAGATGTTACACAGGAGAATTTGACCCATAAAGATGAAGGCACAATGCAAACTAATCCTTTTAAAAACAATCTATGGTATTTACAATGTGACAGTAAGTTTCACTCCACTTAGGATAGTTAAACTAGAATATTTAGAGGCATCATCTAAAAATATATTTTCTCACCTATGTTGTGTCATGCAATTCAGATAGCATACTTTTGGTTTCATATTTCTCAGTTGCAGTTATGTTGGCACTGAGAGTTTCTGATAAGATCGCAGATTCATGTTATTTAAGGACAGATTTATTTTGATTCCTAGAACCTCCCCAACAGGAAGAGCATTGTTTTGAAATAATATTTTTCTTTGAAGCTAATAATGAAACAACGATAAAAGGTTAAGAACAGGACGAAACCAAGTCTGTTAGTGTGAAATTTTCTTTGGAAAATAACTGGAATGAGCCATTTCACACCGTCAGAGACACAAAGTGTAAAAATAAGGGTACCTGTCTGTCCACTACACAGCTGTTATGAAATGCCCCCCCCCAACACCGCCACCACCCACTTGATCAACCTGCGCAACAGCATACAGGTGAAGGACTTCTGAGTAACTGGAGATAGAATCAGAAATGACAGGGGGTGGGGTCTTGGGTTGAACAGTCTTTACCTGCCTGTTTGTGCGAGACAGAGACCCAGAAGAGTCTCGAAAACACCTCTGCTCTGACGGCACTTGAACAGGTGAAAACCTTTTCTGATTTCATGTTCGCTGATTATGCAGGGTGAGGGCTTATTACAAAGTCCAAACTGCTTTCATATCCTTTTGCATAATGATTCTGACCTTGTCAACTGATGCTGGTACACCAAAGTTCATTATAAAAGATTAAAACAGTGCAGGTCAAAATGTTAACAGGATCTCAAAGAGAACAGTAGGACAGGGCATGACACTGTAAACACAGGGAGCTGGAGAGAATAGTAAATATGTAATCTCTGTGGAGGAACATTACTTTATTTTATCGGGATAATATTGTTTACATATTTGTGTAGCTTTTATTTTGACACGAAACTGTATTAATCACAGGGTGATGTGTCAATTTACAGATATGTGTTCGACTAGGCTCTAAATTCTGATTCAACAGAAATAGTTGCGCAGAATGGTTGCTAAATATCTCCATGCCATTTTTGCACTCTGGATGAGTTGTTTACATGTAGAATGCAGTTTTACAGTTTGTGTATGAGATAATGGGTCATTAAACGGGTCTGAAGCCACTGATGAATAAGTGACAAGACAGGAAGCAGATAGCTACAGTATATCACTGCTGTGATTTCTGTTTTATTTGTGTGGAGGTTTAAGAAACAAACCTAGAACAAATTGTATGATTTTTTTCATCTTTAAATAAATTCCCCAGGTTGAATATCTGAGAAAATATCAGCATCATGTCAAAAGGTAAAGGTTACACTTAATTCTACTATTATATCTTTTCTAAAATTAAATATGTCGTGTGACATTCTTGTTAAGAAAATCCTGACATAAATTTTGTGTGTATTCTAGGTGTTGACAGAGACCAGGTATTACAAACCACAAGGGTGCGAACTGCACTGAAGAATGATGGCAGCTGGATCCACAAATGTAAACAGGAAAAGGAAGAGTAAGACAAACCACGGTGTTCTCAGTGATTCAGATGCATCATCAGTGTTGAAGTGTTCACTCAAACCAATAATTGAAGCTATATTGTTTTCCTCAATCATACCAATGCGCTACGGTGGAGCATTACTCTTATGTATCCTCAGAAAACAACATGGCAGCTGTGGAGTTGTCTTTAGTTTAGTCATACACCACAAATAGTTAAGTTATATGGTCCAGTAAAAATGCTTTTCACAGCATTCACAGCAACGTGTTCTGTATTGCAGGACGGAGAACGCTGTGGAGACCAAAAAGTCATACGTCTTCTCTGCAGCCAAGAAATTTGAGTAAGTGTTACAGATTAAACATAAAGATGCAAATATAAATGCTTTAAACAAGTTACTAACCTTACTATGCCACTTTATTCAGACAGCATAACTATAAAAGTAAGCAGTGCAATATTTTGTTAAGTTGATTTTAATATCCGAGATGTAAATTGACAGTAAGTGATATTTGATAAATTTTAACATCTGTGTATATATACATATATTTATACACAATCGACCACAATCTGAATTATCTCCAGGATAAAATTTGTTGCTGAGACACATTTTGATGTGAGCATCAATTTGGCAGCAGTTCTGCAACTCAAACTGATACTGTCCTTTGACTCTGTTGTGTCAATTAATAATAAAATGTTTCAGGTTTCAGGAACAAATCACTATGTGTAATATTAACATACATAAACATTAACTTAGACCTGGGGCAGCTGCCCGCTGCATCCATATAGACCTATGGTGCACTGCAGACTGACCTGTGCTCATGGCTGATGAAGCATTCATCTGAATACAAACCTAACTATATTTCCACTCAGAACATACAACTGTTCTAAAATATTTGTCCTTTAATACCAACATTGTCCTTTCATTATAAAATATAAATCCCCAGTCTGAGTTGTACAAATAGCCCCCTTCTTGTGATGATGACAATGTGTTAAATACAATTCCCATTGTTCTGAGCGTAAAACACAATCAGTTGAATGGTGATGAATAATTATACATGAAGCCATATCCAGAGTTATGTTTAAATAGGATTTAAATGAAACATTAATGCACTGTTTACACAGTAATTATAATTATTAATATAATCGCCTGCCTAAGTATCGCTGCCAGCTCTACCTATTGCATTCATATTACATCACTTGACTTTAACACGTAAAGGGCACACACAAAAAAGCAGTACAACCCCTTCTAGTATTGAGGGTTTGGACACATTTGTGCTGCAATATTTGAATAAAGACTTTATTCTGGATTGTTTCCCTGAGGTCATACAGTAGGCTCCCTTCCGCTGAGAAAACAGAATTTGTATATTATTACATAAGACACACCTCAACTTTCTTCAATATCTCTTAAATGTTGTACACAACATATTCCATGTATAATGTACCAAGTACATTTAGGATACTCAAATACAGAAATAAAAAAAAATCACACTTGTCACTGTACATCTGTTTATTAGTTTGTTTCACAGCTGGCTTGAACACCATAGTTCAACACTCTGTTAGTTTTATGGGTGGATCTTTTTTGTAAGTCTTTTTCATGGATATTGAACCATAATGAAGACCAAAATGAAGACGTTTACTCTCGCACCTTGTCACAGAGCACGGACTTAATAGAAAAGTCCTGACATCACATCTGGGCTAACCTCTGTTCACGAGCTTCAGCAGCTCAAAGCAATCTTTCTTTCTGCATTTCTTTCATCAGTCACTGCAGTAGTTGCTGTAAATTAAATAAAGTATACTTTGTGAGTACAGAAAATAAACGACAAGTGCAACATCCCATCCATAAAACTCACCAACACTCGCTTCTAAAGATTCTTTCAACGTTGCTGTTGTTGTGTAGAAACAGTGTTTGGTCCTGTCTGTCCTGCTGTTATCACAGACATGTCTGAGCTGACCTCAACCTCTCAAATTGCTAACCTGGCACTTTTGATGAGCCTACAAAGCATCCATTAAATGACTGTACTTATCTAAACACATGAGGTCACATGACCCAGTGTTGAAGAAGTTCTGTATTTCTTGTTTTCAACTGAGCATCACAAACCATCAGTATGACACTGAATGAAGTTTTCTTAAGTCTGAAACAGAGCCTGCAAGTATCTATTTCACTGCAGCTTTCTCTGCAGAAATAAACTGTGACAGTTGTCTGAAAAGGTGAAATTATCTAATATTTCACAAGAGCAGTCAGAGATTACTCAGAATAAAAAACACTGTCAAGAAAAAAGCTTTTTCTTATTCTTTTAAAAATGATTGACTTATTTAGATTTCTCTTGGAGCTCCCACAAGATGGAAACTATTGTTGTGCAGCATTCAAACATTACTCAGTTATTAAATCCGAACACGGCGTTGACAAGTAATTAATATCTCCACACCATTTTATTCTTTATGGGCTGACAAACAGAGCACCCTGCAGGGAGTCTGGGTGAGGCGGTCCATGATACTCAAGCAGGAGTGTAACTCATTTAGAGTTTCAAATAATAGAAGTAGTCCGTGTTCACTTGGATTTTGTTGAATTCAGTCAATCGTTCTGTCCTCAAACGTACTGATGGCAGACAACAGCCTTAGTACTGAGCTATGAGGAGGATCCAGCAGCTGTGAAGTCACCTACAGTGTGCAGTGCCTGCACTGCTGTGGACAAGGAGGGTCCAGCTACTGGGCTCATGCTGTGTGATGGAATTAAATGACCCTCATTGATGATGAAGGGGTTCAGTGGGTAGATGCCACATTTCCTAAAACCATCCGTGACAATTCTGACACCCTCCTCTTCCTTCGCTACCTGATACGTCCCTTTAAAAACACCTGAGAATTCCTTTTTGCTTACCGCAAAGTGACTATCGGTGACACAACCTTCACCTACGAGCGCTGTGAAACGCTGCTTCAGGAGCACAAAGAGACCTGCGTCGAGTGGCTGCAGGATGTGAGAGCAATGAGGCGGAAGGCACAGAAGGACAACGTCCTCTCTACGAGCCGCCTCCACCACCTCGAGGTTCACAGGTGATTTGTGACCGTCAAAAATCAGCAGCAGCGGACGCTCCTTTCGAGCGTGCACAAGAAAATGTTTGAGGAACCACTTTTTAAAGAGGTCAGAGTTGATACACCCAGACTCCGACCATCCATAGAGGGCATTTGGCGGTCCTTCTGTCTTGTAACATACTCCGCCTGGGTAGGCCTTTGAGTAAATAATAAATGGGGGAACGTCCTCTCCAGCTGCGCTAAAGCAAGTCAAGACCGAGATGTGGTCTCTTGAGCCTGGTGCTGGCCTGAATCCAGGACTGGCAGATTTGGGGAGAAGGACCCTCTTCCTGCCCAGCTGAAAGTCTGTCTCACTGCAGTTGAAGATTTGGTGAGGCTTGTCTCTGAGCCCGTGTGTGTCCATGACAGTGCTCAGTAAATGAAAAAACTGATCCACTGCCTCCTTCCTCACACATACTGTCCTCCCACGGACGACGCTGTCTGCTGGCTGAATGGTAATATTCTTTTCTTGCCGTTTTCTAAAATTGAGCCACCAGGTCTGGCCCAGCTTGGAAAATGCCACCCTCCGGTGCTGCCGCTTATAAATGGATGAGGCAAAGGACACCAGCTGTTGTTTAGTAAGTGGGAATCCATGCTTGGAGATGTATAAGGAGAACTCCACTAACTGCTCCTCGTCTGCAGATGTTATAAGCTGAGCAGGCCCGCTGCGACTTCCTGGTGTCACCCGTCCACTCACTCTGTCCCCGAGTGAAGATTTAGGGACTCCAAAGTCTTTGGCAGCCTGTCTCACCGTGCACCTCCCAGACTTCACCTTGATCAGTGCACGTTCCATAGCCTCTTCTGTCCATTTCTTCTTCTTCTTCCTCCCAATTTTATCAAGATGATTTCTTGATGGCATTTTTCCTAGGATGGCACAGAACATTCACATATAAATGAGGCCTTAAACAAATCAGCCAAAAATTCTGATTACAATCAATCAAAAACAGACTCCAAGGAGAAAACCCAGTGTGTCTGAATGCAGTTTCAGATCTGTTTGACTCTCATTTATTTATTAACAGCACAAAAGGAAATATAAGAACACATAGGACCTGAGTGGGTTTTAGACATTCTTAATCAACTAGTTCAGGTTTACTTGAAGTTTTAATTGAGGCTGTATCACTACCTGCGTGTAGACAGACAGTTTGAAATCTGCAGCAGGTTGTAAAAAGATCAAGATTCAAATAACTTGCTCTGCAAAAGAAAACAGGAAAATAACTAAAGTTACAAGAGGGGGTAAGAAGGAAGCATCAGCAGATAGATATAACTAGCCCTGATATCGTGAATCAAATTCCCCTTGGATTCATCCTTCACTCACTAATCGGAAGCTAACTTAATTTAAGGTTCGTGATGGAAACACCCTTAGTTTATCTCCTAAAATAAAACTGTACGTGTACTCTACTCTCTCTACTCACTGGTAGAGAAACTGATCAAATACCAACTATGACTTACTGGTAGGATGGAGTCGTCGTAATGTTTTTACGTGGGACAGAAGACAAATCGTCCCGTCTTTGCTGTAACGCCGAGCACCGTAACGTTACTGTTTGTAAACTACGTGTTAAACCAGATTGAGATTGAGTTACACTTAAACCACGAACCAAGTGACAGTGTCGCTGTAACATGTCTGTGAGTTACATAAAGCGGTTAAACTTTACTTGGATTACGCATTTATTTACCTGCCTAGCATGAAAGACGCTGCTTCTCAAGCCAAGAGACAACGGAATACAACCGGAAGGAGCGAAGGTCTCTTCAAAATAAAAGTATCAAGGTTCCCGTTACAAAATAAGGGTTCAAGCGTTCGTACAGATACAATTAAATTATTTTAATATATTACAATGCTGAAATGCTGAGTTGTAAAAGAGAAAATGTCAGAATTTTAGAACTTAAAAAGATAAAAACAGAACAACTAGGTTTACAATTTTGAAATAAAAACCTAATATATATAATTCCAAAGTAGTTGCATTTTTGTTTTTATTTAACAGTATCTTACACAGTTTTATATTGTAACATTTGTCATCAAAGCTAATGCATGATTTTTCTTGTTTAATTTATGCCCAACAAACATATAACTTATTTACCTTCAAATAAGTTAGTTAAGTCATTTTTGAGGACTGTAATATGTGATTATTACCGTTCAATCTGCAAAATCGAGACAAATCAAGAGTTTCAAAGCTAGATCAGTAAATGAGAGACGCAAAGTGAGACTAGACTGACTCCTGCATGTAACTGGAAGTCATTTATTATTTTTAACAAACACTGTATTAACATTTAAGACTCTATTTGACCGCTTTGCTGACATCAATCTCAGTAGCCACTCACTCAGTCAGTATGCTGGTCTCCCATTGGCCTGTGTGTAATTGGTTGTGCTCATCCTCTAATGCAGGTTAGAATTCATAAAATAAAGACATGTTTTGTGATCTGGATGCAATTTTAAACTAAGAAAATTGAAAGCTGATGGAAATAGTGAGCAGATTATTAGCAAGATATAATTTGCTACTCTTATGTTAAGGTTATAGATGTCAATGTGTGTTTCTTGTTTTACAGTCAAACTGAAATTAAAGTGGAACCTTCAACTGTAACAAAGCCAGAAAATGCAACATATTTGGATCATGCAGGGGCAAAGTCAATGCCACAGCCTTCAAATGAGAGCTGCAAGACCTTTTCTCCTAAACAGGTTGCGACAGAAACTGTTGAAGCAGAAGCTACGGTTTTCGTGGACTCATTACTCGAGACCCCTGCTGTAAATAATGCAACACCAGGAGAAAAAGCTGCTCTACAACACAGTGTGGAACAAGACCCTGATATTGTATCCAAATCATCTACTCAATCTGCTGCTGAAACTGCAGTCAAGTCTGCAGCCACAGCAGAGCCAGTCGTAAAGACCGGAGATGAAGAAGAAATAGTTGAGTGTGAAGCCCAGCCTGTTGAAAACGCAGTTGTCAAGCAAAATATGGATTCAGTGCCTGAGAATGCAGCCAATTGTGTGATGGAGTTGAATATTGAGGATGCAGGTGAGCCTGTCACTGCTTCAGAAGGTGAAGCTGTTCAAGGTAAGTTATCTGACCGAGCCATTGAACTGACAGATGCGTTAGATGTAGTGTCACCCACAGCTGAAACTGTTCCTAAACCTGTGCATGATCCAGAACAATCCAACTCAGAGAAGTCAAAACAGAACCAGTCTGAAGATACCAACAAGTGAGTAAGCTCATATAAAATGGAACAACATATACTTAGTTTCATACTGTAATATTCACATCTACTATGAAATGTGTTTTGCTTGTTATTCTTTGTACTGTAGCACTGAACAGCTTCAAAAACCCAGTGAGGAGCTACAGTCCACTCACACTCTGAAAAAGATCAGGTAATATCTCTCATTTTAAAGATCACACAAGCTGAATTTTCTTCATAACATTCTTACTTTAAGCCAGGGTGCAGACCCAAAGTTCACACACAGAGATTAGCAAAAGTGTTTATCATTTTTAATCACTTTCTTAATACCTCAGGAATGGCAAAGCTGTTTGTTCATTCTGTGACCAAATAATGGATGGAAATGTCAAGATCACAATCAGTGAACCACCGCTGACCTGCCACGATGAATGTCTAAAGGTTTGTTCTGTCATTTAGGAAAGCCGCAGTCCATACATTATGTTATATCTACACTGACTGACATGCTCTTGTTGTTGCATAATTCTGAGTATATTCTGCAGTGTGGCGTGTGTGCTAAGGCGCTGGGAGATTTGCTGACCCCCATGTTCCTGCATCACCAAGTGATCCACTGTAATGGATGCTTTGCAAAAGCTCTCAAGACCTGAAGCCTAACTGGGACAAATATGGCATCAGAGCAGACTCAAAACATACAGTGATTAATGTGTTGTTTGGGGTGAGAACCTCACCATTGTTGTCTAATTAACTCTATATTCAGTTTTTTAACCAGTTTCCCTATTGAAAAAAAGGTTTGGCAGCATAATATTTATTGCAATAAAACTACTGTAACTTAGAGGTTTAAATTAAATACTTTTCAATCAGAATGAATGATTTTAATGCAACATACTGTATATGGTCAAAATAAAGTCACAGTTTAATGTGTGATATTTAAATGGTTTAATCAGCCTTAACTTTAAATTAGCACACACAGCACTAGCACAGCTACACATCAAACATGAGTCACCTGGAGGCAAGTTATTGAAGCATCAGCACCTCTGCGACATAGAACCAGTTTATTTTAAGCAGTAACCAAAATACCTCCAGGAAAATGGATACATATATTTCTCTCCTACACTGAGGGATTTAAACAAAGCAAAAATGCATTATGGGTGAGTGCTAAGTACCTGTATTGTAAGTGAAAGCACAAATGGAGATGGGAGCATATATGAACATTGCAGAGATCTCTGGTACTTTCAGCTTCACTTGCTTTAGTACACACAATGTTGATACACATTGAAAATGAGGCATTGAGGCAGGAACAAAATCATATTTTCCTGATCAATGTATGCATCAGTAAACACTGAATGGTGTGCATGCAGTTACAGTTTGCGAGGTGAGCTGTCATTACTCTTAATTATTCATGAAACGTGATACATCACAATCTGACAACAACATCAGCACCAGTGAAGCTTCACAAAAAGGATAAAATGAGAGATACAACCTACAAGAGGAAAATGAACAACAAAGCTAAGAGAATCATCTGAGAGAAGGATTTGAGGAGAAGGCCAGAGCTGGCTGCTGGGGCTTAATTATCTTCATCTCTCTGTCTGTTGTTCATACAAAACAGTGATGAGAAACATTTGTCTGTTATTGGCCATGTCTAAATAAATACTAGCAGGTGATCCAGGTATTTGGAAGTTGCTGTGTATCCAAGAGGATCAACAGAAATCTTATGTTGCATGTGTTGACTGTCCATCTCACAGCCAGAAGATGAGGTTGACTGGGATGGAGATGTTTGATTTAGCGGATGCCTTTTCTGCCCAGAAACCGCAAGACTGCATAGTTGTAAGTAGTGGCAACCAGATACAGAAACTGCAAAGGGGAGAGAGAAAAGATTTTAAAAACAGTGAAAAATGGGTTTGTATATTTGTGTTGGAATTCTAAACATCACAGACAAGAAAAGAGGTGACATTCATTTGACTGTTCAACAAAAGTCATAAGTCATTTTTTAAAGGCTCACAACTTCAGGTCACTTGAATAACAAAAGAGCATATTTTCCTAGTAGTGTCTATCCATGCAGATTTTATTGGTTTATAGCTGTTGAGGGTTTGAGATTTGAGCTTTGAGATATGAGAATTTCTGATATTTCCGGTGCCACTGCAATGCCACTGAGGAGACTGGAATATTGTTTGTAGTGCTCATAACAACAAATGACTGACAGTCTCTGTGCTACTCCAGATAATCCACATAACAAACAGTGTTCATGGAAACTGCTTCTTCAATAGAAAATAGTTCTGCTAAAAACTGTTCAGCATACGGTACAGGAACACTGTTTTAGCAGAGAGATATATAGACATTTTTCAATCCTTTTCATCCATTTATTATCCACACTACTTGTCCTGTAGAATGTTGCAGGGGGCTGGAGCCAATCCCAGCTGTTGTTGGGCGAGAAGTGTGATACAGTATGAACAGGTTGCCAGTCTATTACAGGCCAACAACACATAGAGATAGACAACCGTTCACACTCACTCACTCACAGTCATAGTCAATTTAGAGTCACAAATTAATCTAATCTAACAACACAGAAAGGCTGGCACATTCTGATTTGAACCCAGAACTTTCTTGCTGTGAGGCGATGATGCTACTCACTACACCACCGTGTCCTTTTCAGATCTCCAACAAGTAATTTTCAGTCAGCTCCATACTTAATTGGAGAGGCAAGCAAAAATTTCAGAAACAGATATTGTGACCAAATAAAACAAATCTCTTTTTAATACTGAACTGCCTCTTTAAATGTAGTTCAGCTGGTGGTTTTAAATACATTAAAGGAAATATTTAACATGACCAGAAAGCAATGTCTCACCAGTGCTAAGAGAGTGATCCCAGCCCCAGCAAATGCAGCTATGTACAAGTCATAGGTGACGTAGAACTGTAAGACACAACAAACACAGGTCAGTTTAATGTATATTCACAAAACGGAACCAATTTCTTACATGTTTGTGTCAAAATTGCCCACCTACAGACACACCCATTAATAACTTTGAATAAAGTTTACATTGGGTCTGCGCACTGATTTTTTTGTTAGGATGCTGACATCAAATACTGAATGGTTTAAAAGGGAATATTGGATTCTTCTACTCACTTCGCTGGTTTTGCAAATAGATGCCAAGGTCATTCCGCAGGACTTGCCTGGCATTGCATTCCAAGGAAGCAGACCTTAAATGAAAACATTACGTAAGTGATGTATCTCTTACCATTGCTGAATTACGATGAGTTATGACGCATTTAAGTATCTGCTAGCACACAGCATATCAATGAAACAGTGGTAAAGATAATTTAGAAATTGGTTATCATTTGATAACCAATTTGACGACCAGTTTTGGATCTAGACACCAGCGATTAATCCAGGATACATTAATATTCTGCTCAAGTGGACATGCAGTCAGTCATTATAAGAATGACGCACCAAACTGCCTGGCGTCCATGCAAATCCAGCCATGCTGATTAATGCTGGGGGTTGTTTCAGCCAGGATGTTGATGTTGTGGCAGGTCTGCTCCATGTTGAACAAGAAGAACACTGGGATAGCAGTGAAGGCGAATACTGCCAGCCAAATGAAGGCCAAGATGTACGTCACTATGATGAACTGTTGAAATTAAAAGTGCAGCACATAAGGTCAGAAACATGTGGCATAGAAGCTCAGTTCTCAGTGTGATAAATGTGTTGTCATTAAATCATCTTTAAATTCATAATTCTGTGTAGAAATCACTGGAACAAAGAAACCTTCATTGATGTTAGGAGCTAAAACAAACCAGCATTCAGCATTTTAAAAATGACCTGATGTCATATTAATCCTCCCTCTTTACTCCCACCGCCCACCTCCTCCTCCCCTATTCATGTTCTCACCGTCAGACTGAGGCAGCGGCCACACTGGGTGCTCCTGAATTCACCAAAGGTCTGCTTGACGGCGCTTGTGGTGTAGAAACCCTCAGCCAGCAGCAGGATGCCGTAGAGGAAGAAAAATGATGCCAGGCCATAGATCACATACTGGAAATATTTGATACTGGGATAGTCAAAGGGAGAAGTCAGTCAACGAGTAGCAACTTTTGGGAGGTTAAAAAAATTGAGAGGACTAAATGCAGCATCACTTACAAAGAGGCCATGACCACATAGTCCTGAACGTTGCGGGCGAAGTAAGTCTCAACGAGGACTTCAGTCTGGGTCAATGCTTCATGCCCACAGCCACAAAATAAAGCCATGCCGGCATAGCACAACAAGGTGGCCACCAGGGATGGGTAGGGCACTGCCCCAATGCACCGGACACAGCAATCATAACAACCTGAGGGGGCATAATATATCAGCACACAGGCGGCACACACCGCACAAATAATCACACAACACATCTACGCCACGTTGGGGAACTCTTTCACCCTGTGGGGGAGCTATGAAAAAGGCCTCTCTGTGTCTGCAAATCCATGAGCATACACCAAACCCCACCAGCAGGCAAAAAAGCAACAGAAAACAAAATTAGACAGCGGGGACAACCAAGAGTTCAAGCAGTGATTCCCAGTAAAGCGTTCAAACAAAAACAGTCACCACTGACTTCTCGACAATCTCACGCATTTCTTCTAGTGTAAGCTGCGCTGTTGAAGCAGGTAGCAAATATCCACAGTGTTAATAAATGCATTGACAGAATTGGGATAGAGGAAAGCACCTAAGGCTTTGCAAAGCCAAGGCTGTCTGACCGGAAACATTTGCTGTTCTTGATTCCTGTACTCCTCAACAAGAAAGATCCCAGTGCCAACCAGTGGTGTACAATACTGCCTACAAGGTGTTGCTACTGTAAAAGAAGCCTCTCTGCACTGATTTCATCCGTATGTAGAAGCTCACAGCTCAACCCCTACTAACTCTGGTCCAGCCCTCTTTCTCCAGTGGTCACAGCCGTCACCAGGCGAATGAGAGACGGCGGTGAAACACTGGCTTCAGGACCCTGAAAAAAGAGCTTGTCTTTGTGGCTGCAGATACAATATCCATTGTCTTTGCCACTATCAGGAGGGAACAAAGGGCAGCGATGTCAAACAAACAAAGACCACAGTGCCCCAGCAAACACACAGTAGTATGTGGATGCAGGGAGGTCACCAGGACTGTCTCAACACCACTCGCAATGTCACTACTCAGGCCATCCTCCATCTACAGCTGGCTGAGGCTGGTACCCTGGCACTGAGTGTCAATGCTGGTGGGGGCCAAGTTCAAGTGTTCAAAGAGTGGGTGGAAGAATAATGAACGCAAAAGGTCATTTGAATATTCTCACAACAACCCTACTCAAAATTAGAGTTTTGTCTCTACACACTGTGAAATCATTAGGTGCCTTGATGAAGGTGTGATAAATCATTCTGATACTTTCACAGGATTTTAGCTGGAATGAACAGAGACTGTGAGTTAAACAAATTGCTGCTAAAATATAAATAGTAACAGCAGGAAGATTGCTTTGACTAAAATACTAAAATGATGGTGCCTGCAGACGCCCACGCTTCAGCTGTGCTGCAACAGTAGGTAAAGTGATGGAGTCATCATAGTCTCTATTGCAAAAAGCATCAGATAATTTTACAGTAGATGTATGATAATCAATCAAAACTTCAACGCTGTTAAAAAATGTCCAAGTTAACACACAAGTTGTTTCCAAGTAAGAAAAAAATGGTCAGAAGAAGTTGTTTGGTCCCACAGTTCTCATGCAAAACTGCTCATATGTACCCGTGACACATGTGGGAGTATCTGACCTCTTTCACATCAGTGACCTGGCATGGCCTTGGCATGTTGTCGCTGCCCATCTCTATCAGCCACTGATTCCAGTATGGTTTAAAAGGGATTGGAGGAGGTAACAAGGAGTTTTGTTTTTATTTTCTGAAAGTATGCAATCTTGTTTTCTTTTAAATCATCTGAAATCATTATTATATGTTAAACTGTATCATATATTAGAAACAAGGGCAAAGGAAGAATCAATGATAAATCAATACTCCATATGTGGATATCAAAGTACTTTTGATAAATCAAAACACAGGATTAATATGCATCAAATCTTGCAGTGCATGAGGGCAACATGATGTCTATGGACAGAAAGGACATATTAAAGGCAACATTGGTAAGTTATTGAAATTCACATTTTCAAATCACATTAATAATAGATGATAAGAGTTATTAAAAATTCTGTGCACTCACCCATGTCCAGAAAGAAGTGCAGGGTTATTGAAGTTTTGCTGGGTGGCTTTGTGACTGTGATATGAGGATATGAGAAGTTATTCCGCGCCACTCCTATATGAATCTGACTCGCGCTTTTGTCCCATCAACAATAGATAGACCACATCTCCCCGAGACACATCTTAAAGTCACAAAGTCCCATTTCAGCTGCCAGTCATTATTTATGGAGCCAAGAGTTCAGGACTGGGTGCAGTGGGCAGGACATAAACAAAAACTTTTTTCTTGGTATTTGGTGTTAGTTACTGTATTTTAGCCATTGTGACCAATGCTTGTGGATGCTCCAATATGTCTAATATTCAGGTTTTTGGCCGTAGATAAAAAGTAGATCACTGATTTCATTAACTGGGAGATCTAAAATCAGTTATTTTAAAAGACAGAACTGCTGTATTCTTTAATGTCACATGCATGATGCAAATTAATTACTGCTCTTTAGTGATTTTTGCATGTTTTCACTACAGATATGTTTAATTATCGTGCACATTTGTTTGGAGGATGCATGACATTTCATTAACTTTCAATACATCTGTTTATTGTCTGCAGGTCCTCAGAGCAGCATCTTCAGAGACACACAGAGATAAGAGGTATGCTCGGACAAAAGAGTTAAATAAATTGAAACGCCAGTGACTGACATTGATGAAGTTGACTAACAAGGGTGACATTGACGGTCTGGTCCAGCTGCTGCCCCCCCCTCCCTCTCTCATGTTTGACCCAGTTGATGTCAAAGCTGGGTGCAGCACAAAGGAGCCAGTGTGTAGCAGGAGAAAACACCATGCTATCTTTTTTTTTTTGAGAAGCCCTTCATTCTGTTTTAGCTATTTTAGATTTAAGTGTTGTTATATATTAAATGAAATTCTGCTAATTACCATCCCTAACCCAGAGTTTAAATTGTGGCACACCAATATTTGCTGAAGTAGCAACAAATACACTGCGTTTTTACTAACTGGGCTACAGAAAATCATCCATTTAATAATCATCTGGTCAAACTGAATATCTGGGACTGATCTGTTGTTGAACATAACTTCTCTCAACTTTAGATGGTGTGTTAAAAATAATAGCCTTGTGAATGGGTAAATTGTTTGGTTTGAGTTCCCAGTCTGTATCCTTTTGTCTAGTAAAAACCTTGAGCAATAACAGATCAAGTAATTAGTATGTAGAAAGGCTTAACGATGCTGGCTTTGTTAAGCTGATCGTGAAGAGTGCAGAGGATTGGTGCCTTTAAAGAGAATGAACGATAGAGAGAGAAAGAGACGTGGAGGAATAATTAAAGTTAGTACGTGAGTGTGTACAATGGTTGTCAGCTTTACTTGTGAGATTTGAATAAGCAATAATGTTGACAATCAAAGAATTAGGTAGGAGGACAAGTATTAGGGGCTCACTGCTTGGGTGACACGAAAAGACAATTTATGAATAAACTATATTTCAAAAAAGCTAATGCAGATGGTGGTCAGGGACGTGAGCAGCTTAGATGATGAATTATTGGGTAACACTTAATAAGACTGCCTAAAAGTCATTAGTTAATGCATGAGAAGATTTTGAACAAACGCATAACTCTCAAACCTTTCTACTATCCTGCAAATCCTATTAGGATACATATATCAAAAATATATTTTGTATAATCAAGTGGAAAATGGCAGCTACGTGATAGACAGCAGTGAATACATTTGAATGTACTCCCTGTCACTGTGTATGTACCATGAACTGTATATGTAATATGGCACAGTCATCTATCTTCCAGTCGTTATTTATAATTGTTTGCACTTGCCAATATTTACACACTGAATGTGGAAATATGTATGTGTTGATTCAAGAGAGGAGGAGGCCTTGCAAAAATATTTGAACCGTCTCCTACTCCTGTTATGTTAATGTGTGTTATGTTATTTTGTGACAAAATGAACAAAACACCCATGAAACAAATAAACAAGCACTTGTCGGGCTCAAACAGAAGTGAGTTAAAAGGCAATGACCTCCTGTGGTGAGACCCTAAAATATTTGTTTTACTGCATGATGAAGTAAAAATGGACTGAACTAACTGGGATGTTTATTTGCTGGCGTGTTTGATTTTCTTTCTCACTAATCTCAGACTCTGTTGTCTCCGTGTTTGAAGTCTGTGGATCTGCAACGAGCAGCTACTGTATTACAGCATATCAAAGATAAACCCCAAGATTTCAGGACGAGTAGAACAACAATAGTTAGAGGAACATTAAAGAAAAATGGGAAAAACAAGTACTGTGATGTTGCTGGAGCTTGCTACATGTCAAATTAGAAGTGATGAGCATGTATGGTAGAGAAACACAATAAGGTTTGTTAGTGAAAGTCATTCTCACCACATCATACAGTATGTTCACTAAAAGTGTACTTTCATCTGTGTCACATGACCACTTGCTGCATGTCTATAGTGTCTGAGAAAATCTGCATAAAACATTTGCTTAACAACAGTCGATGTACCTGAGCCACAGATGGCATTTATGTAATGGTAAATTGTAAAATGTGGTAGCAAAAGTAAACATTAGCAAACTGATACAGCAATGTTAATTACACAGCATTGTTGTAAAAAAGTTAAAATAACATATGTTTTTTAAATGTATTTTTTTGTGGTCTAGTATGTGATTATACTAGACCACAAAAAAACTTTGAATGTATGAAATTGAACAAGGGTTTCTTTATTGCTTATGAATTCAACTTTTGCTTTATATGAGCAATATAAACATGAACAATATGCCCATTCTTTTTTCAAATGTTAACTAGTAAAACTAAAACTAAACTAAATCTGATGACTCAATTTTAAACACGACATACTTCTATTTAGAAGATAAAGAGTTATGCACTGATGTAGCTTTGCACTCCCTTCACAGTTAATAAAATAATCAAAATCAGTGAAGCAAAACTAGAGATCAGATTTCATTCAACATTGTTCATTCATTATACACATGTACTCCCCAAGACCTGTGAATAGATTTTTATGTGCAAAACTGCATACCGGTGGACTAAATTCACAGTTATTATGCTCTAACTCTCTCATAAGTACCCATTATAGTCTCTTATTATACCTGCAATCTCCATATTTACTCTATATTAGGCGTGATGACTTTTTTATTTGCATTAATACCAGTTTTTGACAAGACTCATTGTTAGTTCCAAAAATGTTTTAATAGTCATCTCATTTAGATTAAACAACAATATGATAAGTTCAAAGAAATCAAATCTCAAAGCTTGATGTCCATCATGTCCATTCAGTAAAAGATGCTCCCTGGATATATCTTGGTACGCACAGGGCCAAACCACTTGGACAAGGAGTAATAATCTGAATGTTTCATGAAACTCATTTTAAAATTTGAATAATTGAATTGGTATACATACAAGTACAATTTAATTACAGTTATCTTTTCGAAGACCTTACAGTATTCATAAACAAACAACAAATAAAATGTTGGTCTAAGTTTATTCTGTACAAACAAGCCAAGCCAAAAGAACCATGAGTTGATTAGAGTAGGAAAACACAGTTTAAGCAATTGTGTTTTTATAGTGAAGCAGAAGTTACAGTTCTACAATGCATTTATTAAGCTAAATTATGGACACATGAAACAAAAAAATAGCAAGGATAATCAAATAGACTACAATAGATTACACAATAGTACATATGCAAAACTGAATGGGTAATTTTAAACACTGTCTAATTTACATTTTTGTAGCTCACCCACACACCCACACATGCACACAGACCCACACACATACGCTGGAGTGCTATATTTTGCACTACCAGATAGAAATATTTTTGATAATCTTACCACACGTGTGACCAGTATTTGAGTAAAATTGCCATCCATTGTTGTTATGATCCCACAGTAATTCCTTACGTGACTTACAAGACATTTTAAAGTAATTACAGTAAAAATACACTTTTATAATAAGCAATGTACCATGAGAAATATGTATAAAATAGCTTGATAATAGTAATAGTAATACTGCTTTCGGCTTTTTCCGGATCTCATCTCTGTCCACCATGAGTTGTAATGTCACTTTGTTCCACAAGATCAAAATAGATATCACAGAGTAAGAAAAAGCTTCCCATACAAATCCAACTGTATAAACATTATACTAAGTTCTTGCTAGGTAAAGTTCCAAAAATGCCAAAGTGGAAAATGAAATGCACTTTTTCTTTTTGACTGCCTTTGAAAATGATTATTATAAAATGACTCTGCAGTTAGACTTCCCATTATGAGAGAGCGAAGGCAGGATGTTGGCGGTTGTGCACCTTTGGAAAAGACAGAATGAACATATTCAATTCCTATTTTACCTATACATACTAAATACAACTTTACATTCCCAGGTTTCATGTACGATGTATTTCTCCTCTCCGTTTCCTGCCAAGCTATACCCGTGTGGTAGAGTGGGTGCTTGGCAGGCCTGCAGAGCTGTAACCCGCAGGGAAGGTGCTGTATGGACTCATGTTAGAGAGCCCCATGAGGGAGTTAGGGATCATGGTGATATTGTTGGGGGTCATCAGAGGGATGTCATCAGGCGAGCGGCGTTGGGTAAGTGAGTAGTCCAAGCTGGGCGAGACGTGAAGGGGATTGTGAAGGGCCTCACACTGGTTCCTTTGCTGGGACGCCAGTGTTTCATCCACTGTGGTGGTATGACTCACATTGTTGCCTTTGCTGTCACGTTGGGGACTGGGCTGCTGTGACGTGTCCTGTCGACTGCGCTTGTCTTTGCGGTAGTACAGAGCAGCGAAGGCCAGGACGTTAAGGAAAAGCAGTGATGCCCCTACAGCAATAGTGACGCTGAGCTCTGTGGAGTAATCTCTTGGGTTTGGCATGATCAGAGGACCCATCTCTCTCCCCCCTTCACCGTCACTGTGGGCAGTGGATACAGGCGCCCGCCCAGTGCTGCCTGACCTCTTGCTGTTGGACTGGGTCGGATCCAGTGGTGTAACCTTAGTGGTGGTGGAGGAGTAATGGAACATGTCGTGGAGATTGTATAGATGGGGTACCAGATGTTTCCAGAAGGCCACTTTGGTGGCACGATAGTGATCACGGATACGAGGCTTTAGGCCAATGTGCAAGTACAGCTGGTCATAGGGGTCGTACTTAGACCAGGCTACTTCCTCGAAGCGGTTGGCCTTGGTGTGTATGAACTTGGTGTCCTGTGGCACTGGCTTGTTAGGATCCCTACAGACACATCATAAAAAACTTGGGTCATAAAAAATAACTGTGTTGGAAGAAAACTACATTGTACTATTATGGTTAGGTGTTGATGCAGTACTTGTTTATTGACTTTCAACTGGCTCATACTGCACGATATGAAGTAGACATTTTGTTTTCCAAATGAATGATTCAACTCACAAATATAACAGACAAAATGCTTTTTTTGTTCTATAAACAGTGATAGACAATTAATTATGATGAAGATGATGTTTTATATATGATTTTAGTTACATTTGTCATATCTTAATGTACTGTATATTGCTATTAGAAAGTATCCACAGTAAATGTTAATGATTTTAACTACATCATCCAGCTCTGGATAGTACAAATTCAATCTTACCATTCCAAATGCAAATACAAATCTGAAGACTTTCATTAAAACAAAATCAAAAAAATTCAACACAGTGTAATATCCCTATCTGTCCTCAAGGGCTCAGCATTCTATCATTCCCACACACAGCAGCCTACAGTGACCTGCGCTGCGTTTTCTTCTACTGCTAGCAATATCGTTACTGCTGTGCATTCAATATGCAGGAAGGACTCTAGCAGTGCAGCAGCAGACTCTTCTACTACAGTGAAATTCGCTTATCTTCAAAAACACACAGCAGCAAATCTTTGCTCTCTATATGACAAATTGTAAAACAGGCTGTCAGGATGAGAGCTGCAGAGCCTAATTTTTTTGTACATTCAATTCCATGCTTTTCCAGTGCTGAGTCAGAGTTAGTGTAACATCTGGTCAACATCAGACCATAACCTGTCTGGGACGATAAAATCGTATTTGCTAAAAAGCGGAAAACTGATCATGGACTGGATTATGGACTATCTTACTGGCCGCCCCCAGTATGTCCGCCTGCAGAACTGTGTGTCTGACACTGTGGTCTGCAGCACAGGTGCTCCACAGGG
>JAUMHL010000006.1:7861717-7888980 GCA_032362345.1 Sandelia bainsii | reverse complement strand
GCTGTAACATGCCAAAATAATTTCCCTCTGGGATTAATAAAGTGTTTTGAATCTTGAATCTTGAATGAATCTTGAATTAAGCTAAAAACTTCTCTCCTGTTCTTAGAATACTTTAAATGTCACTGCTTGTAATGATAATCCAAAAATACACATCTTACAGGTACCTGCTGCAAAGGAAATCTATGGAGAGACCCATTGAAGATCATTACGATGATAGGAACATTTTTTTATCTGTAAAACAGATATAAATGCTAAGCTTCCAGAAGGAAATACAGCACCTAAGTTAAGAGTAAAGAGTCCATCTGTGCTTAAATTCATACTCAGATCTATACAGTACCTTCAGTAAAGACTATTTGGCACTAGTATATTTTGTGTTACAAGCAAACTTAGACATATAATACATGATTTATCTCTGTTTGATTACTTGTGCCACCCCTACTTGAAATAACAACTCACAATATATTTAGATGGGGTTTATAGAGTGCATCTTAACTGCCTCCTCATTTTTTCTCTTCAACATAACCTTTTTGTTAAACACTGAGGAATTGCTTCAAATGTTTATGTGCGTTGGGCTGTAACATTTTAAATCCATCACCTTTAGGAAGTCTGCCCAAAGTGATGAAACTTTGTTATGTGCATAAAGAGACATTTTACAGAGGCCTTAACACAAAACTTAAAAAAAGAGACAACCTGACATTTAAAAAGACAGGGCTTTCATTAGTTGCAGTCTACAGAATTGTGTGTACTCTGCAGTTTCCTCAGCTAAAGTAATGTGACTCCATAGTGGCATTACCTGATTTTTTTAAGCATTTGGCAGTGTATACGTGGGTAAATATTTCCTGAGTACTCAGCTTTGTTAATGTATGTGTGCAAATGTAAGTTCTTTTTACATGTACATTGTGGTCAAATCATTTAGAGCAAGAAGAAGAAAAAGATACAGAGGGACTGTAAGAGGACTGATATTATTTAATAAAAACTGAAGCACCACTTTTCATGTTCAAGTTCTTGTGAACTAACAAAGAGGAAAAGGAGATAAGGTTGGAAGACCTTAAAGTGGGAGTTCAGACTACACCTAATTAGGAGGCACTACTTAAGGATGGATCCTACAGTCCTTTAATCAGGGTAATATAAAAAGGGTAAATGTAGCAGAGGTTAGAGGCTGAAGCTCAACACCAGGTCTGCAGAGGTAAGGCTAGTTATGCACTCTGACCATTGCTAAGTCAAGACAGGTATGAGACACTGAATGTGATTCTAATGCACTGTAGCTACAGCATGTGTAAACGAGGCACATTCATGTTAACATGGACTTTGTTTTGTCCCTGGATTTGCTGTTACTCACCCACTCTTGGCGAAGTTGGTCCAGTAAGTCATAACCACAGCACTGAGCATGATGTCGTTCCTGGAGAAGTTACAGGGGAACAGATCAGTTGGGCCCACCATGGGGATGCCAAACACGTAAGGCACCTCATCTCCGTGTGCTGAGTCTGACCACACAGGCTTCATTAGGCTCTGGCAGTGGTGGTAGAAGGCGTAGAAGTATGTAGGTGAGCCATACCGGGCATGTAGGTCAGCAGTCACTACTGAGGGCTCCACCCATTGGTGGTCGGTGAAGAGCGCCACTAAGGTCTTCCTCCTGGTCTCTGGGTTGTCCTTGTCAGCCCAGTCTGTGTACATGAATTTAATTGTCTCCCTCAGTGTGTCCTTCCCTTCTGGGTAGCCGTACAAACTGTCCACAAAGTCTGACACTGCAAAGTCAAAGTCGTTGCCAGAAACGCCGTCCTCCAGGTCCATCACATTCTCCACAAAGCGCAGGCCCTCTCCCTGATTAACCCCCAGCATTATATCATAGTTAAGGAACTCGCCCTGCTCCATCAGGATCTCTGGGTCATCTGGGATGACGTCTCCATCAATAACAGGGCCGAAAGCCACACGGTATCGGGCAGGCTGGATGTCCTGTTCCACCAGTTCCTTAGCACTTTTCTTCTGCAGGCAGGAGACCATTTCCATGGTGTCCAGCACATTGCAGCCAACCCTCTCAGCCAGCATGCGAGTGTACTTGACTGGTTGGTAGTTGACAGCCCAGCTGGACAGGGCTGAACCACTTTGAATAATGGCTCTGTGGAACAAACCTTGAGACACAAAAGTCAGGACAAAAAGACATAGGACAAAATCCCAGAGAACAGTGATTAGTACTTTAGTCCATTAAATTGTTATTACTAAAAGCATTCTCAGCTGTTACTTCAGTGACCAAAAACCCCCCCCAAAAAACACACACGTGAATTAACGGTAACCACTAGCAACAGTAAAATGATCAGATAGCTCAGACTTGATGATGAGAAGGAGCTCAGTTATGCAGTTGGTAGAAGAAATGAGCTGGTAATAGGATGTTGGTCCCATCTACTGTTTTTATAATGGTAAAAAAAAGACAAAAATACTTGTTTTTCTCTGTTGATGCTCTTATTTGTTTCATGTGGTGTCATTGCTTTATGCAAATGACAGTGAAAACATGTCAAATTAATAAATCAATTTGCAGCACTGCTTCTGTGCAGAGGTGTCTAGTTTCCCTACACAAGATATTCCCAGATGTACAGTAATTGTAGAATTGTTAATATTGTTTGTCTAACAAGCTGCATAGCTTACACATAGACTTCTGATGCCAACTGTGCGGTGAAGGATCTGTGCAGGGAGCCAAATATGCAGCAATGCTGATCCTTCAATGTTGATACAGTAAACATGCAGTTCCATTGTAACGTTTATAGGCAGTGCGTCACCTCTGTCTCTAGGGATTTAGTATCTAAACCTAAAAATGACAAGTGAAATGTATCAACTCAAAAAATACTCTGCTGAGGTTGAGGCATAGCAGTTGCTGGAAAAAATGCAGGGACAATGTCACTTTCTCCTTCCTTTGCTGTCATTTATTTGAATTTTTTAGGGCAGCAGCTAGCTAGTCTACTTCAAAGACAGCCGGAGGTCTTTGTGCATTTGCTGCAGCCAAGCTAGGGCATCAAATACAAACCTCACAAAGGACAGTTACTGCAGCCTCCCTGACATTGATAAAAACACACAATTTCTGCCCTTCTTGTGATTCCGTCCAGCATCAATGGGAGGACCAGGGGAATAATACAGCAAAGATAAGAGGTTCAATTCCCAGTGGGCCACCTCTATTGAAATACACACCTTTGATGAGTGTTTGTATCTGAAATTGTATAAGTGAATTAGTGTTCACCATATGCCATGTGTTAGTACTACCAATTTTTCTTTTTAGTGTATATACTGGATACTGGTTTCATGTGGATATATATTCATGTGGACATAAATTTCTGGTCCCACTTCATTCTCTGGCCAACCAAAACCAAGGTTTTATCACACAGTGAGGTAAGTAAAGCAGGAAAAATAAAATGTGATGTTGAGAAACTAAAATGTTAATCAGTGGTAACAACTGATGGTCACAGGTGAATGTGATGATATGCTGAAAACTTTATAATCCCAGTAGACTTCTTTAAGAGCTTCACATTTTAAGAGGCAAAGCTTTTAGGCTGATTAGACTGGGTAGAGAGGAACAAAAGCAATCACTTACTTAACAAATACCCCCTTTGCCCTACTCCCATATCATAACACTTCATCCCTCTGGAAGATCATTTAGGTCTACACTTAAAATAAAGAACAAAATTCCACAAATGATTAAACAATATTGTTCAAAGAGAAACACTGACATCGTCAAGATAAAAAATTACATTTGTTGAGAAAAAAATTTAATCTTATAACACAAATTTTTGGATTATGACATTGCTTTTATGTAGCTGTATGTTTCTTTGCATTAATTACTATTTGCATTAAATAACGTGAGAGATAGCTGGTAAATGACTGATTCTTACCCTCTGAGTGATGGGACAGTGTTAGCAGACTGACGCACGATGCACCAATCCCAGATCCAAAGACTGTGATGCGGCCTGGGTCTCCTCCAAAGTAACCAATGTTCTTACTGATCCAGCGGAGAGCTTGAATCTGGTCCAGGAGCCCATAGTTTCCTTTTGCTGCCTGGTCACCAGTACTGAGGAAGCCTGACGTTTACAGAGACACAACAGAGCCAGAGGTGAAATACAGTATACAGTATTTCACAGCTTTGATCTAAAGTTGAAGCCCAGCAGGGCATCTGAACGAACTGACACTGTTTCCCCTCAGGTGCAAATATGCCTTTGCTCTCTCCCACTGTGTCCCAACTACTTTAGTCAACTCCTTGTAATAGCCTCTAAGCAGCGGAGCCCTCAGAAAGTGATCAGGTCTCTGCTCTGCAAATCTGAATGCTCTCCTTGCATCGTTGAGTTCATAACATCCAAAATGCATAAATAAATAAATCTTTAACTTGTGTCAATTTCTTATTTCTTTATACAAATGTAATGAAACCACACAGAGGTCAGTGGTGCTTTTACAGCTGATGCTATTATTTATTCCCTTGTCTAGTCTCATCTAGACAACTAACTGTTTGGAATGTTAAACATGGGGAAATCAAAAAACTTTTGACCTTGTGAATGTTGCTCCCGTGCACATTGTGTTTAAATCATGAATGCCAAAGGCTGATAATCTTGTACAGATTAGATAAATCCATCTAAAGGAAGATAAATTGTGTTTTAGTTTGAGTATAAAACAGCTTTTGTGCAACAAGGACAAGGCATGACAGGTATTTACATCACTTTTCCTCTGAGGACATTTGTATGCAAATCAGGTTACACCATGATACCAAGATCTCAGTTACCTACTGTATATTTTCTCATACTGTTTTACAGTTTTCCCTCCTGTAGGTTAATAGCAGCAGTTAATGATCACATGATACAATTACTACAATTTATTCACTCGGTACACCATTACCATTAAATGTAACCACACAGAGAAACTGTCTTTACCTAATATTCCAATTCTGTAGTTGAGCGTGACGACAACAACATTTCCATAACTGGCCAGCACACTGCCATCCATCATGTTCCCAGTGCCCTCCATATAGGAGCCTCCATGGATGTAGACCATCACAGGTCGAGCTTCAGAGTCTCTTATATCTGCAACGTCAACATACACGCATGCTGAGCAAACAACTGCAGAGGCAACAGTTATGAAATGGGGAATTAATGGAGCTCTGTTACTAAAACTTTATATCCCAACTGTTCAGTATGAGATATGAGTAAAGACTGCTTAGAAAAGGTGCTAAGAAGCAGTGGTAGGCCTGTGGTTTGGAAGCTGTAACGACATTCAGAAAAATGCATGGTAAATACACTCTGACAAGGGGAGCATGAATAAAATGGTCAAATATATAACAGCTTTAGAGTGCATAGAAGTGCTCAACCTAGTATACTTGTAGTCTGTGCCGTATCTGAAATTCTCTGGATTATAGATAAAAGGAGAAAAATACTATTGACTTAACTTGGTACTTGAAAATTCAGAATGTTACAGTTTAATGTATAATATTCATACACATTAATATATAATGTAATGCATCTAATTGAGCTCTTGCTATCTACTAGTATGACCTAAAGTAAAAACAGTGTTATTTTTTCTATAGACACAGAAAATATATGTTTCATGTTTGACCCTCGATCTGGATCAATGTGTATTGCAGAAGAGATGTAGCACTTACTGAAAGGACTGCAACAATGTTTGATACAAAGCATGAGATGCAGTAACAGCAAGCTTATATAATCATAAATGAGATAACATTTTCTTATTCCACTCAAAATAAAAGAACCCCCCTTTGGTTCCTTGGAAAGTAAAAACTGTAGATCTTCATCCACCAAACTCAAACGAATCCATGCACCAAGACTTTGAGCTCTTAAAAATACCTTCAGATATATGAGTCTCAGCATGAGAGAAAGCCGCTCCCTTTTTCTTGTGTTGGCTCCCTGGGATTCACATGAGGGAAAAAAAAGTACAGAATTCAAAATAGCATGGTTGACTGTGCTTCTTATTTAATTTACAGTCCAATCAAACTGACAGAATCAGGAGACCAAAGATTCATAAATTAGAGGAAATAAGAAGATTAGCCTATTTACATATAGTCTGTTTCCCTTGTAATTGCTTCCTGACAATTGTTACGTAGATGACATAAAATCTTTAAGGATGTATATGACACAATCACACACAATTAAATTATGAGTTTGAGTACAATTAGCAAGTAATACATGTTTGTAAATCCATTTTTGTGCAGGTAACAAAGTATTGTTTCTTGTTAGATATTTGTAGAATATGGCACAAAGTTTATGTACATGTAAACAAGCACATACACCCACAGTTACCTCCGAATGGTTAATTATCACTATATTGTCATATTGATCCTGCTGCCTCAGCTTTGACTAGAGTAGTACATTTTCCTTGGTTCATTTTATCTCTCGGCACAACTATATTCACATAAACTGTCATGTCAGTTCTTCATGTAAACCACTGCAGGATAATTATTGAAGATATGAGGCATAGGGTTTATTAATGAATAATTAATAACTTCTGACATGAGTGGAGCATCAAGACACAAAGAAATATATAAAATAGTGGGAATTTCAGAGACCTACTTTAATCTGATATGGGAAAATGAGAAAAGCAACAGTTTCACAACACTGAAAAAAACAAATAATAAAGTAAGAGAATACTTGTGGTGTAATTTAAATAAACAATGGCAAAGACTGAGGAAATAAAAATCTACAGAACAAATGTGTTATTTCTTTTGGAATATTAATGCAAATGTAAAATTGTATTAACCTCTTTGTGGCGAGCGAGGAGGCCTTGAGGCAGATCGGACCAGGGGCTTTATAAAACGTGGGCAGCACCATTTTGGTCAACTACATCTCAGGCAGGCTTGTTTATCTGTTGTTGCTATGTTACTATAGAAACACGGTTCAGCTCTGAATCCTGAATGTTTTTGTATTACACCGAATGCTTGTGAGTGAGGCAATATATTCTCAGAGGCCATGTTTTACTGGTGTAATGAAGTAACCTGAATTAGAGAGCTGTTTGTCAACACTAGGTTTAGAAAAGGTACAGCATCACTGTGGTATTACATTGTTCTACTAATCTACAGATTCACACCAGCCACACAAACGTTCCCTCGCTGGTTAATTTCACAGTTCTATTAGATATAATCCAGCAAGCGATAGACAGTTGACGCCTGTACCTCACTAATTGGCCCCCAACAGACACAACTGTCTGAACAAAGCAGTGTTTCAGTGAAATTGAGAGAAATTGTCATTTTTAGCAAACATGGAAAGCAGGCACTGCTGACTTTACTAGAACTCTTAAGTAATTTTTCATGATTATCTCTGAAGGTTTGTGGGTGAGATCCAAATATGCCAGACTCCTCATTTTAAAAGGTGAAAATGAATGCTTAGTTTAGGTGAACCAATATTTGCGAAACACCTTACCTCAACAACATATTACTGCATTAAGTGGAGAGAAACAAACACATATCTCTGTATATTTATGTTTACTTATGCTTCTCTCAGTGGTATCAAGGCAACGTCTTCAGTTGCCACGACTACCAAAATATGACTAGTTTCCTGCTTATCAATCACAACATGATTCCATACGTCAAATGGAAAACGATTGCAACATAAGTCAAGGATGACATTGCTTCTGATGGTAAATCAGCCCTTGGTGGCAGCAACGATATGAGCAGCAGTTACACATGAGTTATGATGATAATAGGACAACATCAGCTCCATGATATGGACATGGAAAGTCATTGCTGACCATTTTACCATGACAACTCACCGTCCTCTGTTGGAGCATAGATGTTTAAATATAAGCAGTCCTCACTCTGATCTTGAATGTATGTGGCTACTGTGTCCAGGTTATAGGTGAACCATATGGGCATCATGATCTCTGGCACCGTGTTGTGGATGTTCTGAGGGCACACAGGCATGAAGTGGGTCGCATTCTTGATACCTGACCAAGAAGAGGGTTGCTCAGGAGGCATGAAGCGCTTTTCGCCCACAGGAGGAGCAGCGTAAGGGACCCCCAGATACTGATCAACAGGCCTGAGCACCTCGCTAGGCACAGGAACCCTGAGGCCTCGCAATTTCCCAAACTGGGTGGTCACTGTCGGGTAGAATTTCTGGCTTGTCGCCTTGGTGAATGACCAGCAGGAACATAATATGCACCAAAGAAGAGCACAGTGGGTGATGGTTACAGTCCCTTGCTGATGGAGCAGGTGTGCAGGCAACAGATGGTCTCTAAATGTAGCCAGCCACATGGTCTGGGCAAGACAGCGCCCTTTGCACAACACAAATGCAAACTGTAATGTCTGCTCAGTCCTGTTGCAGTGACCCTGTTAAACAGACATCACTCACTGTTGCTTTGACTGTGACGGTTACACCTCAGCCAGGTATGGACTGCCCCAACTTCCACTTTTCATTGCAGTGAACTAAGACCTGAAAACAAGATGATTAGAAAGATGAGACATGAAAACACCAGAACTGTAGACTAACTTTTGATAAAGAAAATTGATCTTCCTCCTGCTCCTTGGGGATGTAGATTCATATTGTTATATAAGCTTAATATCACTATGCCACATCCACTGTAACACTCCAGTGCTAGTAACCTTTTGAGACAAATTGCAGTCTTCAAGATCAAATTTGCTTTAACATGTAAAAATCACTGAATGCTGATCTCTATATATCAGTGGAGAAGGCGACGGAAGGAATCTGAAAAACCCATCTGCTGTTATGTTGGAGTGATGCTGCAAAACCATCTCAAGATAAAAGGTGTTAAACAGCCCTTTTCTTATGTAAAATCAACAAAGTGAACAGAGAAGAAAGACAAATCTTTAATATGCATTGAAAAGAGATTAAAATGACTCTCTCAATGGGAAAGAAACATCTGACTAGATTGTGGTGTTTCAGTGATAACATAAACAGAGGTAGTACCTTTTTGTTTGCTTCATCTAAGCGACAATGTCAGCTACTGACTCGATGATGCCTAATTTAAGTTTTAAAGATTCATAGAACAAGCATGTCTGACGGGACCACACCAGCACCAAACCTTGCTCATAAAGCAAAGTAATTGTAGGTTAATTGACAGACTTGAGGAAGGATTATATAGGCAACAAACCGTTTGAGTGCAACGTCGGGGGAAAAAGATCCATTGACACTTCTTTTTGAGGTTTAGATTTGTTGTAATAAATGCATCTGATGCAATCAATTTTTCCACTTTTCAATTCTTTATACAAATGGTTAGTCATTTAGAGGAAAGAGTAAGGTGAGCTTTTATTCTGTTCAGCTGTTTTCTAATATGTAAACCCCACATCCATTGTTTCACAGTGTAAATAAATATTGTATGACTGCCTATTCAAAAACAGATGCACTGGTATCCCTGAAATCCTGTTGATTCCACATTTCCTAGCTTCTACGTGGACAAATGTGTATTATATCGGACTGCGTGATGCAAAGATACAAACCTTTTATTTACCCATGAATAATCAGTTTGAACGAAGAAACCAACTACAGTGTTTGCGCAATGAAAAACGATAACTAGTTACTGGTTCATCAGTGTGCATGCTTCAGTAAACAGGAGAGTATACATTCACTCCTAATTGGATGTGCATACTGCATGCTAAATAAAGTATCAAATGTAAGGTCACCCATGGAGAATTACAGGCAGCAAACTGAATATTGTTTCTTCCAATTAACAACTTTGCAGTCTGAAATGCATCTTATCTTAGTCATTAGTGTAGAGCAGCAGTAAGGATAATATGCTCAACACAAGGTTGTCACAGGATCATCAGTGAACAAAGCAAAAACAAGCTTGTTAACCTAATCAAGTTTATTGACGAGTGCCACCTCGAACATTGTCAGAGACTGCAGCTAAAGGCTGTATTTCAATCTGAAGAATCTACAGGGAACATTTTCTTCCTTTGAGTATGAGAAACTAATTAACCATAGATGTGGGGCATTAGCTTTTCTCTTTCGCTGGAACATTTTGTTTATATGAGCAGGAGTGTAAACACAAATAAAGGCAGATCACTCTCTCTTTTACAGGTGTAATGGATGTCTGATATAATCATTGAAACAATTTGACCATTAAAAGAACGAGCAAAATCAGAGGTAATGTTGCAGACTTGATTCGAGAAATATTGAACCTCTGTGTCCTAAGGTGGCTTTGTCTGCATTAATTAATGCATATGCATGTTCCCCATAACCAAAAAAAGGACAAGTCTTGTTCCATCCCCTGTCTAAAGCATTAAACTGGAAAAGGGGAAATGGTTGGTACTGATCAAATTAGCAGTATAAGGATGTACTATTGGCATCACCAATCAAACTTGGTTAGTTGTGTCTAGCTTAAGAAGCAGCCCTGGCAGTAAGAAAATTATACACTGCTGGGGTTGCAGTAGATCAAAGGCATAATATAAATTCTTAAAATGAGCGGCATTTCCTTTTAAATTACACATGCATTCATGATATTAGCATCAATAGATTAGCAAAGGGCTGTTATTCGACATCAAACATATGATTGAATTAACTGGAACAAAGCTAAGGTATCTTTTTAATTGTTGTGCCTGATACTTTCATTTTGTTTTAGTGATTATACTGCAGACAATCAAAACAGCTGAACACTGCTTTCAACTGGGCTGAAGAGTATTCCTTCTCCAACTTATGGTCTGTGATGTGACAGATGTGGATAAAAGCTTTAGGCTGTAGCTTACACAAAATGGGCCAAGTAATAAAAATGAGCCATCACTCAGTCAAGTTCGATGCACTGCAAGTTCTGGGGTAATTTAGACCAGGAACGTGCCCAGAAATGGGAAAGGGGAACAAACAGGGGTGAAATATTTCTTGTCAATTAAATCCATGCAATAAGTCAGCGACTGAGTGATATTTTCAAAAAGCAAAATGTTTTACAACCAGAGCACAACATTATGCACCACAGACCTGGTACTTCTATGTTTCCTGGACCAAATACTTTAATTGCCATTTGACTGACTTGATCCTAGTTACAGACCTATTAGAATAATTGTTATAATCATGTTTCACTCCCACCATTACTATCTCTACACCCACATCATTGACAGACACACAATTCAACACCAATTCACCACTAATAAAAATCTCTGGGACAGCATTATCGATTAGGTTCAGGTAGCCTGGGGGCCAATGACATGAAAGCATTTAAGAAGGAACCTAGTGTGTCAGACAACAGTACAGGTCTCCTAATGCCCTTGTAATTCGACTGTTGTGAATCAAAACCGTTTCTGTGGATTCCCCAAATACCCCTTATTTAACAGTGCAATAAAGGGGAGATGGCACTGATGCAGAGAAGACCGCCTCGTAGAAAACACGCAGGTAGCACTCAAAATAATGATCAGTGCTTTATAAATTAATGCAAGGATCCCAAGCCACAGAGAAAACCAAGCCACAGCCCAGCCAGCATCGACAAACTGCTGTAGTGTGTGCGCTGCCTCACGTTGTGACTGGGAAGCTTGTTTAATCTAGGTCTAGGACGGGATAATATTGGATAAAATGTGGGAAAAATTGGCGAGCCAGCAAACACTCCAACATTTTCTATCGCTGAGCGATTACTTTAAATGACACGATTAGCTCCGATGTGGTCAACCTGAACAAAGATTTGTCCCACGGAAAAAAAATCTGAATCATAAGGTTAACTCACCTGCTTTTACAGAAAGGAGATACGCGCTCCATATCGAGATTTCCTCCTTACCATGCCCGTCAGTTTCGACAATGGACTGTGTGTGAAATATTCCCCCTGTTTCAGTATCAAACACACAGATCTTCACTCCTGCTTTGCACAGTCCGTGTGCGTTGCGCATTCACGACGCCAAGGTCAGGATCGCCAACGGTTTTAATGGAGCGCCCACCATAGAGACCTCTCTACGGCGCCCACTGCCAGCGCGTTACTAGGCAACCACCGGGATACGCCAGTGCATCACCCTCCAACAACCGAGCAAATCCCAATTTAGAAACCATTAACTAATCACCTTTACCTCGGACAGCACTTACACTCACACGGTTTGTGCTCGGGCAAAATCTGCATTTGACCATCAGAAAGACGAAAAGAGTGTGCAGGCCTGTGTGGAGAGAGGCGTTTTGAGTAGGCTACATTACATTTCACTGGGTGTAGGCCTGTGAGAAAATTGTGACAGCCGTGGCAAAATAGGGTAGAATAAGGCAAATTGCAAACCATCCACCAACATCTTTTCCCATTGACTTGTGCCTCCTTGAAGAAAGTGAAAAATACGGACCAGACCTTTGTTCTCATACCACAATGGGAACTGTATTTATAAAAAAAAAAGCTATGCTTTAGTGTCTTGCAATAACAGCCCTCAAACACAAGCCCCCCCCCTTTTTTTTAACAAGCAGGCTGGATGGGCAATGCAACTTCTGAGAGACAACAAGACCACACATGGCAGGAAAGTTCACTTGCTTCTGTCTTACTACTTGTACTTTTTCTGTGTGTGTTTCTTTTCAATATTCTTAATTTAGGGAATACATATGAATCAGCTATTGCACTGCTTGCTAAACTTTCTTTCTTAGGGAAGATGAAAACATGCCACACTGGAATCTGCTTCCAGACAGCTGCTGACAGAGCAAACATTTCCCCACATATGCTTTTTTTAATGCCCAGTGGCCATTGCTGTGCATGTGTAGAGCAGAGGAACTTTCTTTGCAGTCCTTGAGAGAGATACTGCCTAGTGATGTCTTTTTCAAGCTAGGTTACCAAAGCAAGGATAGATTTTTTTTTTACAGTAAAAACACCCACATTTATTGATGCTCAAGCGGGGAACAAACTCTCTCTCTAATAACAAAGGTTACTGGCTATAGCCCTGCCAATATGAATAAAATGGTAATCATTAACAAGTAAATACAACCCCTTAGTTTTATTTTAATATTTTGGATGCGTGCTTTTGTAATGGCAGATTTGATTCTCCTGGGAATGGACGATACCAGTCTTGCACTAATCTGTGGAGAGATGTTCACCCATTCTTCACAAATTATTCTTTGCAGCTGCTGGAGGGGTTTTGTAGCTCTTTTTTTTAAATTTAAATACTCCAAAGATGTTCTATTGGACTCAAGTGAGGAGACATACTTGACCAAGAGTTCTTGAAAAAGATGATTTTAGCAGCGTGTTTGGGATTGTTGTCGTGTTGGGAAGTTCCTCTGCTGCCAGTTTCTTTCAGAAATGGGTTGTTCAAACTTGCATTATAAAGTTAATCTCCCCTACATCTTTTTTCACCCAGCTCTGAATCAGCTCATTCCCACCTCCGTGTTTCACAGTCGTCACTGTGGTAGTCCTGGCCAGATCCACGCCAAGCATGCTGGACCCCATCTGACACATACAAATTTATTTTGGTTTCATCTAACCAAAGAATGTGCTGCCAATATTCATCAGGCAACTTTTCATATTCTTTGGCAAAGTTGAATCTTTCAGTTTTGGGCTGTCCTGTGCCAAATCAGAAACACTTAACAGTCTGTTTTTGTTTATAGCAATTTGTACATAGGTCACATGATATTGTGATGGTTAGGTCATAAATGCGTGGGTATTATTACCTTAAAGTTAACTGATGCATTTGAGGTTTAGCTGGGTGATATTCTACAAATATAAATTTCTTAAGAGGACAAGGTTTCTGTGGTGTGGACTTATTGCCTTGTGGCATATAAGAAGTCCAACAAGTTCACTTTGAGAGGAAAACATCTTAATTAAAGACACAATTTCAAGTTCAGATTTGCAGTCATAGACAATTTTAAACATATTTCACACACCGCATCCGTGGCCACGGGTGTGGCAGGATATCTGTTGTCCTTTTGTGAGAATAAGAGAGGGGTCAGGAGTGGAAATAAGGTCTTATCTTAGATGTTTTCAGCAGGGGTAGAGAATGCTGATCGAGTGACAACTGGCATCTGTGGGCACAAGCATGTGCGAAAGATTAGGTCACACTGTGGAAAGCAGGATGTTGGGCTCATGATCTGATGACTGAGTATTAGAACTACTTCTCCATAGAACCGAAGGGAACCAGCTGAGGTGTGTTGGGCATCTGATAAGAATGCTTCCCAAGTGGAGGAGGAGTGTATTCCCAGCACGTCCACCCAGGAGGAGAACTTGGGGCAGCACAATAAAGGGATTACATATCCCATCCTGCCAGGTAAAACTTCTGGATCTTTCAGGAGGGGTGGGAGGAAATGGCTCAGGAGAGAGATGTCTGTGCTACATTGCTGCTGTTAGTGCAGCCTGAACCCCCACCCAACAATTCACAAATCTGTCTCAGGCAAAATGCTCTTTTTAGCATTCATGCATATGTTTCAAGCATGGCCAGTGAACATCCACCTTGATTAACACGCATGTATCCTTCAATGAAACAGCTGCATCTTCATTCTGAAGGTCTTTTCAACCAAGGGTCAGTCGTATCATCTTTCTTTATTCAATTCCCAGTGCCCCCCTCCAATCTCTCTTTTTCCCTGTGTTGTTCCTCTGGGCCTACTGCGGCATCTGCTGTGTACTAAGAGGCTACAATACCAGCATGACCAAATAATGTACAGCATTCCCATCGTTCTCTTCAAACAACCAAGTCCCCATATTATGCATATGCTACAAGGTTTACAGTATTCAATGCTGCACTGGCATTCCTTGCCTTTCTTGGCAGTGCACATATATATGCTGAGGTCGTTATGTAGCCATCTCCTCTATCACATTACTTATTTTATTTATTGTCAGTTTTTTCAATATATGTGATCATTTCTGTAAATTATTAAAACTAAAATGCCTCTTTGTTCCTTGAATACACCCTAAATAGATGAGATTATACTTTAATGAACCCAGGGGGAAAGTGGGTCATGCCAGCTGTAGAAAAAAGGATGTAAGAGTAAACAGAAACAGCTGCTGAAGACACAGGAGAAAAATAACACAACAGGATATATGAATATATGGTGGTTTTAGTGAAGATGGGCTACTGAGTCTTAAACATATAGCTAATCATATAGAAACAATAGCAGTCATTCATTTGAAGGTGATCACATTACAGTTTTCAGATTTACATCACAAATGCAGTGAGCGCAGAATATGCATCACTGCAGATAAGTGAGCACACAGAAATCTGTCAAAATATGCAAATGTAAAATGTAAATTATTCATATACAGATAATTCTACAGTAGAGGGCAACATAATTATTAATGCACCTCAATCCAAGAATTCAGTTAGTCTGCATAACAAAAAAGGTAACCATTCAAACTGGCACTTATTTGTTGTTCTGAAAACATATTTGGTGCCTCCAATTCTTCAGGACTAGAGATTTTATGCAGAAATGGTGTAGTTGTCAGACACCCCTGGGTTTTCTGAGGTGATTAAGTATGAGGCAAAGGAATGACTTGGTTTAGGGTTATTATTTCATTAGATGCATTCACACAAAGGTTTTTTTTTCCACTTATCGCAATAATATATCTCAGTAATGTCTGAATTTGAAAGCTTCAACTACTCACATTTAGAAGAATGCATATGTACTTCCTATTCCTCATAAATTAGTAGGCAAATATGATATAATTTTTATCGTATGGGCCATGTTTCTCTTTCTACTGTGATTTAACAACCCGTTTATATTGTTCGTAACAACGAACAAATGTTTTGTCATTTCGGCTTCCCTGAAGTGTACTCTGCACCAACCAATAGGCTATGTGTAAATCGGACCAATACAGGGGTTTTTACGAGAGTAGATGGCAGCCTAAGAACGCCCTGCAAGACATAACTCAGGGTAAATTACTACAAATCGACTCTCAGGTTCCTACCACTTTCCCGTGGTGCACTGCGCGCGTGTAATATGTGGCAGTTATGTTTGATAAACAATGTCATTTATTTCCGTTGTTAAAAACACAGTTATCGGGATGCTGGTTGTATTTGTAATATAATCGACGTGTAGTTTGAGCATCTGTAGTTGGCTATAAAAGAAATAGCCTTAGCGGAGATCTCCGGGGGTTACCGCTGAAAACCGGTAACTAAGGCAACGACGAATGACGTGCCTCGCGGGAGAACAAACGTTAAAACAACACCTAAACAATCACGGATTGTTTCACCACTAGCTCATGATTTCCTCCGTAGACATGGAGAGACAAAACTCTAGGAAAGAAAAGCTTATAGCACCAACTGATTTCACCTCATCAGCGGTTTCAAGTAAGCTGTTTGTTCTAGTCACGTTTTCTGAAAAAAACAAAACACATTGCGGGTGTCCCGGTAACTTGTGTTAACTTAACAGTAGGTTTGCTAGTCTGTATTTGTCAGCTGCCACGCTAAATAACGTGAATATGTAGTAGTTAACAAGTTAAGGGAGGAAAGTTGTCATTTCTTGAAAGTTCAGTGTGAAAAGGTTGTAGCACTTTACTAACCATATAACGTTAAGAAACACGAGGCATAACTTCGTTAGCTGGATATAATAGCTAACATGAATTGCATGCCCATAGATAAATCTAACTAACTTTAGTTATTTTTATGTTATGTAGGAAAAGTCCAGGAGCATCTGGTACCTCCATCGCATTTCGCATCGGGTGCCCAGTCTGCTGGAGCAGACAGAGGCGTTAAAATCAAGGGGAAACCGCCACCAATTTCCTGGATAAACCCAGGAGTATCATCAGCAGGGGATCCCAGTGCTGCCAATCCATGGCTCGCCATTACTCAAGCCCAGCAGGAAATCTTGGAACTGAGGAAGGAAAATCAGAGAATCATGATGTTACAAGGAGACAGCATAAGGATAGGAAGGATTGCTGTGGATCAGCCATCAGACCTTCGGGCAAGGTATTCCACAATGTGTTTACATAAGAAACACTATTATTTTCTGTCAGTTGGTGACATACTGAGTAATGTTACATGAATAACGCCTGTTCCTCAAACACAGATCTGCAGAGAGAAGTGAGCAGTGGTCCAGATGGGAGTCTGGGTGGCACCTGAAGGCAGAGAAGCACAAGGCTGAGGCTGAGAGGTTGAAGGGGCAGGTGGAGGCATTGAAGGAGAGTGTAGGGAGATATAGAGAAGAAATGAGAGACAGAGACAGCACCCTGAACAGGTAGGAGATATGCTAATGCAATTATGCATTTTACATTATTTACAGTGCTTTGAAGATCAACAAACCAATTTCATTGTTACACAAATATAACCTGTAAATACAGAATGCAGTTTTTAAATTCTGATTTTATTTATTAAGAGGAAAAAGCAGTCCAAACCTGCCTGGCCTATGTGAAAAGGTAATTGACCCATCCTTATTATCCCTAGTATTTTTGGGCAAATATATAACATTTTTTAGGTGTGCGTCCTTTTGCATCTCTTATAAAACTAACACAGCATTTCATAAAAAGATCATCATACCAACAGTCAAACATGGTGGTGGTAGTGTGATGGTCTGGGGCTGCTTTGCCTCTTCAGTACCTGGACAACTTGCCATAACTGTTGGAAGCATGAATTCTGCACTCTACCAGAAAATCCTGAAGGAGAATGTCCAGCCATCAGTTTTGACCTTAAGCTCAAGCACACTTGGGTTAGGCAGAAGGACAATGATCCGAAACACACCAGCAAGTCCACCTCTGACTGGCCAAGATAAACAAAATTAAGGTTTTGGAGTGAACTAGTCAAAGTCCAGACTTAAATCTGATTGAGATGCTGTGGCATGACCTTAAACATGTCGTTCATCTCCATCGTAGCTGAATTAAAACAATTCTGCAAAGAAGAGTGGGCCAAAATTCCTTCACAGCGATGTGAAAGACTCATTACCAGTTATCGCAAATGCTTGATTGCAGTTGTTGCCATCAAGAGTGGCACAACCAGTTATTAGGTTTAGGGGGCAATTACTTTTTCACATAGGGCCAGGCAGGTCTGGACAGCTTTTTTCCCTTAGTAAATTAAATCATTCAAAAACTGCATTTTGTATTTACTCTGATTATCTTTATGTAACATTCAAATTTGTCTGAACTGAATTATTTAAGTGTGACAAATATGCAAAAAAATAAAAATCAGGAAGGGGGCAAATACTTTTTCACACCACTGTATGCAACTAAACATTTCAGAGATAAGAACCAATTCGAAAAAACTTAACATGGCATAACCTTTGTATGACAGACAAAGCCATGAGTTGGAAGTAATGCGTGAAGAGCTATGTAAGGCCAAGACGGAACTCAGCCATCTCAAAGAGGAGCTCATCCACAGCAATAAACAGAAAGAGAAAATAACCTCACAGGTAATGCATTTTTTTATTTTGTCTTGTGGTCTTGATTGTAGCTTCTAGTCATCCACCAGCTTTAATTTACCAAGTGTCACTATGGGTGGTTTCACATATGAATATTATTTTTGTTTTAACATTTGTGTTTCTTGCAGCTTGAAAGACTGAAGAGTGAGTCTGCTGAGGAAATTGCAAGTCTTAGGAGAGATGTAGAGAGGAGCAAAGAGGAAACCCAGGAGCTGGCTCTGAAGGCTGAAATGAGCAGGTTGCAGGCTGAGGAGGAGGCCAAACAGCAGACTCTTAAACTGTCAGAACAGTTGGAGGAAATGCAGAGGAAGCAGAAGGTGGAGGTGTGTTTGCAAGGAAATTTTAACCATCCTAAACTTTGTACATACTGATTTGGTTGACCTCTCTTCAGTTAAAGTCTCTGCATCCAAGAACTCATGTCAGCAGGCATCTGCTCTGTTGAAGTATCCCTCAGTTGCACACTGCACTTACGTTTTTCTGTAACTGGCCCTTCACTCAGACCTTCCGCAGAAGAGAAGCAAGTGAAAGGAGAACTATTCCTTGGGGATTAAAAAGGAATTATATTATGATTTATGTGTGTTAAAAGCTTCATTGTTTTCTTCTTTTCACTTTCAGCTGCAACAGTTGAATGATTCCCACTGTGCAGAGTTGGGTGCAGCTAGACAAACAAACACTGAGCTACAGGACAGACTTCAATCAATGACCTCAGAAATGCTGGAGCTTAAAAGCAGTCTGATGGCAGTATCTACTGAGAGAGATGGGCTGAAAGAACATTTAAGGTGCCAGGTTCACTTTAAACCTGATGAGATTTAAACCTCTATAACACTTTGCAATCAAATTTACTGACTTGTTTTTTTGCGTTTATTTTTCAGCCAAATGGGACAAGCTTTTGAAACACAATCTGTAACACTGCATAGCCTCAGAAATTACATTGGCCAGGTTGTCCCAGAGAAAGGAGAGACGGAACGATTAAATGAAGCTGTTGAGGTGGGAAAAATGTAAATACTATTGACTGCAATTTGTCCAATGTAAAGTAATTGCAAAATGGGAATATGCTTTTAATTTTTTGTTCCTTTCAATGGCTTAAAAGAAGAATGGTAGAGCAAATGAGTATTAAATTTTCATGGATATTATAATACTTCACCTCTTAAAATGCCTATAAAAAGTATTCAACCACCTTGGAAGTTTTCACCTTTTATTTTTTTATTTAAATTGAATCATGATCGGTTTAATTTGGCTTCTGTGACAAAAGTTACAAAACAAACTCTTTCATGTCAAACAACAGACCTCTACAAAGAAATATTACTTAATTAAAAATATTAAAATGAAATAGGTGATTGTATAAATATTCACTCCCTTTACATAACTCTTCTAAATTATTACTGATGCAGGCAATTGATTGTTGAAGTCATACAGTTAGTTAAATGAAGCTCACCTGAGTGCACTAAATGTGTTTCAAGAACTGTAGTATAAAATATACCTGCATCTGGAAGATCCAATTACTGGTGAATCAAAATCCATGCCAAAAACCCCACAATGAAGACAAAAGAACACTCCAGGCATCTCTGCAAAAAGGTTATTGAAAAGCTCAAGTTAGGGGATGGCTACAGGAAAATTTACAACTCACTGAATAGTCCTTGGAGTACATCATCATTAAGAAATGGAAGGAATGTGACACATGAATAAATCTATTTACAGCAGGTCGTCCTCAAAAACTGAGTGACCATGGAAGAAGGGGAGTAGTGAGGCAGGCCACCAAGACACCTGTGACTCCTCTGAAGTGTTTCAAGCTTCAATAGTTGAAATGTGAGTGACTGTTGCCTGTGTTCTTTACCAGTCACAGCATCTAGTCCAATTGCAAGAGGGCCAGTTTAGGTCTTATCAAACCAGAACCACTTGACTTCTGGCAAACTCTAGCTGAGAGTGAATGAGCTTTTTTTTGTCTTTGCCAGTCTCTCATAAAGCTTTGACTTGTGAAGAACCCAGCCAATACTTGCTGTGTGTACCAACTATCCCATCTCAGCCACAGAAACATTAAACTCAGAGGAGTGACAGGTGTCTCGGTGGCCTCCCTAATCTAACCTCTCTAATGCCCTTGTTGCATGGTTACAGCCTGTTGTAGGTAGATTTCTGCATGTGCCACATTCCCTCTGTTAATTATGGATTCAACTGTACTCCAAGGGATATTCAACTACTTGGAAATTTTCTTGTATCCATCCTAACTTGTGATTTTTAATAACATTTTTGCAGAGTTGCTTGGAGTGTTCTTTTGTCTTCATGGTGAGGATTTATGCCTGGATACTGAGTCACCAGTAACTGGACCTTTCAAATGCAGCTATATTTATATAACAAGCCTTAAAACACATCAACTGTGTTCAGGTGATCTCCTGATCCTCTTATTTTAATTTTGTACATTTTGTAGAGGCTGAAAAAAGAGAAAGCAGCTCTTCAGAAGACCACTGAGCTTTTGACAGTCAGGCTTAATTCTCTGAATGAGATACTCAGCCTCCAAGAAGAAGAAATTGTGAAGAAAGTAAGTGAGTGTTCTTCACATAACAATGTATGACACAAACCTAAAAATAGTCTAAAGTGTGGGTGTACCTGATGGATACTGAACACAGTTGCGTTTCAAAGCCAAACATAGGGTTTAACACAGATAATGGAACATCACCAGACAGGGCAGTGAAGCCTTGCAGTAGCACACTTCACCTGGGATGTTCTGTTCAGTTGTGTATGCACAGTTTCACAATGTAGGTGACAGTTGTTTTCACTTTTGGATGCACTTTTCTTACTTTTTAAGCTGGTTTTGGTAAAAAAGTTAGTTTGTAAAAATGTGATCTTTCAGAAACTTGATCCTAACAGTAAACAACTTGTATTCTTCAGTATGTAATTTAGGTTACACAGTAGTTACAAAGTGATGCATTTTAGAGCAGAAAGTTCTTCTCTATAAAAAGAAACGAAGCACTCATGATTTTAAAATGCTTTAGATTGCTTTGGAAAACATCAAGGTCAATTTGTAAGCAAAGTTAGTTAATGTGTGTATGGGCCTTGCTTATGTGCTTGTGTTTCAATAGACCTCGATAGACCCACTTGTGAAGAGTGGATCTGAATGCCTTCAAGTGCTTCAGCTCTGGAGAGAGAAAGTATTCAAGCTATGTGTCCAGCTTCGCTCAAAGGACATTGAACTAAGAGGAGAAAAGGATAAACTCCTCTCAAAAGTAGGAAAATGGTCATTTATTACACCACAGTATAATCATGTGAGTGTTGTAAGCTATGTTTTTTAATTCACTGTATTAATCGTTGTTTTAGGTCAGATTCATGGAGCAGCAGGTCCAGCAGGAGCAGCACCGGGCTAATGTGCTCCAACACAGTTTGGATGACAGGATAGCTGAGCTGGATCTGGAGAGAGTAGAAAAGGAGGTTAGCGGTTGGGAAAGTGATGTGATTTACATGGCTGTCTGAAATTTTGATGATGCACAATAAATTTGGGACTGCTTAAGAAAGTGATAAACACTTGTACATTTTTACCACAGCACAATATGCTGACTGCATAAAAATGTTGCTAGTTTCTAAGTGCAGATGGGCTTTTAACAGCAGCTATACATGAAGACATTGTAAAATTGAGCATCATGCTAGATTTGTGCATGGTAGTCTATTATATGGATGTGTGATTTTCTTCCCAGATTTTGAAACAGGAATTGGATCAGGCTCACAAGGAAAACTTTCAGCTGAAGTCAAAGAACCAGAAAGCAGAAGCTGAACTTAAACTTCTGACAGAGACAGTGCGCAGGTAAAACAGGCTGCAGGAATAGAAAGGAAACTGTCAGTGTTGAAAGTTTCATCACAGATAAACATTTTGGCTGTGTCCCCCAGGTTTAGCCTGGAATTTGAAAACAAGGTGGCAGAAGTGGACATAGCTCAATCAAGGCTCAACGCTTTTACCCAGAGGCTAATGTTTGCTAAAAGACGAGTGGAGACAATCCAAGGTGTGATTTTACTTGACTGACTGGTTGGATGACTGCAATACTTCAGTTTTAAAGAATTCATAATGTCACAATGTTTTTGAATTATAGGTTTGTTCATGAGGAGGTTGGCTCTGCAGAAAGTTCAGCAGGCCAGTAAACAGGCAGATCAGGCTGCTGACAGGTAAAGCATGGTGTTTATGCATTTTTCAGATAATGTTTCCCAGTAAATGAATGAACAAGTGTAATTTTTTGTCTCAGTTGTTTAATTGGGTTCCCTTTAGCTAGTTTTAAGACTTGGGAGACGTGTGAAAATCTGATATTTTTTTTAGCAGAACTGAGGACATTTTAAAGAGTAAAATAACTTTTTGTATGGACAGTCATCTTTTAATCTACTTGTAAAACTGTTTTTTTTTGCCTGTTTCTGCCTGAGACAGAATCTGTCTTGCTTTTTTATACACTGTGCATTTGCGTCTCTCTGCTTGACTTTCTGTTGCTTTATTTGCTCTGCTGTCTTGTCTGTGTTGCCCTGCAGCATCACAAACCTCCAGACAGAGCTTAGTTTGGTGTGTGAAGAGAGAGACAAACTCGCACAGGAGCTCAAAAGAACGCCGGAGCTCATCGAGAAAGCTCTGGCAGATCTGAAAGAACAGTGTGAGCACCATTACAACTTATAACAACTTAGTGTAATACATGGTCTGGCAATCTGTTTGGTATCTATGCTTGGCAGTGTATGTGTCTCAGTTCACTTTGTACATTTTCCTCAGATGAAAGCAAATTGAGGCAGCAGCAGCAGGACCTAGAGCAGAGCTGGGTGGAGGTCCGGCAGGCTGTGGCCGGCAGAGAGGAGGCAGAGCAGAGCCTGCAGCAGATCCAGGCCCAGTTGGAGGAAAGCAAGGTCAACCTGGAAAAACTCTGCTCTGAGCTGCTCGTCCAGCAGGAGCACAGTGAGCAGGGTAAGGTAGCAGCTACTTTAAACCACATTACTTTTTACGGCCTTCACTCATCTAAAAAAGCAGTCTGCCACTCCTGCCTGCTTGATGGCTTCTCTGGAGCGGTTGTGGCTGAACCTGGACTCTTAGGAAGTTTCTTAGCTTTGAACCTGCATTAGCTGCTATTTGGCCACTTGAGGGCAGAAGAAAATTGATATGAAACTATTTAGCAATGTAGCTGATCTGGAACACCTCAAAATTAATCTGGAGTTGCATTTGTGGCTTCCTGATAAATTGATGTCTCACACTAGTCTCACATTATCCCTTCTTTTAGCTCTGTTTTGATCTCCACCATCTCACCAAGTGTCAAAATGCTTCAATCTGTATAAGATCAACAATGTGTGCTTATCCCAACTTTTAAGGCTACTGCAACTTTGCTGTGCTACAGTCTGTTATCTATTATTATGGTCTCATTGTAATAACTGATTAATCTAGAACTGACTCTTGCTGTGTATCAAAATTTGTTAATAAATGCAGTGAAATCTAGTTTATCCACCAACGTACATATGGACAAAGCATTGCTGTTACTGTACTAAGAAATGGTGCATTTGTTCTTCTTTAGCCCTGCTGGAGAGAGTGTCTGAGATTGAGGACCGCTGTGCTGAGAAGCTGAGAGAGATGGAGGTTCAAGTCAATATGGCCAGGAGAGAGCACACCAAAGCAGGTAGCAGGATTAGCACCATTGTGTCAGCCGGCAGCAGATTAACACAGGGGACTGAAGTCATATCTGTAATGCAGACTGTGATCTAATATGATTTGAATTGTTCGCGCAGTATATGGCAGCAGTTCCCAGTGGCTTTTGTTGTCTGTTTTGTCTCATGCAGTTATGACTTTGCGGCATTTTGAGAGAGAGGCAGCAAGGAAACAGGATGAGATGAGAGAAACTCACAACCACGCAAAGAGGGAACTCCAGAATAAACAACTTAATGAGAAGGACAAAAACCTACTGCTGGTAAGACTTTAAAAGCAAAACTAAATAAGTAAAAAATGCAAATTCTTTTTTCATTTCTGTTAATGACCTCATGTGACCTGAATGTGCTCCAGGCCACTGTTTCTGATCAAGGTCTGATGAGTGAGTATACAGGATTTCACACAACAACTCTACAGCACTCTGCTGCTCCCGGGGAGCAACGAAAACCAGAGAGGAGTTACTCTGTCGGAGCACAAGTCAAACTACCTGCAGATGGTGAGAGGGGTCCTAACACCTCATGTGAGAGACATTCTTAACATGTACAGAGACATTACTGTTCTAATCAAAGTCCTGTCTGTATCCTCTCAGAGAGACTCCTGTCTGTTTTAGAAGAGCTCCATACTCTCAGTGCTGCAGTGGTTAACAGCTCTGAAGACTCAGATGAGGAGGGACAGAATGACAGTGTGGGACAGCCTGCACACAATCTACACAGTTGATACCTGAAGATGGAGGCAGTGAACACACTTTTATATTGGACAAAAGGTGGGCAGTGTTGATGCTTTTTCCAGTAAAGCACACACAGCTGAAACTGAGCCAAACATCAGCAGACCACTGCTGCGTGTACTGTAAAGTAAAAATGTTGTCTAGTGCAGACAAGCTTTGCTTAAATTAAAACTTAAACAAGGACTGATTGATGGACAAATTATCTAACTCAATGTTTTGTGCTTTGTAAAATCTACAAAAACACAATCTTTCTGACCAAACTGGACAGAAGATTTAGATTTTATGTGACCTTCTAGATTAACTATAATAAAGTGTTTTTATATTGCAAATTCTGTTAACAATGTTTTAGCAGCACAGGAAAAAGTGAAATAGTGCTAAAGAAATTCAAGATTTTTTCCCCCTATCAAAATCCACATGAAGAAGAGATTTACTTAGATATCATTATTATCATAACATTAGATAAGATTAAGGATTAAAAAAAATAAAAACACGCAAGAGTTTCTCAAGTTTCTAGAATCAGCTGACAAAGTTTGTGAAGCAGGTGTAAATGTGGTCAAGGCATCTGCTTTGTTTCTCTTCTTTCTAACACATGACAATTGGGAAGATTTATATGATTTCATATTGAGAATTGAGAATCCATATTTTCTATTTGAAGTTTCTTTTATAGAGGTCAATTTTGAAATGACTTTGCAGTCATTGGATGGACGGTGATAAACATCATGATGAACCAGATAATTGTGCTATTTGTCATGTTGTCGTGAGAGCTAATAAATATTGCAGTAGCTCGAAATTTCAAGCCTCTGGGTAAAAACATCTTATGGAGAACCGAGGGAGTCCGAATAAAAATATTAATAAAGTCTAGATGTTTTATTCTGTTTTCTAAGAGCAATAAAAATATTTTGCAGAAACACACTCATTGCCTGAGAGGTGATTCATCATGGTAAGCACAGACTGAATACATCAAATAAAAATTATATAAAAATGATATTTTATATAAAAAATATAATATTCGATTTCTGTAATGTGCTCTTGCTTTTATCTGGAGCTTGCAAGTTTGCAAAACAGCACATAAGGCATGAGAACATTTGAATTTGTGTTGTATATTAGGCCTCTGACACAAAAACAATCACGTCATCACTGACTGTGAAGGAATTATATGCAGTCTAAACCTAAATAAAATCATGACAATTTTTTTAAGCAGTATTCCACAAAATCTTATATTCCATTTTCCACCATAACTCTTTGTATGCTGTATTTCAAATAACATCACACATAAACATAACATGCATTAATGTCAGAAGAAGTCATATCAATACACTATTATTAATAAATAGCTCTGAGTCATGATAGCAAATATTCAAGCAGGTTTGTTGCGGAACAACAAAGAATTTCAAGCTAATAATGTGTCCTCATGTGCAGTTCAAAACCAGCAGAGGGTGATATTGTCAAAGGTAAAAACAGCACATGTAGTTTTTTTCCCAGCATTCTTTTGGGCTTGACTTTGTAAAGGGCAGTTTCTTTATTTCAATATTATGAGGAAAAACTGTATGATTACTGTAGGCCATGTAGTTGTTTCTTACCTGCAGCTGTTAAATTTGTGAGAGTGAAGGAGGATAAGTGCAGATGCAGTGAAAACGAATCTACTGTTCTATTAGTACTTGTCTTGATTCTTAGGAAACCCGTCCAGAACTGTTTAGTCTTATGTGTTGTTTCTTCACAAATATGCAAGAAAGAAGAGAACAGGACTTGCTCAAACAGTAAAACTTTCAGAATGATGCAAAAATCTTGAATGTCACAATATACAGTCTGAATAAATCTATAAATCTCAATTATCTCAGCAATGTGGAGGGAGTAGGATGAGCTGCCAGACAACACTGTGGTTAACTGTTGAATAAAACTGCTGTTTTTTGTTTTGATAGGTTGTGTAGTACTGTTGTGTGCATCTGTGCATCTGTCATCTGCCCTGCCTGTCATCAAGTGTCTGCATCAAGACACTACTTCCTGGGATGATCAAAATGCCCAAAACAGCAGGTTCTTTCCACTGTTTGGATGGATAGAATGTTGCCCTTTCACTCAGTGATATTGGTTTACTCGCAAAAAATGGCTAATAACTTTTTTGTGTGTAATATTTATGATGCAACACATAGACAGAGAGTCTTACACATAGCTTAGGACTGAAAAAAGACTACTGTGTTGTCCATAGCAATGAGAAATGTCTGAAAGCCAGGTTTCTCCATGCTCCAGATGACCAAGTCCTCATGGCTAGATAATGTTGAGGTAATATTTAGGACACAAGTACAGGCTGTACAGTGTACGCAGCTCATTCAGCAAACCATGTTTTTATATTGCTAGCTGGCCATAGCCAAAGTCAAACCTCAAATGTCTGAAGTATTATAAAAATGTAACCCTGTGCCTGCGAAACATCCTGTCACACTTGGCCAAATGTCCTTAAAGTCGAGTACTCATGGGACTAGTTCTCATTCAAGTTCAGCCAGTGAGTTGAATAAATAACAGAAGTCCCTAAACCTGGTCAGTTTGTACCACTCTGTTTTCTCTCAGGGACATGTTGCAGATACACTACTCACAAAAAGTTAGGGATATTTGGCTTTCAGGTTAAATTTATGGAAAACGTAAAAAGTTCACACTACAGTAATATTATATCATGAAAGTAGGGCATTTAAGTAGAAGCATG
>JAUMHL010000006.1:7844883-7861617 GCA_032362345.1 Sandelia bainsii | reverse complement strand
TAGTGCATTTTAGGTTCATCCTGAAATTTCACCCGAAAGCCGAATATCCCTAACTTTTTGTGAGTAGTGTATGTAATTTAGACTATTAACAGTAATCTTCCTAATTATTTGCTGATCCTTCATGTAATAACTTTATAAAAATGTTTACTTTGGAGCCTTTACATCTGTACAGTTATTTCTAGAATAGATTAGAGGATTACAAGCTAAATCAATTTAAGAGTCCTTAGATGACAATAACATTTTGTATTTAGACATAAAGCGTTATCAAACAAACATGTCTGAACAGTGACTTGGCTCGTGTATCCTAGTTCACATATTTACAAAGTTCTGACAGGCCGGAGGTCAGGGCAGACTTGGAGCTGTGTCTGAGGTTGATATAGTTTTGTAAGTCAGGGGTGTTGACCACCAGTGCTGCATGCTGCATCAGAGCCTAGTGGATGGTTGCTGCTGTGGCAGGCCTTGCTGCAGGGTGGAACAGCAGCCATGGAGGAGCAGTGTGAGGAAAGGCTGCCAAGTAACCCTATTTCTAGATGGAGGCAATGTGGAGCATTGTTTGGGGGTGGGCTGGAGTGGAGGGTGGGGTGCAGTGAACTGAAATTTCAAATCTTCAAACTACAGCAAAGATTTCTGCTTAATTTTGGTAGTGGGTGTAAGTGGGGCAGAATTGTATTGTTGTTTTTTGTGTGTTTTGCTGTAGGCTAAGTTATATACTGTACTGACTTGTGAGCAGTGAAAGAAACAGATGATAAAACACGTCTGTACTCAGGGTTCAGACAAAGAGCATCAACTATTGAGATTAATCATAGAAGGAAATCTAAAATAACTAGAACATCAACCAAATTATTACATTTTTGAAACAATCATTGTATGTGTCAGCCTGTGTCTTCAGCTAAAAAATATTGGGGCAAATGAAGTTGCAGCATGTCTACATTTCAGATCAATAAAAAACAGCTTGACCTTTTCACAGGAAATGTAGTAAAGCAATATGAACATATGGTTTCTTTTTGAAATCACATCAGTAAACATCATCCGTGCACAGTAAATTCTCCACCTGTGCCAATCAGTCACCTTGTTTGGTGCTGTAATTTCACTACCCCTTTGGGATGATCAGTGTAATTTAGAATGCAGCAGTGAGATGTTGGCGATGTTTACTTGATGCATGCATGAACAAAGTAAAAGATACTCACCTCTTTGTTTTCAACAAAGTGCCACTGACTCACAAAAAGCTCTTGGTCTGCATGTGATTTACCTACTCTTTAAAAAAAAAAAATCTATTATTTTACTTATGATTAGTTGGAAAGGGTGGTATGCATATCAGTGCGTGAAAACAAAGCTACTAAAAGTCATCCTCTGTCAAGAGTAACACACGCTAAACACATTGGACAGGAACCCCAGTGCACAGGTTTTCTGAAACCAACACTGCCACAATTTAAGTTTAGGACTGAATAATAGGCAAATGCAACCTCACATGAGCAAGAACATAAAACTTTTATCACCGTGCCATTATGTATTTAACAAAAATGAGGACATAAGCTTATTGCTTCCATAGGATTTAAGAGGGTAAGCAGCAGCTAGGTGCTGCTAATCATAAGTCCATGGTTAATTGATCATCAGCAGATGATGTGCAGGCATCATACAGGATTATTCACAAGTGGAAAGCATTCAAGACTTTTACCAACAACATTTACCCCAAGGTCAGATTTGGAAATGCTACATCTCAGACCCTACAGATCTCACGGAGCATGATAAAAATACCTGCTGCAATCAAATACTTTTTATTATTTTTTTACACAAAAAACAAACAAACACGGAATTCATAGATGGGGTACTAATTCCGAACATGACTGTTCTCCCAAAACAGCCCTCAGCAGGCAAGGACTCCACAAGATCTCTGAAAGTGTCCTCAGCAGCAAGATATCAGCAGCATCTTAAGTCTGTAAACTGTGAGGTGGGGCCTCCATGGATTGAACACCCATAATGCATCCTGGTGCCATAGCTGTGATACACTGTGTGTTTAGATACCTGTTGACCATAGCCAGCGTTATACTGTATTTTTTATCAATTTGTGCTACAGTAAGTTTTCTGTGAGATAGGACCACATGGCCCTACTCTTGACTGAAAATTGAATATACATTGTAAAAAAACGCCAGCAACCTCTTGTGTCTTTGCATTTGTATCATGATGAAATATTGACAGTAAACATTGCTTTCAAAGAGTGCGTTGCTGTTATATGAGCTTGTAAGCTGTTTAGATTGGGATCAGCTTCTACTGGCAGGACATGCATAAGCTGAATGGAAAGAACTGGAAAACACTTCTCTAAGAATACTAATAGAATATTAGACACAAAAGAAATATATGTATACATTAAGTTTACGTCACAGTTTACCAGGTATGTTGAAATATGGAGAACATAAATTGAAATACATCCAAAGGACAGAAAGTCTAATGCTCGTTCTGTCCTTAAAAACATCTGTTGTTGACATCTCATCAGGCAGGAAAGGAGACAAGGAATGTTTGAGAAAACAGAACATCGATAATTAAAATTGCCAGGCTAATTTGTTTTGTTCTGTAAGCACTTTGCCTGTGGGATATTCAGTTAAATATGTGGGAATGTTTAATCAAATTTCCATTAATATTCATCTGTGCTGCTGCACCTTAGTTCCCTCTGGTTACCAACATGCTGCTCAAATACGGCGTCCTAATTACCAGATTTTTAGACTAATTTTATAATTTTCTCCATTTGTGAGCAATATGTTTTACAAAATATTATTTTGATTGAGTTGCTGTTCTTTCTTTGTTTGAGATGATTAGTATGTGACAGTTTAATTACACACTCAATTTAGTAATGGACAAGTGGACCTTATCATCAGTTTTTCATCATGTCATGATTCATTCCTAGATAAAAATGGTCTTCTTTTAAGACACGCAATCGCTTGTGCTGGTAAGGACGTAATAAGACATACTGTATATGGTGGAAGATAAACAGAGCAGATTGATAATGAAAATAATCCTTAGTTGCAGCACTAGTTACAATATCACTACTGAACTGAGCACCAACACACAACAACAGCTACATTCCAGCATTGTATTATAGTGCCGCTTTAATTCAAATTGGATCAGCTTGAGGTTTCTCTGGAAGTTCTAATCTAGCAGTTTTTTAATCAGCTTTACTGAAAACTTAGACATGAATACTGAGAAATTCTGTCTTATCCAAATCTATAATCAGTTCTGAAGACCATATACTGTGTGCAATTTGAGGTGTAACCGCAGCTTTGAGTCTGTAGCAGCTTTGTGTTTTCGGGACTCTCCTGATTCTTCATTGCAGATTTGCTGAAGCTCTTAGTGAAGATGGATGGGGAGTGACTGCGATCAGTTGCAGCATCTCGTAAGCCATCCTGTTTTTTTCAGTGAAAGTCATATCAAGGCAGTAGCTGCATTATTCAAAGATTTTCACATTCTTGCTCATGCCTTTGTCACATCCTGTTTAGAGTATTGTCATGCACTTTCTCCTTGCGTAACACAGTCATCCTTAAATCATCTTTAGTTTGTTTGAAAGTCTGCTGGCAGGCTCCAAGCCAAGTCTCCCTAGTAAGATTCATATTTGTCCTTATTAAGCCTCTAAATGCTGTCTCTCACCACAGTTCAGATTGATTTAATTTTTTAATTATCTAAGTCCTTCCATGGCAAAGCTCCAACCTGTATTTCCCTGTATATAATATTCATGCAGATTCACTTTGAATTTAAGCTGTAACACCTATACAGCAAATAAAATTTATGTGATTTAAATACTTTATGATGACATATGCATCATTTATTATGTTTAACTTACCATATTACCATTGGGTAGTAACATTACTTCACACAGCTTGGTTAATTATCTGTGCAGTAAATTTGCCAGGTGGCAAATACACACACTTGAGTCTTCATTAGGCCAATAAACACTGTGATCAACACTGTGTTCAGTATTTAGTAAATTAAAAGCTCCTTGTCCAAATACTTTCAAGATAAAATGTGTCTTATACACTAAGTCAGCTGTTTCCTGTAGAATTATGACATAAAAAGACACAAGAAGTGCTCTGGCTTTTTAAAATAAAACTGGTGGATCTATTAGGTGTGTTCCACAAATCACCTTTCTTTATTGATGCCATTTTTCAGTCCTGCTAGATGCATGGCTCTGTCCACACTATGCTGTATGAATAACAGTGTTCACATAGTTAAGACTGAAATATCACCTGGTTGTCGGAATGCCATGAGATTTTGTTCAGACATTCGTAGTCCTCAAAGGATAAATCACAATTACTTTGCTGATTCCCTGAATTTTCCTTTAACGCTATAATTTCAAATGTAATCAAGGTTTCTGCAGGTCCTTAAAAGGTCTAAAGTTTCTTTCACTGAACTATAGATTCTATTGCAGACTCTATAATCATCATTTACAGCTCTTTCTTCATATTCCTCATACTTTTTTCCATGCAGATAAAAAAGTTTTAAATTGCATTCAAAGTAGCCTTAAAAAGGTCTGTAAAAATCTTTAAATTTGGCTTGTTGAGACCTACATAAACCCTGAATGACAATTCTGTTAGCATCAGTTATAAGTCGTCTTTAGTGCTAACATGCTAAACTTAGATTGAGAACTTTACATCAGCAGTTTAGACTGTGCTAAGGTTGTCACACAGTTTTCTTTGTAGGAGTTTATTTAACATGCAATATGAACAGTTAGTGATACTGTTAGTGGTCAGTCTCGCAAAATAAAAGGAAAAAAGAAACTAATAAAACATTACAATTACAACCTTGGCTTCCATTTTCCAGGATGATCTGTCAAACAAACACCCTCTGCTGTGTGATATAATGGTGGGATTACTCAGAGCTGTCAGATAAAACTAGTGTCATTGTGGACCACATCTGCATTTTGCTCTTGTGCATCTTAGCTGCTTCAAAGAAATATGTTGGCTTTCCCCTGCCCCCAGTTAAGCACAGTGAAACACAGCCTCTGAACTCAACACTGTAACAATGTCTCATGGTGATGAACTCACTGACTCTGTAAACTTGACATTAGCGCTCTGTCGGGTTTGTCTGCCTGCTGTTCCTGAGTGGGGTTTCCTCTGATCATTTCTGTTCGTAAACACATTTGTTTTGGTCTGACACATAAACCCTCAGCATAACAGCATCAGAACCGCTTCTAATGATGAGATAACCTGCAGCAGTAACTGTATTGCATTAAATAAGATTTTAACTGTCACGATCAAACAGACAGTCTCTATTAGTGAAGAACAATAAAGGGATGGCCTGTTCTGTGAGATGTGGCATATGGAGCGGCTCAGAACCATTTCTGTAGCTGAAACTCTATGGTGAGCAATAAATACAGCCATTTTACAAGAAGCCTCAGGAGAATTAAACAAAAGGTTTTATCATGGAGTTTTATAGCACTCAGCGAGCCCTTTTTATCTCCTGACCTTTCCCGGTAGCTTCAGGCCACTTATTACAGCCCTGACCTGGGTACTATAACACAAAGCACAAACCATCATTTCATCTTAAGAGTTTCATGGACATTTCTTTTAATTTTTTGTTACATGTATGTACGTATTTTGTGAGCCACATCTGTCAGGTAAACATGCGCCATACTTTTGGCAAACACATTATTAATCTCAATTAATTACCTGCTTAGTTATTTGTGTGATATTGGTGAAGTCAGCTGCAATGTGATTGGCTGAGTATCCAAGAATGCAACACATTATGATGCTTTTTATTTGCTACCCCTTCATCCTTGACCCAGAATAAATTATAGCAGTAGATACGTAGTGCAGTGTGTGAATTTGAAGACACTGTTTACAGCTGGATTTCTCATCATTAATTATCCACCGGCAACCCTCATTTACGTTAGCTGCAAGGACAATGAGGCTGTGCATGCATTAAAGCTCTGCTGTGCACTTTTCAATTTTCCCAGCAGGCTTTCGGCCCTAATGTCATGTGAAATGCAGTTGCGCATGTGGCTTCACATCCAATTTCACAGGTTCCAGCTCTGAGTAATGACGCAGAGATTTTGATTAAGGAAACATGTAAAGAGACAACCCTAAAAACGTGTGTTATTTTAATTAATAAACTGTTAAACAAAAGGAGTAAAAAATCCCCAATAAATGCTTTACAAACTATGTACAAACCAAAACATACCAATGATATCAGATCATTCTCTGCTTAAATAAAAGACTGATTTGATTTTTATTTTCATGTTAGCATCAGTTGTCTGTTTAACACTTGTTCACACTGAATTTTAAAGAATGGTAACAACTGAGTGACCTTTCTGATGACTTAATTACTGTGTGTGGCTGATGTGTCTGATTGTAACTGTGTGCTCTCTGTTAACAGTGCTACGTGTAACATTGGATCTGCCTGTATTTAGGCCAGTCCACGCCCTCAGGCTTACAACTTGTGTGCATAATTCTGTGGGTTATAACAAGCAATTGCTATATATAAAACAAGGTTAAGTTCACAGATGTGGATAGATTGGTATTGACAAGTGACTGAGCATCTACAGTAAGTGACTGAGCATCTACAGTGTGTGTTGGAAGGTAAAATATTTGAACATTATTTGTATTTTAACACAGAAATAATGCAGTTTGTCTGCACTGTTTCTCACTAACTTGCAGAGGTTTAATGCTTATCATCATGTTGCCTACATTAGCCTTTTGGAGCAATGCCAGAACTTCATCATGCCAGTAATTGCACCGTATGGTCGACACTTCATAAATGCCATTTTCACTTAAACTCCTTAGGAAGGTCTGGTGACATTTACACTCAATTGAATCTTGCTAAAAAGGCTGTGTGTCAGACAGAGAATGAGAGACTCCCTGAGCAGATCTCATTTGCTACTCTGGAAAGTGGGAGGTATGCCCAAAGTGGCTGAAGTGGCAGTGCAATGATAACCTGAAAATTCTCCTGAACACTTCTTGGCTTGATTTATTGAAATGCTGTCAGATATTTTCTTGAGTATGCTCCACTGAGGGAAATTGTAATCCTCTGTGAAACCAGAGAATCTAGTTGTAGAACCTGCTATGGCTGAATGTACAAGCTTTTCACACCTAGATTTGAGCACTTTATCCCATTCTTCCTGGCAAATCCTCTCAAACTCCATCCAACTGGATGAGAAGCATCTGTGAACTGATAAATAGAGGTCTCTCCACAAATGTTCTGCTCTGTGGACTCTGAGAGTAGATGTTTTTTTTTTACTTAAATAACTATACTTTGCCATATAGAAAGGGCAGCAGTTTGGTCTCAGAGTTTTTATTGGCCCACAATAGAAGTTAATTAAGATATTAAGGTTTAAATTGGGGTACATGATTAAACAAGTGGGGTGTGGGGTTTGAAATCACATCAACAAACATACTAACTGTGGTATATAAAGGTTACATCACTTCGACAGTATCTTCATTCATGAAACCAAACTTAATTATAGTGCAGCTGTTCTACTTACTGTGTCTCATGAAAGATTAAAGTTGTATGCCAAGTATTAAATTATTAAATCACATCCAGATCAATAAGCAGAGCAACTGTAGCCTGTTTTACTGGGCTGCTTTTGCAGCAGTCTAGGAAACTGTAGTCATGTAGACTGTAGACAGCTCTGTGTGTGTGTGTGTGTGTGTGTGTATACATACATACATACAGTGTATGTGTACACACACATACCTGTTCAAACTTATCAATATCAGCATAACCAGTAATGTATTACACTACTAATCTAATGGAGCTGGCCATTGTAAGTGAGCACTACTGTAATGAATCAAGAACAGTAATTTAACTTTAATGTCTTGAAATTGATAAATTATTAAAGAGAATGAACATTGGGCAGAAAAGTGGTTGCCCTTAAAAAAGCAGAGCTCACTAGCTGTTCTTCCAGTAGCATTAAATCACATTCCTGTACAGTACTGCAGCATTATTGAGAGTAGAGTATTGAGTGTGCTTTAAATTACATGCTACAGTATAAATAAATAAAAAAAACATGAAGAAAAATATTAAATTTCAAGTCTGAAAATCACCCGTAAACCTAAAAGGTAGCTGTTAGATGCTGTGATCTGCATTTAGCTCAGGCGGCAGACATTACACCCTATTGATTTAGACAGAAGTAAGTAGAGCTGTGGCGTAGTAAATGAGAAGCAGTAAAAAAAAGTGATAACATCAAGTTTGTGAAGTTGATGCCAAATCAAGCACAACTGCTTTGACAGGACTGTATCCAGTTTTTGATTATTAGAGCGTGTCAGAGATTAGCTGCAGGTTTGCTCACATCATTGTGTTTAAGGGGCCAGACATTACCAAGCAATCAACTTTTGAGGTGATAGACATGACTGCTTGCTGCTCTGCTGGTGCACTTGTTGTTGTTCATGATTCCTGTGATGAGAGTCTGATTGCCAGGAAGAGCAGAATTTCCTTGTCGGGGTGATTGTGTAATAATTGGATGGCACATGTTAAACCACAAACAAGCGGAGTCGAGCTCGAAAATCTGTCTCCTCTGTCTGTGAGACAGCCAGTTTTAAAGACAACCACTTACTTGTTTGGCAGCTGAATATAATGATAACTCCAGGCATCGTATTGTATTTTGTGAGTCAGAGCCCTGTGACAACAAAATCACGTCACTTCAGTGTGTATGAAGATGCAAATGTCTGTTATTTTCTTTTCACCACTGTTAGAATGAAAATGAAGCTTTTCAATAATACATTTATTACATTCAGGGACATTTTGTACCACTGAGTTTTTTTTTTTTTATGTAGACATTTACCGCTGAACTCAGTTCAGTGTGACGCCAGCAAATTAGGTTGCTGCCCCCTTAACTCGTTGCATCAACTATTCACTTTGCCAACAAAAATGAGTGGGAATTCAAATGACTAACACAAGTAAGTCAATTAGGATTCTAATATATAGCATTAGTTAGGCCAGTTGGCAAACGGCAATAAATCTGTGCATTACCTCCCCCACATCTACAGACTCTGCACACAAACACCTGCAGGGGACAGCCTAAGATTATGGGAAGTGAGTTCCGTGCAGCAGTGGTCCTGCTAGTGTGCAGGACAGCTCTGCTTTTGCACCACACACACACACACACACACACACACACACCAAACCCAGCTCGGGCTGCACCGCCTCACATACCAACTCAGCATTGACGTGAGGAAGAAGACGGGAGGCTGCTCTTATTATAATTCAACGTCAGACCAAGTTTGATAAACGCCCCCCTCCCCTCACTCATCTCTCTCTCTCTCTCTCTCTCTCTCTCTCTCTCTCTCTGCATCCCTCCTTTCCTCTCTCCATCTCTCCGTGGTCCATTCCAATGGTTTTAATTCACAGTAAGGAGAACCGCTTCGCCTCTCCTCCACCACAACCATCTTTGTGATAAAACACTGGCTTTAGGTTTCCAGCAGCAGCAGCAGCAGCAGCAACAGAGAGGCTGGCACTGCAGTTGCGCTGGCACACATTCAACGTGGGTGCACACAGTGAGTGAGATAGAGAGAGAGAGCGAGAGAGAGAGAGAGACCGCTGCATCTTGTGGATTTCTTTGCGTACAAACCCGTGTACATGGTTCTCTCTGCTTTTCCTCTGGCACATCCAGTCCAGGAGGTGATTTCACTTCCCGAAGAAAAATGTTGCATCGCGTAATAGCGACGGTCCTTGTTTTATTGTGTCTTATGGGGGACTCGCAGGCAGGTTTTCCAAACCAAATCAACATTGGTAAGTTCAATGGGATACGCTGAACACACATCACATATACATTTCTTTGTTCACATAGTCTAAATAGGACATGTCTATTCAAGTCGCCAAGTTCACTTCTTATAAAGCAGGGGTGGGGTGGTTTGGGATGTAGGATTCAGTGCGTCTTTATGGGCGGTTTGGAAACAATGTAGTTTATCCAAATGATCAAAACTGTTTACTGAGTGGTAGCACAGGTGCACGATCTCATCTTGCTTTCTTTTATCAATTTATCTATCCATTAATTCTTTAGCGATGCACTTACTCTGTCCTTGTGATGGGAATGAAAAGTGCATTCTTCATGTATGTTGGGAATGGTCTAATTAAAGCGCTGTCACATGTGACTTTTTTCCTGTAGGTGGGTTGTTCATGCGCTCTACAGTGCAGGAGCACAGCGCCTTCAGGTTTGCTGTCCAGCTGTATAACACCAATCAGAATGTGACGGAGAAACCCTTCCACCTCAATTACAATGTTGACAACCTGGAGTCCTCCAACAGCTTCTCTGTCACACATGCCTGTGAGTAGTTTCAGTACATGCTGTATATCTGCAGTATACTATTCACACACAGTATGGGAAATAATTATTGTTGTAATTGTGTCCTTGGCAGGCCAATCCAAAAAATTACACAGATGTTTAGGAGCTGAAACGGGGGTTTGAATAAAATGGATGGTAAACTGCCAAGTGCCATGCCTAACAGAGACTCCTCAGTCATGCCATTTCAAATCCACCAGCTGGATGGTGGAGCACAGTGGCCTGTGATTGGCCAAAACCAGTGATTTTGTAAGCAGAGTAATTCAGTAACACCAGAGAAGCTGATGAGCAGCACTTAGATGTGTGACTGTGCCTGAAAGTGGGGAAACTGAGTATTGGTGTTGTACCTGGCTGTGACATCAAAGAAAGACTTTAGGTGATGGTTGCAAGTTTAATTGTGGTGAGTTGGTTTTATCACGCAAATTGTTGCATGTGATATTCTCATTCCTGTCTCCTCACTGTACAGGAAAAACAAAAATGTCAGCAAAGTAATGTTTACCTCTGCCCAATATTTGACAGATAAATTCAGCCTTCCTAACTGACACATGTTATCACTAGTTGAATTTAATGCACTTTAGTAGCTATCTTTAGGCTTTCACCCACTTGCTCTTTTATGTGGGTCCAAATCAGGCCATGTCATTATCAATCCCTTTTGATAATTATTTCAAATATCGCATTAGATTATACCAGCAGCACAGTGGCATAAATTCTTGACTACAGCTACGATTGATAAACAGCCCACTATATTAACTGTAACATGCTGTAATCCATTTAGTCATCTCTCCAAACATGATGGATTTGATAGGAAGGAGTGTGGAGTGTGAGATGGCTTCATAATTGGTCTACCAGTCACTCCTCTGCCATGTAGGGCACCAAGTTCTGTCTGGAGAATTAATTTGTTATCCTCCTTCCTACCAACTGCACATCACACTTCACGCTTAAGGATCAGCTGCAGCTCTCCCGACTCTGTCAGTTGCCACAGAGGTGCCCGTGTAACTTGATGAACAGAGAAAAAAGTCTAAAAAAAAGGAAAATTGACCAAAATTGTAGCTCATACATTTAGGACTCAGCTATAATAAAAATGCAAAATGCTGCTGAGGTGTTGTGGTTGTTGGTGTGTGTGGCAGGGAGCGAGGAGCAGCCTAGTGCAGATGTTGCAGGCGAATGGAGGTTTACACCCTATCACACACACTCACACCTTGATGGTGCCCACTTCGACCACAACCTTACACTGCTGGGGTAATTACAGTGGAGTAGCAGTTAGGTCAGTGCCTAGCTTAAGGGCACTTCATCAGTTGCTGCTGAGGATGATATGAATATTACATGCTTGGCTTGTTCAGATCAGGGATAAAAGACAAACTCTCCTACATGGGCCTGTTTTTCATCTCAAAGAGGCCAAAAGCATGTCATTATGTAAAGTCACTCAACCAGAAAAAACATTTCTTGTAACAGTGTCAGTGCACTGTTTTTCCTCCAGTCATCCTTAACTCATGGGCTGCCTTTGACCACACTCAAATAATTTCATGACGTATACGATATAGGTTATTAAGACATGTTTGAGTTGTATGCATTTATTCAACAGGATGATGCTTTCTGTGCTACATTTTTATTATTATCTCTTCTTTCATCATGTTCTTTTTGTGGGGAAGTAAAACTATTCCTGACACGTGTGGAGTTATGTAAAGTAAAACAGGGTCATGTATAAGAAGTGTGTTGAACTGCAAATGCAATTACTGTATATTTGGATCATACACTTAGGAACAATTTAGATCGTAAGAGGCTATTAACATAGCCAGAATTAAGTTTGAGTAAACCTGAACTAATTTTTTTTATTCTTTAGAGATAAGAATAAAAACATGAGTAGGATTAATTTCAGTGAGATTAGCTGATGCAAGCTACGATAGATGTTCTCCAGTTATGAAAGACCAGCTCATTATGCAGACGAGCCTGCCCAGTTTGTGACTAAGACGTTGCTTGAAAATGCACCAAGCTGCACAGTTCTTATTATAGCGGTTTGGATTGAATAATGCCGTGCTTTCCTGGCAGGTGTTAATGTAGCAAATAAATGTGATGATTATGATTTGACACATTTATAGTTTGGCAGGAATTACAGGTTAGTCATTGCTATGCTTCCCTACAGCTCACATCATTAGTTTTGATAATATTAACAAGTGTTAAGTTGACTGAGATTTTAAATCTGCTTATAGCTTGTGGACCTAAGAATTGTCTACAAAAGTCTTTACCATTAAATAAATCAAATGAATGAAAAAGGATCAGCTATGTAAAAGTGAGGCAATGTGACTTGCCCAGAGCTCTTTTGTTGCGTTTGTTGTATAGATTCTGACTGGAATAAAGCAGGACAATGCTGTTGTCCTGCAGCTGGGTCAGTATATAGTGACTTACAAATCCCTCATGGCAAATGACTCTGTTATTGGCAGTGTGGATCAATAGGTGGAAGGCTGTAGTCCAGCAGCAATGTGTGTGTGTGGCTCCAGTTTGTTCAGTATGGAAAAATCTATTCTCTCCCAGCTTTCAGTTGGATGCTTGAAAAACAAATCAACCTGTAAACAGCCAATGATATATTACAACAAACTATTTCCAGTCAATGTAACTGAATTGTATTAATTCTGACAGAGAGAACTTCTCAGTGCTGCAGTGTTTAGTATCTCAGCAATTTGTGGCTGAAGTGAAGTTGCAGGATGTATCGATGTGACACCTCGCCCCAGGCCAGGACAGAGTGTGCATGAATGCAGAAATGGGAAGGTTATATCAATTAAGACTGAGGTCAGGGCAGGAAGAGACAGAGACAGAGCTGATAGCCTGGCTGGACAATAAAAGATGAGTTAAATTAAGTGAATGTGTGATTATAGCTTTTCTCAGTAGTTCAGGGCACATAGATAAAACAAATAAGTTAATTTTGTTATCAGGCATTTAATGAACATATAATAAGCCTTGTTTTCAGTTTAAGTACATATTTTGCATCTGGAGTGCACCTATGTGATGTAAAACAATTCCCATTTCAATATTCTTATGTAAAATAAATCAGCTCAGACCACAATTTATCTAGAGATGAACTTTGATTTGATCAAATATCAACATGACTGTGTGTTTCTTGGTAGAGAGTCTATTATAGCTACCAATCCTCTCTCAGCTATGACTCAACCAGTGTGCTCAGACAGAGGCAATGTGTAGGCAATGGACAGTCCCACTAATGCTGCATAGACCAGTTTATGTAGCCAGATATTCTCCTCCTCCTTTTCTTCTACTGCATTATTAAAGCTGTGGAGAATACTTTAACAAGCTGTGCATAAATAAAGAAGTTTATGTTTTTGCATTGCTTCTGTGTAAATGTATCGTGTGAAACGTATGCTTACAATATTGATAGTATGAGCTAATGATCCATACATGATCAGAACCATACCATTATTATTTGTACCTTATTGACACAGATCAGTGCTGGCAGGGAAGAGAAGAGCAGTAACCCACACTGGCAAATTCCAATATGTATATTTTACAGTTTCATGAAAAAATGTGTTGTTAGCTGCATACAAAAGGAAAGACATGACATTTCTTGGTGCGAATGTTATATTGTTCATAGTTGGCTGATGTTGTAATGGTGTGAAGTAGTCAAGGAATAGTTCAACATTCTCTATGCTTTCTTATTTGAGAAGACTAATACAACTGTCACGTCTCTACACTAAATATAAAACCACAGCAGGCAGTTGATTAGCTTAGCTTAGCACAAAGACAATACATAACAACCTTGAATCCATCATTACTCTGAGAGCTCATTTAAAACGACAAGTCATGAATGAGGCATGAGCACCAGAGAAAAGGTTGTCAAATTGTTTGGCCTGAGGGAGAGGATTATGAATGATAGCTTCCATCTTAATTCACATTCTCTGGCCACTGTAATAAACGTGCCTATACGATAAATGAATATTGAAATTTTTATGTTTTATGTAGCAGTATCAGAGTCGGTAAGGTCTGAGGACTGATAATCAGAGTAAAAAGTCCACATTTAGTTCTAAAGCTACATTGCATGCACTGGATTCAATTACTGTATATGGAGAGTCAGACTTTTGAGTTTGCATTTGAAAGCTTCAAATGGATTTCGATCTGGGAGCCCTTGAACAGAAAGAGACACTTACCCAAAAGCATGTCCTTTTATCACAATGCACTGATAAAAATATCTGAGTTACTGCTACTGCAGCCAGAGTCCTGTCAGTCTGGATGATCTGCCCCAACTTGACAAGTACTCAGCCTCAGATTTGTCATGGCATTCTCATTATGAAGCATAACAAATACGCAAAAGATTTTGTAATGTCTCTGGAATTATTTTATTTAACGAAAAAGTCATTTCAGTTGCAGGCAATGCTGTTTTCTAACTGATATATTCACTGACATGAACTGATGGTTTGACCCTTAATTTAATAAGAGCTTTTAGGATGTAATGCGACACTCATGGGTCATCACGCAGCATAAATGCATAACCATTCTTCCAACAAAGGAGTACTGATGCTAAAGAAATGTCCATAACTACAACAGAGGCCTTTAAATGTCACTCAACTGGTGCCTGTCAAGTGCAAAAAGCTACATGTATGTGGCTCATTGGGATCCTAAGAAAAATCCTGTTTCTTGTTTTTCTGAGTCACGCAGTCTGGCCGGTCATAATGCTGTAAAATAGTACTGAATAGATTTGGGGGCAAGCCACTGGAGATGTGCCGTTAGTCTTTCATCCTGTGCATCAGAATGTGCTTACATGTCAGCGCTGTAACCGAAAGACGGTGATCACTACTGACAAGCTACAGTGATGCTGCAGCAGTTTGTTGCAGTCTTACACAATGTCCTTCAGCGCAGCTGCCTCTGAAAGCTCTGCTGTTATTCACTAAATGTTACCTGAGATTATCCAAGGGCAACACACTATGAACTACACAAAGAAATGCAAGATAAAGCCAGACTCCTACCAGGGCAGTGAATAATTTAGAGCAGCTGCTTTCCTAAATTTAGAAAAGTTGCAATTAAGAAATGGTAAATATAAAACACAAAAAGTTTTGTCTTTATTGTCTCCATAGTCAGATGTATGTATCATGTTATTCTAATAATGGCTAGATGGTTAGTCCAGTAAATTAATATGTTTTATGTATTAAAATATTGAGTATAAGAATATAAATATTGTGTTAAGATATTTGAATCAAATTTGCTCACAAAGTCATCAGAAACTCCACTTTTCTCACAAACATTGCATTTTCTGTTTGTCTATTGGATGTCAGTCCATGTCCCAGTGTTTACTTCAGTATAACAGCATTACAGCCTTTTTAAATTGACTGTGTTGTAGTCCTCCTGTATGTTTGGGTAATGTGCAAAGCATATGTAGGTGTAGTGTTAGCGGTGCTTTCATTTCAGTGCAGTGAGATATTAAAGGGTATTGTTCCATACAGGGCTCAAATAGCCACAGGCCCTGTCTGTGTATCCAAGCTGTAGATTCCCTTCTGTCATGTTGTTTTAGAATGTGGGCTATATCCAGTTGTGTCTCCCAGATTAGGGTTAATCCAACGGGTGTTGCCCCACTCTTTTCTTATAATGAGTATCTGCAGGGGGTAACTCACTGTAAGGAAATGCGTGCTTTTACAAAGCTGTAATCTGTAGACAAGAGGAAATTCCAGCCAGCATGCAACCACGCTGCCTGAGGATAAACACCTACTCAGGCTTTTGTCCCTATTTGCCCTCAGCCTTCTCTGTGGTTGGTCAACTGAGACGAATTGCACAACAATGCAGACTGTAATGTGGATAAACATATGAAACACTTAAATGTCACAACACACCGATCATTTAAACTGTGTGTGCTTTGCCTTTAGTTAGATTTTCATTTCAAAATAAACATTTAATGTGATTTTACATTGGGACTGAACTAGCAGTATCAGCCTTTCAGTAGTATGTGAGGGTCCTATTAAATCCAGAGCAGATGAGATTCTGTAAGGCGTCAACATTAATAAATACATGCATGATATCTACAAGTTTTTACATCATAGGTTTGAAGTACTGTGATTTCTTAAGCATGTGGACAAGTTGAACTGCTGCACCCTATTATATTTTTCTATGGATGCTTTTTTCCTCATGAATTTAAATTTTCACCTAAGGCTGCTATAAAACAAGACTAGAAGTCTACAACCCTGCTGTTTGCACATCAAGGCCGTGGTGGACGCAATTAAAGCCACAATGTTTACTGTACAACACAGCAGTGTTGCAATTACTAAGAGCAGGGCTGTGTGTGTTTGGGCTGCTTTTATTGTGTCCAAACACTAATGTAAACCTGGTGCTATTGAAATGAAATGCAAATTAGAAAATTTAATTCAATTCAATTCAATTCAGTTTTATTTATATAGTGCCAAATCGCAACAAAAGTAATCTCGAGGCACTTTACATTGTAAGGTTTAAGACCTTACAGAATATAAGTAAATACAGAATAATGT
>JAUMHL010000006.1:7832107-7844783 GCA_032362345.1 Sandelia bainsii | reverse complement strand
CCCTTTAACGGAAGAAACCTCCAGCAGAACCAGGCTCAGGGTGGGCGGTCATCTGCCTCGACTGGTTGGGGTGAGTGAAAAGAGGAGAGAGAAAAGAACAACAGGCAAATCAAAGAAAATACAATAGCAAATCCATTTCACAATCCATATTCACTTCAGTCCACATTCAGAATTATTATCTACAGTACACTGTAAACAATACCGTACCAGTGAAATTTCCAATTTCATTTTGACAGTTGTGATGCATTTTCAAAAGTAGAAAGGGAAATTGGATTACTGAATTATACTTTCAGGTTTGTGCTTCACCATAATTTACAGTACATGTCCTAACTTGATTAAAAAAAAAGACTTGAAGGAGCAAAATGTCAAAATAGAAACGAACATAATCTTATGAATTTCACCTGAAAGGTCAAACACTGTAATAGTTTCATGTGCAAGTTATAGGATTGTGCAGACAGTGTGGGACACAAATTTAACCAACAATTAGTTCATAGCTCATATTTTGTGCTTTAAAAACAGACATCAACTATGGTTGGCGTAGGAAGATGCAAAATAATGCAATACCAGTCTCCATTGTGATTTAATTTTTTCAAGTCTTTCAAGTGACTTTAAATATGTTTTTCAAACTTGGCCTTTAATTTGACACACATGCTCTCATATTTATTCAGAACCACTGCTGGTTTATACTTGCCGTCAGTACTGAGGAAAATTGAATTCAGGCACTGACTTCTTCTCGTCTTTCTGCTGAGATATAACTTATGAATAAAGTGCTCATTTTATGATGCCTGTGCACAAGAATTACATTTGTAAGATACCACTGTCTACTTATGTTTTTTTGCTGTCCACGGACAAGTAGATCAGGCTGGAGATTAAAGTTTACTGACTCATTTCAAAGTGTCAAACCAGTAAGTTGCTGATTGTCTTTGGTTTCAGTACTTGCCTACAACCTCCATGACTTGAAACAAGCAGAAACACTTAGTTCTGGGTGAACTTGGCAACTCTGATGTCAACGTAATGACTACAACTTTTGACACTGAGAATGTTTGGAAATACCTGAGATGCAGTGCAATGCGTCCTTGCTCAAGTGTCAGATACAGACAGAGTAATATTACCACAGCATCCCTGTACATCCTGTCCCTGTGACACATTTAGCAGCTGCTGGCAGAATGCAAAGGATGCTTGCTGCCTGGGGTAATGGGTATGATATTGGTTGTGTTCTGACCGTGCAAATCACATTCAGACACCTGCACACCTTAGCCTTACAGCTTGTTCCCATGACAAAGAACTGTACATTTACAAGATTTACTGGCATCTTCGATCCAACATAATACTGTCCCATCTGACAATCTCCTTTAAAACATAAGTGGAAAGAGATCTTTACTACTTATAGTTTTGGTGTTTGAGCTATCCATTACACTTATTTCCCTCACAGTTTCTGAGGCTGATTTGACAGGACTAATACTTGATTAGTCTAGTGAATTGGCTTAAGTAAGAGACACTGGGTATCATGATGGGACCACCTCAATTACTGCTCTTTTTACAGTTATACATCATGCAGAGGTTGCATAACAATACATGTAACATTAGGGGTTAATGAGCACGATGTCTCATTTAGGACTTGATGTAAGGAACAGTGTGCAGCATTCAGTCTGTTTGTGAGTGATGCCTGATCAATACACAAATATGACAAACTCTTCAGAATGAAATTGTTATTTATAGTGTCTGGAAGTTGAGTCATAGAAACTTCTCTGGACTTCTTTCTTGTCTTGAGGACCACCCTGGAGGATAAAATTAATTTCTTCTACCAACTTTCCTCAGGCTAAAGAAGCTACTTGGGTTAGTAGTGAAACATTTTGACCTAACAAGAAGTCCAGTTGCCATGACCCAACTTCCAGACAACCTCCCCTGGATAACTGAGAATCTTCACCGCTGTGTTACTTATAGTAAAAAACAGTCAGGCTAAAAATAAAGTCCCAGATAAAGATTTGCTTTTCTGCTGCCTTAAATAGAGACTTGTGCTACCACCACAGCATGTTAGATTTTTCTTCAGCAGCTTTAACACACCAAAGGACTCATATAGCTGGGTTTACTTGTGAGCATGACGCTGTGCAAATGTTTGGCCTCTTGACTATTCAGATGTTCAGATCAACATGAGACACATGAAGACATCATGACTGTTATTCAGCCATGCTAGTGACGTGACAGTGCGAGTTTGAACAAAAATAAGCCTAAAGGCAGGATTACATGTATCTTCAAACAAACAGGATCCACAGCTTGTTTAACTGTTTGCTCTGTCAGTACACATTCTCCAACATCTGTCAATATTTTAATAAAATAGTTGGTGAATATATTGAGTGTTTCTATTTTCTCTTCAACTGCTTTCTCTATAAATTGGTAATTTTGGAAGAGAAGCTGAGTGTTTGTGATGTGTCCTCTGCCTTCTCTTACTAAACACATGGCCATGGGACAGGACAGAACAGGTGTTTCCATGTGGCTGAGACTAACATGGGCTTCCTCTCTCTCTGGAAAACAAACTGAAGTCCTGCTGTACTCCTCTTCTCTAGTATTACTCCAGGCACTGCTCTCACATAGCGATAGAAAAATAGCTTCCAACGAGCCAGCAGCAACACACAGTAACAGTTTATTAATTACTGTTGCAAAAAGAAAAGTTGTTGTCCTCACATTGTCTAAATACAGAATCAAGTTTTCTTAAATCTCAAGCTCTCACCAGTGACTCTGAATGAAAAAGTTCACCCCCTTATCTCAGTGTGACTACTCTGCTTCCATTTTCCTTATTTATGCTTTCTAATATGTATTAAGTTTGAATTCCTCACTGTGTGAGGTGTACTCTTTCCAGGTGAGGACAGCAGCTCCCCTCCAGCCCCCCTCAGCAACAGAGCTTTAAGAATTCACTTTGTAGGCTCAGCTCTGCTGGGCACATACGGTACAGGTTCATCCATACATCAGTGAGTTTTATGATAGACTTAGAAAAGATTCCCCAGCTTTCTACAGGAGAGACCCTCAAAGCTGCAAAGCCCTGAGTTTCTGGGAAACATGAGACAGCGTTGGTGCTGCTGGAGCTGCTGCATATAGTAACTGTTAAGTTTGGCATGAGCTGAAGAGAAGCAGAGAAATCGAGGTAATGGCGGGCACATGTGGGTGATTGTTAAGTGATGGAGAAAATTAAATGGACAGAGAGTGGAGAAGGGTGAATTTTTCCACTTGGATATTAGTGGTGCAGATAAAGGTTGTGTTAGTATTCTGGACAGAGTCTGCTGTGCAAAAAATAGCTCCTCTTCCCCTCTGCATTAAAGTAAATGATGCGTATCTTCATTCGTGACCATGATCAGGGGAATTTAATGTAGTTGATCCGTGTTTACAGCTTCAGATACCCAAATATATGATTTCATTAGTCCTTTAGGAGAACAGGTTGTCTGTTTAAACTTGACAAACAAAAGCTATTGGTGCCTTTTTTAGAGTGAAATTGGAGTGAAATTTATGATTGACTTTTATTTTCTGTGGAGCTGAATATTGTCTGTTGCATAACAAATCTGGGAAATTGAGGAGGATCCATGCAGTGTTATTCCCCAAAGAGCAACTGTGAAGCATTCAGAATCCAAAACTGAAAAAACATAATCTTTGACAATTTCTTTTTATGAAGGGGAGATTTATTTAGCTGTTTACTAAAAGCCCACTGAGCCCTCAAAATGAAGCATAAAATTGCCCTACAATATAAAAAATGGTGCAACACCCCCACTTGTAACATTTCTGTCCTTGATTACAGCATCATCTGAAATCAGCGCAGGTTTTTAATTTTTGTGTATATTTTTTGCACTAATGTTACCCTGACCTTCCAACCCACATCAGAACATCTCACGTGTGAACTGAGAACATGGAATGATTAAAATGGCCAAGGGAAAGATGACTGAACTGAGTTATCCAGTATGTGTGGGTGAGTGAATGGTTGTCTTAATGGAAAAGTCAAGCTGAAGCAACTGTTGAAAAACTTACAGTGCTGAACTCCAACCTAACACAGATAAATCATTTGTGTGACGTTGCCATGTTTGTAGAGATAAATGTGTGTTTTTCTTAGTGTACAGTAATAACATTCCTCATACAGTAGTACAGTAATAGCTAATACTGTGTTCCCTTAAAAATGTTTCCTAATATAACATTATGCTAAGGGAACAAAACAAATGTATGGTTTATAATGAATTCTAGTGAATGGAACAGCATTTGTATTGATTTGTACTGGTTTGACATTGTGTATTACATTTTTATTTGTGTGCTATTATGCTTTTGTTGAATATACAGTTGTCATCGGGGCACAAATATTACAGAACGTGTTTGGTAATGACTTGAAATGAACATTACTATGTGACACTTTGTATTATTTTACTTACATATAAGGACAAGTATTTTACATAATAGTCAAATACATACAATCACATACAACTTAGTATTAGGACATAATTTTATTTAACCTAAATATTCATGTGTAACAGTGATCTCAGATGTGAAGTAATGCTAAAGTAAAGATGAACACATTAGTTTTACGTGTTTGGTCTATGAGCCTTTTGTTGTCTGTATGCACCTTTACTTGTTTCAGGTTTTTGGTTGTAGTGCAACATTAGCTTCTGTGCTACACTACACTTCTTGTCTATGTGTTTGTACCCTTAAAGTATTTTTTACAGTATATCACAGGGAGCACTTATCACAGAATAATTGCATTTCAACCTACCAGTTTATGAAAAAGACATGAAATCCCATCAGGTAGATAATAACATCATTAAACATTGATTAGTTATACTGAACAGCTTCAGTGATAAGTGTTGTGATCTATGTGGAGTAGAGGGTCAAAAGTAACAGTGCAGCTCTATTCCACTGACCAACATTTCTTTCATTTATTATTAACATTAACACAAGGGTCATGTCTCTGGTTCAATCCTGCTTGGTGCTTTTAAATCCAATTATTCCATACAAATAAAATAAAATTGCAGAACACCTAGTAAGAGTGAGTGTTTTTGGCTGGAGCTCATTTCTATAGGATTGCAGATGGTAACAGAGGCTTCACATAAATCTTTTATACTGCAGCACAGCCTGGCGTTTGTGCATTTGCATGCATGTAAAAGGGTATTTGTCCATTAAGAGTTGTGCCCAGTGCACTGATTTCTCCATTATATCTAGTTGATTACCCTAGCAGTTGCATTTAGACCAAGGAGAAGTGAAGGGCACTGGGCAGCAGAGCATTGCCACGGGGAGCAGACCTCCCACATGGCAGCTATTTATTCAAATAGCCATTGCTTCACTCAGAAGATTAATGCCATCATGAATTCCTTTCCATCCCAGGTTTTTACCTATACAATGTTCATTCATGGACTCAGCAATGTAACTTCAAGCATGTTATGAAATTTAGATTTAAATCTATTTTGAAATTCCAGTTCATGCCATTTATTTGCCAACTCCGTTCCATACTGATCCAGATTGACTCTGTTTTGACCCTGTGCTTGTCTCTTTTCTGAACCTTCACTCTCTGTCTGTCACCAGTCTGCTCTCAGTTCTCCAGAGGAGTTTATGCCATCTTCGGCTTCTATGACAGGAAGTCCATGAACACGCTGACCTCGTTCTGCGGGGCGCTGCACACCTCCTTCATTACTCCCAGCTTCCCCATTGACGCTGACGTGCAGTTTGTCATCCAGATGAGGCCCAGTTTGCGAGGAGCTGTTCTCAGTCTGCTAGACCATTACAAGTGGGAGAGGTTCGTCTACCTTTATGACACTGACAGAGGTAAGAGTGGCCCTCTGGGAAAAGTAACACACACTTTAACACACCAATGCAAAAACCACAAGCTAACATTCAGCACATGAGACACATGAGTAGTGCAGAATATCTAATTTCTTTAGAAAGTGGTAAAAGGCATTTGGCTTGTTTATTCAGATGATTTATTGTACAGCATGTATGATCAGTCATTAATATTTAAATCCCTCATCCCCAACACTCAATGTGATTGGTCTGACATATTTTAATCTATGCTAATGGTGCTAAATTTCTTCACTGTGTGGCTGAATGCTCTCATTGGCTCCCAAAAGCTTCTTGCTTCAGACAAATGAGTCATTCACAGGTGCTGCTGATCCACGGGTAGAGTACGACTCCAGACTACTGAGCCTCTAATCCTCTGTACTCAATGATTATCATTTAGCTCTAATTGGATTACATAAAGACAGCCAAACATAATCTCACTCTCTACATGTACTTCATGGCCTGCTGCTCCTTTCATGTAGGCCAACTATTTACAGACTTGGGTTTTTGTCATCCACTGACGGTCAGCACCTGGAGAGACTGTGTTAAGAAACAGCACAACAGTCTTTCTGTCTATAATTTGGACTACAAGATGGCAAAGGACAGTTTGTAACACCAAACATAAACTTTATAATGTGATGCAATTTTGGTTCGTTGTATTCAAAAATGAATTAGTAGACGTGCAGGTTTTCTGGGTGCTGTAAAACCTGCTAAACTGTTCAGAACTGTGCATTCAAGCAAGTATTTTTAAACCGACATAGAGCATTTCTAGGACAAGTGCACTCCTTTTTCACTTCCCCGCCTCACTTTATAGATCTCCATATCAGGTGGGTGTCTAATCTACTGCTCGGTTGTGAAACTGAGTCTCACAGAGCCATTTTGTCGATCTGCAAAAACACCTTCTTTGACATCTTGTACAGAGTAAAAGTCTATTTAAAACCTTATAACAAACAAATGCAGCAGAAATGCTCCTGTAATTGAGGTGTGTATGTTCAGCATCATGTTTGACCTCATTAAGGAGGTTGTTATTGCACTCAAATTGGGGGAGGGGAGCTTGCTTTCATTGATCCTGCCAATGTTTTCAGTAGCAGATTGCAGGAGCTGATAATTGGTAGGCTGCCGTGGTTGAGACAGAAATGATTAAGGACTTCATAGCCTCTCATGGGCACAATCAACCTTCTCAGAAGTGTTTCCTGATGTGACCCTTAGAGCTCTGCTTGACTTTGTTGGCCTCTTTCGCCTGCTGTGTCGTGGCAGACGGGCCACCATCTGTAATAGTTTGCCCATTTCCACAGTGTGACACAGTGTAAACACTGTAGTTTAGGATGGATTCCCACATGTCGCACAGCTTGTGTTTGCTGAGAGGCTAGTTAGCCATCCTATTTTGGCTGCCAGTCATATCCCGCTCCTCCCCATCGAGGCTCTGGAGCAATATAACCACCACTCATCCAAATGTCAGTTTAATCTTCATTATAGGAAGGCTCTATTTGCGCCCTGATTTTTTAATAATGAGCTGAGTTTACTTCACACAGCTGCTTTTCAGGATTCTGTTGCTGTTTTATGCAGCCCACGTGTCATTAGAATAGTTAATGATTTGGTTATTCATCCAAAATGGAAATCTGAGGAGCCACACATAAAACAAAGTAGAAAATACTCAAACATGTCATTAAAGACACGTTTATCTGGTGCAGTGCACCATCACATATTTATCCTGGCCATGTACTGGCTATAAAATGTCCTTGTTAAACAGATTAATGGCTGCTGGCAGAAAAGACCTCTTGAACTGAGGAACATCTGGGCATTACCAGCTGGCCACTGAGAGTAGGAACACACCATTTTTTTTCATGTTTAGCTAATGTACTGCAAATTATAAAAACTTAAAATACTGTTTGTGCTTGTTAAAAAACACATTATAGTACAGTGGTACGTAATTCAAATAGCTGCTTTGAACCATGAAGAAACCCCTGGAGCCCAGAAATGTGCCTTATACTGCAGTTATTTAATGATCTAGTATCTTCTAATAAAACAAATATTGTACTGGTGTCAGAAAAATATAATTGTTTCTCTGAAATATGAGCACATTACAATCTCAACAGGTAAATGATCCTCTAATGTGTGTCGTTAGGGTCATTTTGAGAATCATCATTGCATTAAACAATATGAAAAATGGTACAGTATGATCTACAATCTTCATTTAGGGACACTGATGTATTGAATTACAGTTTGCACCTTCATCCTAACCTCTAGGAATTCTCATTTTTTATTTTTCATTCAGATGTTCTTCCTGTCACTACCACTGCTACTTTCAGATAGTTGAAGCGATGAAATTAGAAGAAATGAGAATAACTAATATGTACTACGTACTAATCAATCAGAAATAATGGAAATTCTCTTACTGATCAGAAGTGTGATCCTAGACGTGCAGGTGTCAAAGTGTCTGTGTCACAGGAGGCTTCTGCAGCACCTCTTCACATTAAGGTTTTGGAGCACATTTCTAATAAAAAGATAAATACATACTGTATCTTCCAAGTTCTATATCTGTAAAAGTACTCATTATACACAGAATGTCCACAGCCAGTTTTATATTATTAAATAGTACTGTATTATTACAATTGATGTATTGAATGTATACATTTATATGCACCATTTTGTAGCTTGAGGTAGAGCAATTTTTTTAAATATCCTGTTGGATTGTTGAGTTGTTGAGCATAGTGAGACTATGTAACGTTTAACAAACAACACCAAACAAATTCTCTTCTTGAAAATGAAAAGTTGAGGTGATAAGCAATACAACACACTGTTGCTAATTGTAGTGTTGTTACAGCTTATGGTGGTTTGTAAACTTTAGAAACTGCTGTATAACACATACCTGTGAAGATTTTTTGTGGTTATTTGCTTGTGCAACCGTTACACTGTTTTAACTGTTTATTATTGCAGATTATCACTTAAGGCCCTATTGGCTGCTTTTCAGTTAAAGTTACGTACTGTAGTCTAGTTTTATTTTATAAAACATTTATGAATTCATCATATGTTTGCAGGGATAGTCTTTATTAATAAGAAACTTGCAGTATTACCCAGCGCTTCTACATAATTAAAAGTAGCAATACCAGAATTGAATTATTATTGAATTTGAACATTATTGAATTAGAAATAATATTTCTTTAATATTGCAACTGTTAAAGGTGGGACAAATTTTAATTACTTAATTTACTGTTGATTAACTTGCATATTTTTCACCCCAGGGATCAATAAAGTTACCTTACCTCATCTTATGTAAACCTATAATAACAGCATAATTTATTTTTTGTATTATTGTTTAGCATCTGCAAATTAACTGCTAACTAAAGTTATCAAATAAATGTAGTGGAGTAAAAAGTATTAGTACTTGTACTAGAGTAAAAGCAATTTTGTGAGATCCTCATGTGTAATGTAATCTTTACTGACTACAGATGTTAGGTCTTTTTTTTCTTGCGTTCTTCAGAGTACAATCTAACAGCCTGATCTGCAGCTTTTCCTGCATTTTTCCTGCTGCTCTGTCAAATGGTTGGGATTGTGAATTTTCATTCGGTTTGTAATCACACTGCTGCTGAATGTCTGGTTGGTTTCGTCTCTGCAAGGAAACGTATGATTAATTGCAGGCTGATAAAGAGGTGCACTCAGCAGTCAGGCACATAGGCTCATTAACAGAGAGTAGGAGAGGGAGGGAGAGAGAATGGCACCAAGCAGCTTTTTCATTCTGTGGACACCTTACTGCACCTTTACTTTGAGATGGACACATATCAATAGGCCATGAACCCCCCTCCGCCCCCTTCTGTGGGTAAACACTGTTTTCTTCACTGGGCCATAATAATCATGCTCTTCTGCTTCAAGAGAGCTTTCTTCCTCCCCATTCAAGGACTCTATTATGCGTCACAGAGAACATAGAAAGGAAAGGAGAGTGTAACTGGGATACACATGTAACAGAATTGCCAAGTAGTGAGTGAGAGGTGCTTTTCTGTAAGAGGTATTTCAAAAGAGTCTGAAAAACAAGGAGATGCAGATGAGAAAACAAAAGACAGTCAAGGTTAGACAGAACTATGTCAAATCTAATAAACTTTCAAACTAGAACAGTGCCTTTTTCTTACAGACGTATTTTTGGCTCCATGAGAATCCTCTCTCTGATTCGGTGTGCTGAATGAATTTCAGATTCTCCTTGGGAATCAGATTGCTGTTAGATTTACATCAGGGAATGGCGTGTATTTAGAAATGCAGCTCAGATTCTCTGTGTGTGTGTGTGCGTGTCTGTGCTGTGACCTCATTGGTGAAAACCTCAAAGGGTGGTGCGCATTCACTGAGAAGATGCAGCTGAGGCGTTAGCTGTCTGAGTGTTTTTGCATGAACCAAACCTCCTCTGTTATCAAACGCTCAGTCCGCTGTGCCAAATGCCCTAAAAGGCACAAATTGATCCATGCACATCCACACATGCAGAGGCAGCACAGCTTAAAAACAACACCAAACATGCAAGTTTAACATCATGTTAGCTGCAGACCCTTTGCTCCACACCAAGATATCGATATCTATAAAATTATGCAGGTGAATCATAATGTGGAATACCAAACATTATCTGTAGTTTTCCAGTCTAGGAAGTGAACCTCTATATAAAATATGATGCTTTTTATTTACCAGAATCTATGATTTGGGAATTATAGACTCAGATCCGCATAAACTATCAAGTTAAATTAACACAACCTCCTGTTATGGACATTGTTGCTTTCAAATATGAAGACACATCCACTGAACAGATTGGCTGACAGGCTTTCATTGTAGAAACTGTAACAGACTAGTGTATCTACAGCAACCTTCAGAAAGATATTACATAACTTCAAACAGTTGCATCACATTGTATTTCTTTGTTTTTTGGTTGAAAAGGACAATTGCAGTACTTTTATGGGTTTTTTTTTTAAATGACATACTTGGGGAAATTACAGATCCTCTATATCGCTATACTGCTTGCTCAGTGTGTCAGTATATGTGAACGAAAGTCACATCAGCACCAATCTGCCTACGTATGAATCACTAACCGGACAAGAGTGTAGAAAACATACATTTGGATACTCTCTGCTCTGTGTCTATTCACACAGATATTTGTTTAAAGTGATCAGTTAAATATTTTTAAATAGCAGTTAAATAGCTTGGAGCTGTACCAGTAGAGAGATTATTATTTCAGCACCTTGGACAGTACCTACATCCCTTATATTGCAGCTCTGTGTTATTTTTAATTCCCCATTCAAGTATTCTTCCTTTCATACTGTGTTTCATACTGTTGTGTTATAGAGTTAACCTCCAGATGAGTGACTAATTAAAGGATAAACGTCAATGAATTGAGGATGACCAAATGCAGATTCCACACAGACATTTTGATTTGTCATAGTAGGAAAGACGTATTAGGTGTTACCCTAACCCTATGTCAGTGTGACAGTGATGCACGATACTAGAGCCCTGGAATGTAACCAGATAAATCAACCTCAGCCATCATTAATTTTTATTATTCACTTCTGTGGTTTTCCTACTGTGACATGTTAAATGTGTGCTATGACAAAGTCCTATGTTTTGGTAAATATGAAAATGATTTCTGTGTATCTTATGGTCTTCCCAGATTTCAACCCAACTCAACACCCATGGGAGGCTGTGGGGCTCTCCACCTTTATTATCAAAACACAAAATGAGGCAATAAGGGGTGGGCAATGAGAATAAAAAACATTGTAACCATATAAGTAATTTTACATTATGGAATTGACCAGTCATAGCACATGGTTATACATTAACAGTGGAAATGGAGCTTTTATTTGAGCAAGTTCTCAATGAAGCTGAGCAGAAACAAGGATTCTGCTGAGAGAGCTAACCTCGCTTAACACATACATTAAATCTTAGTTAAATGAACATGGCCAAACAGTGAGGTGGGGGGAGCTGTTGCAGAGAACAGCGGTGGCATGAGCATACCAGCAGAGAAATGGTAAGAAGTGTCAGGTTGTAATATCTGCACTATAATGTATACCAGAATGTTATTACACAGCTGCTAATTAATCAATGATTGTGAAACATATACATTATGATGCCAACAGGCAATACAATCACAATGTCATTGTTCTGCCTGAACTAAGCTATGGTTCATTAGATATAACTAAAATTACCACCTCATGGTTGTATGACTTTACCAACCAGCCAAGCTGCAGTCTGTCCAGATTAATAGACCAAGTGTATGTTTGTGCTAGATGTAATGAAATTCCCTTGTTTCTGAGATTTTGCATTGACAAGAAAGGGACAGACGTGAGGTTACAGTGACCTTGACCGCTAAAATGTAATCAGCTCATCTCTGAGTCCGAGTGGATGAAGTCCAAGCCAATGAAGAACTTTCTTCAAGGTGTTCTCGAGATGTCACATTCACAAAAGTGGGACAAACATAAGTAGGGACAATCCAAAAACATAATGCCTCAGTCAACCAGTGTGGAAGCATAATAAGCACTGTATTGTATAGTTTTGGCCAAAATAGCAAAATGCAAATGTAACAAATCAAATATTTGATGCAACAATGGCATTCAAAATTGATTTATGTATAAATGGTATGAACAGCATATAATGATCGACAGTTTTATATGCTTGTTGTGTAGGAAGTAAGGGTTTAGCTACACGCTGACCTGCTGTGACTTTGCTTAGCATTAGTAATAACTACAAAGACATTCATCTTTTAACATATTTGGACTGACATATGTTTGTTATATGATGGTATTAGAATTAATTTGACACCTGAGACATTTTGAGTTCTTGTCAACAATTAGACTTAAGCTTCGTCAATTATACTTGCCATATCTGTTACTATTAACATATAAGATCAGTGCTT
>JAUMHL010000006.1:7767365-7832007 GCA_032362345.1 Sandelia bainsii | reverse complement strand
TGGGTTCCCCCCCCCCCCCCCCCCCCCCCTCCACCTCTTTACTTACAATGCTGTTTAAATAAAATTCAAAATCAATCCACAGGGTGCTTTTTTGTTGTCTGCTCATTCCTGCCACCTCGGTGAGAAACAAAGCAGTTCAGGAGCAAGAGGTTTATTGCGGCTGGAGCAGAGATTTTCTTCTCTCCTCAGCTCAACATTGTTGTCTCAGCTGCTCACAGATGAAGAAATAGCCGCATCTTGAAATGAATAGAAAAGAAAATGAGGCTGTACAGAGACGAAGAGTGAGGGAAGGAACAGAGGAGTCAGCAAAGCCTTTGTTCCTCTCTTGCATGAGAAAACAGCAAATGGCACAGAGGGCCAGGCACTGTCAGATATGCTGTCAGATGCACCAAATGTTTTTTACTACAGTATGAAGTCGGAGCCCCCTCCCATCTTTTTCTATAAGATCCAGCTTGTCGCATCTAATCTGCTCTAACCTTAGCACTTTGCCCGTCTGAGTAAGAAACCAGGTGACTAATAGAAAGCCCCTCTGCTTTATTAAGCGCTGCTCTGTTGATGCCCTGATTCTTGGCTTTCTGATGCTTCTTATCTATTTCAGGACACTTGCTTTCAGGATAACACAAGGCCATTACAACAGCAGTCTTTTTGCATTATGAAACAGATTGATGTGATGTGCGCTTCCCTGTTTGCCCAAGAGAAAATGCCATTTTTATTTGCTTAAGATATGAGAGGATGTTTTTTTATAGCACAGTAGAAAAAGAACAGTTGTGCAGCTCTCAGTGATGGGTAAGAGCCAGACTGCTCCATGTCATCGTATGTGGTTCAAATGCAATCACACATAATACATATCTATGTTTTATATGTATGTTGTGTGGATGTTGTTTAGTCTCTCACTCTCTGTCTTTATGTTTGTATTTCTCAGTGACTTCACAATGTAAATCAGCTTGAAGATCAACAAAAGTTGATCAACTTTTTTGTTGAATTTTGAAAAAAAAAAATTATATAAAAGATGAAAGAAAATCAGAGGACAACTGCTCAACATTCTGTTAGCAACTTTGCAGCTGTCATTAGATAAGAATTAATCTGTTTGATTAGCTCTGATCATGGACTTGGCAGGAGTGGGTGGTGTGGGGGTGCAGGGCACTTTGCAGTTCAGTTAATTTGGAACAGTGAGCTGTTATCTGCATTGGTCTGCATCGGGCGTAGGCGTTGTTAGGCTAATTGTACTCAAAAGTGTCCTTTTACTGTCATTTGGCAGCTTTAATCCTTTTTATTATTCGCTGCCTCTGTAAGCATTGCCCACTTAAAACAGTCTTATATGCTTTGAGATTTTCAGAGATTACTCTGAAGTAGGTTCGGTGGCTTTGTCTGAGTTCCCTTTGGTGTTGCGCTTAGCTGCGGGCATCCCATGACAACGGAGCAGTTCAGATGCCGGCAAGAGAATTCTAAAGAGGTCACCTTCTCCAGGGAGGGGGAGAGACGACTGAGCCACAGTTGAGCCTGCACACCACACTCAGCTATCATGTGAACGGCTGCCCAAGACAGACCAGAAGAAACACACGGCCAAGGTGCCAGCAGAGCTTCAGTCAGTCTGTTTGTTATAGAAGAAATAAATCTCCTGGTAAATGTATTATAGTACATTTAATAGAATATTTTTCTCTCAGGATTTAAAATGTAGACATTATCAAATGTTCAACACATTTTAAGTCAAGTGATTTGTTAAAGGAAAATACTTTATGTTATAATATCCCATTTAAAAGATGCTTTTATTCCAACTTGCTTCACATGATTGTGAGAAAACATTGTTTTGTTCACAGTGGAACCCAATAGCAAAATGCTTTATAAAGCAAATCCTCTGAGCTGCAAAGAATACCATATCAGAAGAGTACATACTGATCTCCTGGGCAGTGCTGTGTGGGCCACTAAGTTTATATATTCAAGAGAATCCCACATACAGGCCAAGGCTGCTTTGTGTTGCTTGCTCAATTGCCATAGTCTTTAGGCCTTTCTTTGGGTTCATTTTATGGATAAAGTTCAAAGCAAAGTGTGTTTTTTTTCTTTGTAGATTTGAGCATTTATGGAACATAGTCTTAATGCTTTGTTTTTAGTGTCAAAAGCAAAATACAAAAATACAAAATACGTTCTGGAACAGCATATAGTATTTAATCTACTTGTGCTGAATTTCAAGCAGATTAAATCTTTCCTCATGTTCCACATTAAGTCTATTAGTTTTCCACTCTGCCTGACTTCTTACACTGAAAGCGTCATGCTGGTTTTAGCTATTGCCACTCTACTGCATGTCTGGTTCATGTCAATTTATCTCTTCAGGAGAGGAGCTGTCCTCTCCCTATTGTCTTTGAGATACAGCCACTCAAAAATTACAGTTGTGAGTTGAACAAAAGAGAAAACTATCTATTTGTGTATCAGTATAATAAACTGCAGAGGAGGAAACAGATGTTGCAGAAAAGACTTAAAGCTGTTTCTTCTCTTTTGTCTGTTGCATACAGATAATGTGTGAGACTTTCTCTCTTTTTGTTTGTGACTTCAAAATACTGCAGTAAATATGTTTCTGCTACTTTATAAAATGTAAATAAGTATTAATGTGTACAACACTACATTAGTCAAATTATACAAATATGTGTTGGTTTATTACAGTTTATTCTTCTTTTCAATATTTAGAGGACAACGATTATTTCTTATGTGGACATAAATCTGCAAGAGCTGATTTTTTTAAAATTTGGAAGCAGTAAGAAACGTTATTTACCAATTTACACTTCAGGTAGACAAGCAGCAGCATTAGCGCTGATTTGATTTGTTTTTTTGGACATGTACGTCCATGTACGTTCACAATAAATTCCTCTGTTTTGGTCTCCACCAAATTGTCAAAGGAAAGTACACATTGTACTTTCTTCATTTGCTAGTAGTTGCTAACTTTGTTTTGTTTACTGAAAATTCCTGACTGCTTATCAAGAATGAAAAATACAGTACATGTCCAGGGTATGAAACTAAAACAGTGAGCTAAAAGAAGCTGAACGTCCTGTACAGCTGGAGAGTAATTTGTTTCTCAGCCTGGATTTCTGTCTCTATTGGCAAATTCTAAACACTTAACTGATTCCTATTTTCTCTGACATCAAGGCTGTTTTTGTAAAACAAACGTGTGCGCAAAATATTTTTTGTTCCATTAATAGCCTTGTGACAATATGCTCCTGATTTTGAATATGTATTATGATTCAGGTTGCTGCTGAATAATTGACTCTATAAATGCCCTTCATGGTTGTCCTGCCTGCTGGCTGTTGTAAAATGTACCATCTGTTTACAAAGTCAACCAAAACTCTAGGACCAAAAGTCTTTATCATTTGTGCACTGACTGATAAATCACATCAGTGTTGATATTCACCAGGAGACTTGGGTGTCGGTTGACATTCAGATTTCACATTTGCAGCTTGAAGTTAGAGTGCACAAAATGTCATATTCAGGTAACTCCTTCGGTTCGAGACTTTTGAACTTTGCTTTTATTTCCACATATTCGTACTCAATCGACGAGCTCACACAAATGTTTAAATTCAAAAGCTTAGTTTAGTGACATAAAAGAACGAAAATACAACTCCCAAGGGAATCATTAATAAATCCCCCCAAATCCTTTTTCTTAAGCAGCTACTTACATCTCTCAAAATGTCATACATATGCCAGCTTATGGTGTTCAGTGCTGTGTCAGAACACTGGGAGGAGAGCTGACACTCAGCCTGTGCCTTTTCATTTCCTGTCTGCCACCAGAGATATACTGTGCTAGATTATTGTTTTGATATCTTCAGGCTGATAAAGAAAAACATGTTTCTGCCTGTTTGACTTGATAATGTCCGGAGTCAGGTCGAGCTTTCTCTGAGGTCAGCTCAACACCTTTTTTTTGTACCATCAGACTATTCACAATGTACTAAGACAGGATGATCACACTAACACCTTTTTAAATACCTTAATCTAGGTATTTGAAGTATTAGACGTGTGGACGGACTTCTCCTCAGTATCTTTAGACTCCTGAGCCGCTAATGTGGAGGCGCCCAGCAAGAACCACTTGTCTTTAAAGGTCATACGTGATGTGAGTGGTTTCTGCCAAGCACTTCACTGTGAAGGTCACCAGCAGGGGAATGGAGGGCAGACATGTCAGCTGAGTCGCTGTGCTCTGAATACTTAGGAGTTGAATCGGGAACATGTCAGCTCACGTGTCCATTAGTAAGAGTCACTGGTTGAGCCAGCTGCGAACAGCTAGTTCAGCTGGGAATGTAGGATTTATCTTTACATTTCGGATTAAATTATCTATTAGTCAAAAGTACAGATCAACACTGCCTGACACAGAGAGTGCCATGTTTTTGTTCTGGGTTCTAAAAGCCCTGTAACACAACTGCAGTAACACAACCCCATTTTTTTTAAACCCCGGTACCCCTTGCTTTGCTAGCTTAGGTTCAGTCAGTAAAGTTTACACCGTTTTTCTGCAGTTTTGATAGGTAAAGAATAGATTACTATTTTGTTATTAAAGTGAGCAATAAAAATTATAAAAACATTTAGGATATGGTACACAAAATGTGTTACTGAAAATGATAAATATTTTAGTTTTTTTAGCCTTTACCTAAGATATCCCAGGGTTCCTTTGGAAACCTTTTTTTTTTTACTTTTACCATAGATAATTATAATCAACTAATGTTGCTTAATGGCCTGTATTATCACTGTAGAAACCTCTTTAAACACAATTTATAGCCTTTTACATTTTAAATTTAAAACTGAGAAAAGTTCACTTGGTACAGAAAAATGTTTAGTGAGGGTCATTGTCATCAGCCTGTCTGAGCTACGCTTTCCCCTGAATCTACAAGACAACCACTTGAGAGCAACTTCACATTCCCTGCATACAGTTTGATTAGACTCATCTGCATCTTGCTTTAACAATTTTTGAGGCACCGTATGAAATGAACCTGGTCATACTGAGGACAGATTCAATATGATGCAGTGTCTACAATTATTTAGTTTCTTAAGACATTTTACAAAACATTTAATATTCCCTTCACACATGTTCTTTGACATTTGTCATATTCTGCTTGGAGTTTCTGCCTAATACTGTTTTCCACTTAAAAAGATACGCTTAGTAAGTATAAAAATTATGAAACATGCTTTTTGAAATCTAGAATTTGTGAATATGGACATATTTTCAAATACAAAAGATGACTGGACACAATATATTGCCTGTATATTGCCCATTTTCACTGAAAAGTCAGATCTTACTGTATGTACAGTATGTATGCTTTTAGTTTCTGTAGATGACCTGTATTTACATAAACTTATTTTACACCAGCTTATTCAACATCCGTAATAATATTAATTACTTCATATAGAATCAGCAGTTTTATCCTTATTCTGAGAGAAAGGGCTAACGACGCATATGACGTAGCTTTAGCTTATTTAGTCCAGTCAGCTGTAGTGTGTTAGCTCCGTGATAAACATATTTTTCTGTCCATTAGTTATGACATACTGTAACACAGCACTTAATGAGTTCCTGATACCTTGTGTTTTCATCACTGCTCACTATCATTTAGAAGTATGCACATTTCTAATGTGTCTTGCTAATTTCTACAGTGGCATTGATGCAAACTTGTGTTAATCACTTTTATTTATCACAGTTATGGTTTATCCTCAGCAAAAGCATCTTTATTATAAAATTGTGACTACAGACTCAGACAATGTAAAGAAGATAGATAACACACTGTAAGTTGTTAAAAAGTGTTTCAGCTGTAGAACGTGAGCCCCATGTTGCTCAGCATTTAAAAAAAATACCCAGATAGAATTTAATTGTGTTTTTCAAAGCTCAGGACTGGGTATAATTATCATTTATAGTTTATATTGCATCTGTGTAGATGCCTACACAGCGCAGCCTGTGTTTGTGTATATGTTTAAGAAAAATTATGTCACGGCGTTTGTCCTCCCATAACAGAGGTTTTGTTGAATTGACACCATGAACCCATCACACACGGTAGCTCAGCAGTAGATTTGGGCTTCTTGAAACAATTCCAGCAATCAGGCAGTTCACCTTCACTTCATTTTAACTGCACCAACTTTATATGCAGATTTACAAATAGTTGATAATGTTACAGCAGATTTTACTGAAACAAAGCTGAGAGTTCGTTCCAAAAACAAAAATCTCAATAGAAACAGCACATGAATGGTTACGGCACGTGCCATGTAACCGCAGCGAGCGTGGTTTGAGTCCAGCTCGGGATCTTTATTGCCTCTCACATGCTCTCTCTCTCTCCTCTGTTCCCTGTCTTCCTTCCCACTGTCAAACTATCAAGTAAAAGCTAATAAATTCTTTAAAAATTTGCATAAAATGTTTGCATTGCAAGAAATCTTTTTTTTCCAAAGGGACTGCTTTTTCAGCTGATTTAGGAATGGCCTTTGTGGCCAGTCATGACTGCTGACCATAAATCCTTAATTCCCTTAGTAAACTGTCCATATTCTTGCGGGTGTACGGTGGCTTTCCATGTCCCTGCTCAGCCAGGTTACTGTTAGCTCAGCTACTTCCTTTCATATGCTTCATCTACTCATTCATCCCATGACAGAGTGAGCTCTTCAAAGCAAACACACCACTGAATTAAACCATCTGTGCTAGCTGAGCTGCTTCTTTAGCAGTCCACCTCACTGCATTTGCTAAAATATGTGCTACTTGTCCTACTGTTGTGTTTTTGTGACTCTACTTTTGTTAACTCGCTTTAAATTTTAAGTTTGAATTCCTCAGTGTAGCAGTAAAGAGATGACTGAGGTGACCTCCTGTGACACACAGCTGAGGCAGGATGGGACACTCAGACATTTCTCAGTTAAAAGTCAATCATGCTCTGTAACCTCTCTATCTTTGTTAAATGTGCCACAGCTTTAATTTAATCTTTTGTGGTTGTATCGACCTCTCTGTGGATTCTTGATTCATCTCATTTTCACTCCTGAGTTTGCTTTGTTGAATTTGTCTCATACAATCACCCTAAACTATTGTGAGGCTTTTCTTACTGTATAGTGCAAACTATTACCATCAACAGGCTTTAACTTTATCTCATACTGTGACATCAAAATCACTGCATTTTGAAACAAATTATTTTCTTCTATTCATCTACTCATTATCTCTGGACTTTTTGATATTTCCAAATGGAGTTTTATTTTGAAACCTCTGTTATACCTGTTCCATATACAACCCCCTAATTTACTTGCTGTGAATAATTTTATGTCTGCATTTATTTTGGATAATTAGTCAAAACTGGTCATAAAATGCAGCATAGCTGCAGGTAATTCAGCAATAAACATTTCAGCACTGTATCACTGATTTGTTAATAAGTGTAATAAAAAACTGATCAAAAGCTTTTCAGACATGTTGCTAACTGCAGCCAGAATACCCTCACAGCTCTTCCATACAGCTATTTGGATTCTCAGTACAGCAGCACAGCAGTAGATAACAGCACAACTCTTAGATAAAATGCAAATACTCTGAAATAAAAAAAAGAGTATTTGTGTGATGGAGCTCTTCTCCCTCTGCTCCTCCAGGTTTTGCAATCCTCCAGGCCATCATGGAGTCGGCTGTAGCCAATAACTGGCAGGTGACAGCTCGCTCGGTGGGGAACATTGTGGACCCCATGGAGTACAGACGCATCATTGAGGAGATGGACCGCCGGCAGGAGAAACGTTTTCTCATCGACTGTGAAGTGGACAGGATCAACTCCATCCTGGAGCAGGTATCGAGCCAACACACAATAGTTCAACCTGCTTCATTTGAAAACACACTGGAAACAAAACATCTTGTCTTTGTTTGCTTCTAAAGGAATAAACACACTGTCTGTTCCTTACTCTTTGTCTCTAACACCATCTCCATTTAAAACCTCAGGGATTAAGGCACTCTCCTGGCTTGCTATGATCCCCACTTTTCACTTTTTTGCTATTATTGTAAACACTTGGAGTGCATCATGATTGCCTCAGATCTCAGCATCCTAGTTTAGAGGACGATGTTAAAACCTGCGAGACAGGTACATTCAATTAAACTTGTCATTTGTTGTTTTTTCTGCATACATTGTTTGAGGTCACCTGGGCTTAATTCACGTGGAGGAATTAAACAGCCTGCTCATCCTTGTTTCCTAGGTGATGATCAGCTAGCAGTTTTCCCACATGAGTCTTGATTCACATTCAGTGTTTGCTAAAGCGTGCTGCTCGCTGTGGCTGCACCAGAGAGAATGCTTTATATTCAAAAATGCGTTAAATGAGGGTTAACTGGGAATTTGCTTACTTACTCAGAAGATCATTAGTCTTCATTTGGAGGATTAGAAGCTATGGTCTGTAGTCGCATGCTGTCTTGCAAATTGATTTTTTCAGTTGAACTGTCTGAATCATTTGCTTTTCTTATGACCAGTGACCTGCTAGTGTGGATGGACTATTCTTATTTTACTGTAACCTGCATGTTCCTGATCTTCCTTCCAAACACTGAATGATATTAGAACTGTACTGAACCTTTATAAACGACTTCTGTAGACTACAAGATTATAAGACTGACTTAACCCGGATGGTCCCTTGTTAAAAGATGACGCAACACTAGATTAGTGTTCAAAACATTACATTTTTTAACTTAAAAACAATCTACAGTCCCATTTTCCTGATAAATAACATCCTATTGCAACACAAATAATTGCAGTCCTCTTTTAGGAAAACTCTTTTAAGCATTAAGTCATTGTTTTGTCATTGTCTTAAACGTACAGTGGACAAAGTAAAAAAAAAAAAAAGCCAGATGTAAAAGAAAAAGTGATCAATTTCACAACTAAAAGTTCTGTGTTTCCCTTTAGGTAACAACTGTGCAGTAGATGCAGTAGGTGCACGGCATAGTACTGTGTTATAAAAACCGTGTCTGTGTGTGCTCATTTGAATGATTAATCGCAAGCCCACCTTAACCTCCCGTGTTCTTTGCTTCAACATTAGTGTGTAAAGGCTCCTGCCCTCTACGTAATGATCTTCATTATTGCTGGCCTTACGAGTTTTGCTCTGACCTTCACTGCAGATCTGTCTTCATTTCTCCGACACAGGCAAATATTTTTAGTGACAGCACAGAACATTTTCATTAATTAAGCAAAGTTTGCTTTTCTCTGCCCTTCACGTTGATACAGGGAGTTTCTTCAAATATTCTCAAATTGTCTCCATATTAGATTCAGGTTATCTAATCAGATAATGGTGTTCTCTCTTTGTCACGTTAGTCTGATTCGATCATGAACTCTTCACTGCGGTGGATTAATGTGAATAGTGGCCTTGTCAGCAGCGTCTGTCTGGCAGGTGTCGCTCTGATGCTTGAGCGTGGTAGAATCTCTGGAGAACAATTCCTTATATGAGCTGTGACATCAACACTTGCTTTAATGTAATATCAGCTCCCAATGTAAGTAGGACACACTGTCCCGTAACAGCAACAACAATGAGCCTACTATAAATAGCCTACCCTCCTAGCCTGAGGGAAGATCTCTCACAAAGAGCAGTGAGCAAATACAGTGAGATCACTCAGTCATCAGGATGCAACCATTTTGGACATGATTTCATTTTAAGTAGGTGTTTAGAATAGACTAACATTGTCAAAATAACCATAGAAGCTTTTTTTTCTACATACATTCACATTATTATGTCTACCCAGTGTATTACTAATGAATTTATACACAGACATCTATCATTTCATTTGTGATAATTACTTTTGTTATCAACCTTTACTTGTTGATAAATATGCTGTGGGATTTTTTTTGCTCCCCTTCTGGCTCTCTTACCACCGTAAAAAAATATCAGCCTGCTCATCCCTTTGGTAAAGTAAAGACGGAGCGATAAACATCTCTAAGGCTTCTCATCAATAATAGAAGCACAGTGGATTTATAATCGCTGCCAGAGATGACCCGTCACCTCCAGCCTCCTCCTGCACGGTGGACATCTCAGACAGAGAGAGAGTGAAAAAAGACTGCAAAGACAGGGAGCTTGTGGGAATTGAGCCATGTAGTGTGAGTCTCTCTGTCTAGTGCTGTACAGGGGAATAGGAGAAGAGCTGAACACCCTGAGGTGCAGTGCAATTCTACACCCAGTGAGGAGAATGCTAAAACAACTTGCTGTAATGGGATGAGATTACATCTGTGTTGATGTTATTTATTCCAGTTGTGTCTGTTGTTTTGTGTGGGCATTAGTGTTACATATAAATAGTTTCTGTTGCATAATTATTTTCTCTCGGGGCTGATTTTTAGACAGCTCTGTGAGGTTGTGCTGAGGTACCACCGTGGACAATACTAACATACTGATGGTTAGCAGGTCATTTTTACATTGTTCCATCATCATAACCACAGGATCCTTTGTATGCGGACAGCACAACCACTTGGAGGGAGTAGGTGGTGGATTTGCGTGAGTGTAGCTCTGATTCCTTATGAAAACATTGGATCTGCACTAGGAGAGATAATCAGATGTTAGCATGCTAATTAGCTCTAAACACACAATAGAGCTGAGGCGGATGTCTTTACTTCTTCTGGTAATTGATGTGCAGGTGGTGCTAGAGGAAAATCCAGAGGATCAACACTGTCATTAAGCTTCATCCTCTGAGGATCTTGACTGTGTGCATCAAGTCTCATGGGAATTCATCCGGTAGTTGCTGAGATCTTTCTGACTAGCCAACATCGTCTCGGGCAAAATATGTTTCTGCAAGTATCTCTATGACCCCAAGTGATAGTAGGGTTACCATACTCATCTGAAACACAGTCATTTCAGGTACAAAGACACAGTGTATGTGCTTGTATGTGACGAGATAAGTTGCAGCAAGAGAGTCACATCCTCTTGAAGGCACTTGGGCAGAGTAAAGCAAAGCTGTTTTTGCTGCTAGTAGTGCTGTAGAAGCGTACAAACCTTTTTTTCACATCATGAATAAAAATCATGAGCAGTGGCTCCATATGTATTTGTGTGTGAGTATTAGAATTTAACATTTTGGTGGGAAACATTGACATTTAAAATTCTGATAAGCTGACCTCAGACCATGCTACAATAATGGGTAATAGTTAAAATACTCATATTAGAGGCCGTATTCAGTGGAGGAGGCCATGTGTGGCTCCTTTACATTTAGTTGTCCTTTGCATTTTTATTGTTTTTTTTGTTTTCCTCGCTATGTTGCCAGTGAATGAATGTAACCTCAACTTGAACTATGAACACAAAATGAAAGAACAGCAATGAAAAGTGCATGTTTAATAACTCAGCTTGAACTACGATGCCCTACAAATAAACCATAACAACAAGAGAACTATCTGTTCTTAGACCTTCCTTTCCTTTGTCCTAACTTTCACTATAAACAAGAGAACACAGCTTTAGAAAAAGAAAAAAACAAACGAATTTTTGTCTTTAGTCCAGGCATCCAAAGGAGACCCCAGAGAAGCCTGAGTTAAAAGCAACCCAAATGAAAAACCGCATCAAACACACAGAAGTGGGAGAGTTGGCAGGTGCACAACTGCAATAAGGATAGTAAGGACATTACAACTTCATACACATTTTTTATTTTTTTGAAATTGGCAGCCAATAAAAAGAAGTTAAGAAATGTGTAGCTGACAGCTACTGCAGGGGGACGAATAGCTGCTTTAACCATCAGACTACACACAGTCCCAGAAACAGAAATAATTTACGTGCTCCTATTGTACCGAGTTAATACTGAGTTAATTCAATAAATGATGAGGGTAATATTTTTTCTTCCAATAAAAAATTTCAATATTAATAGCTTAAAATAAAGGAAGCTTTTGTATTGTAGTTTTGAGAACATTGTATGTAGTTTGACAGACAGACAGTTTCAGAATGACAACCACTTTCCATTCAAAGATGCAGCTTTGTGGTGAAGACTGGTGAACAATAGGATATTTGGAGTCATGTTTGACTGATACACGGCCATATCCTTCCTCCTCTGTTTTCCTTCTTTAATGCACTTCTTTGACAGTTAAATCCCTCCTCGCATTTTGCCCTGTTTTAAGTAGCATAACAATAATTAGTTGACTAGTGAAAAGGGACAGTTATCAACCTCAGGATGCCCGTTCCAGTTCTGAAGAAGACAGATGACAAATCACTGTAACAAAGAGAAGTCTCCATCAGTGGGAAGAGAGTCAAATCCTCTTGAAGGCACTTGGGCAGGCATCCAGCTCTGCACAGGACTGTGGCTCCAGTCTGCTTAATTAGAGTTGATTCCCACTGGAATATTTAAGCAGATCGGCCCTCATCAAGCAGCACAGGGCAGATCTGCTTGTCCGTACAGGCATGCAGGATGATGGACAAATAAAGACAATTTAGATCTCAGACAACAGCTGTCTCTCTTTCTCTTTATCTGTGTCCTGGAGCATCTCCTGCACAGCACAGAGAGATGGCCCCATATTTCTGATTACTGTTTATCGTCAGCAAAGAGGTGAATAGTAATATGCAGATGTTACGTGAGTCTTAGTGTGTGCTGGCTTTATTTGTCTTTTAGCTATGATTCATTTCATTAAAATGCACTAGCGAAGGCTGGAAGATGATGTGCTGTGTTTTATTTTTAACTCTGCAACAGAGTTCGTTTAAAAACTGAACAGCAAATTTGGATTGGGGTCTAAAGTTCAATGTATAGTTATATTTTATATTATATTTTGAGAAATGTTCTTATTAGCTTCTCTTCTTAGCTTTGTTGCTAAGATTGATGACACTCTCATGTCTGTTAAATATGAAGCTTCAGACAGCAGCTGGTTAGCTCAGCTTAGCATAATGTCATGTTTTAAGTAACCACCATTAAAAACAGCTACATCTGGGGATTCAGATTCTTCTTTGTTTGACTCATCACGGATCCACAAGGCTTTGGACTGTTGCCAGATGAGAACATTAACTGTAGAAATTCACTGAACATTAAAAATTTAAAAGACAGAACAATCAGTGCTGCAGGTTCCTTCTTCCTCTCAGGCTGCAGGTTTTCTTTTCCTCGAGCTGTTTGAAGAGGCTGTTTTGTGAAAAATTTATTTTGACAGAGAGGAAGATACTGTCTGAGTTCTGTGATACTAAAAGTGTTGTTCTCTCAGTGATAGTAGCGCCTGACCTCTTCCACATTCCTGGTGGTTTCACATACTCACAAAAAGCGATTATCCCAGGGGACCATGAAACTGGAGCATCAGGATCCTAAAAATATTTGTTATGCCCAGATCCTGTTTTTTTAGAAAAGCACTGCCAACAGAGGAGAGAGCAAATCCCACAAGAACATCCTGTACATATGCAGTGCTCAAGTAGTGACACATTAAAATGAAAATAAAGTTTTTCTATACAGTATCCATAAGTGCTTACAATACATAAGCACATTAAACCAACCTAATTTTTCATGTTTGAAGAACTTCCTCCATATAATGTGCAAAGTTTTCTCATTGAAATCTGTTGTCAATATGGTAAATCTAATGCAAATAAAATTGTATATCATGACATATTATTTCTATGTCATTTTTTCAGTGTTTGCAGCAAATCCACATTGATAAGCTATAGCTACAACAGAGTGATACTAAACACTGGCAATAATGATTCAACAAACCTGATTTAAGTTTAACAGTTGCTGACATCTTCACTCTGATGACTAAGGGTTTGCGTGTCAATAAAGCAAATTTGAATTTGAAAAGAAAAGAAAAGAAAATTGTTTCATACTGAATATCATATCAATATTTTACCTTCTGTAGTTTCCATAAGGAATCAGTTTGTTTCACTCTGGTTTAATTAAGTCAAGGAAAGTAAACATCCTCTGTCCTTAGACCCTCAAATCTGATGAAGAAAAAAACTCCCCAATGGGGTACCTTCAATGGGGTAAAAAAAAAAAAAAAACTTCAGGAAAAGTAACAGAAATAGAAACCCTCTTCCAAGACAGACAAATATTAGATGTGTGTACGGAACAAATCAACATAGTAGATTTACAGTATGGATGATCTGGACAGTATAGATTGTAAGCATATGTAGAATATGATCCTGGAGGAACAGATGCCTCCAAACACACCTCAGAACACACAATCTCCTCTTCACCATCAAGACTGGAAAGAGGATGAACTACACAAACAAATGGGCAAAACCCAAGCACGCCATGGTATTTATTCATTAGTGTAATAGTAATAGTGTAAATGTTAATATTATGAGACAAGAGCATACCTCCCACAGTCATATCTCATATTTTTACTTACCAAGGAGAGGAAACTAAAGTTGTTTGGCCAGATTTCCCAACTTTAGAATAGTTGTCAGTCTCTGAGCTCGCTGCCAACTCGATGACTACCAGTGCAGCTGTCAGGGGATTTTCTGTTGTTTTCATGCAAGTCAAAACATTTTGTTTTGAAAAGAAATACTTCACACGAAAGCCAAGTGGTAAATCTATCAGCCATGTGCATGAAAGTAAATAAAAACAATATATGTAACAAAGTATAGTATATAAAATTATAAAGTATATATTAAACAATATAGCTTAGTGCAAGAAATACTTTGCTTTACAGTACGTTTCAATTTCAGAAATAAAAAAATAATTTAATAATGGCTACAGAACAGGCAGCATTTAACACTAAGCTGTGGTTAAGTAGCTGCTGTATGTAGATTGCTTCACAAATTTTACCTTGCCTGTTACTCTCCAGTAAGCAGCCAAATAAAATTGAAACACTCCTCCAGTATTATTTGTTGGTGTGTGCCTTGTAGTTACAGTAAGCAATAAATGTTTTCAGCTGATTATTTTCTACCAGCTAAACAAGGTTTCAGACAGTTTCTGTTGCTCATATAAAGTGTGAAGTCTTGTGCTTTCTGCCTGAGTATGTTGCTGACAAACAGGAGTGGTAGCCAGTCACTCCAGGCACTGAGCTTCATTAACTGCTTGCTGTGTTGCTACACTTGGGTCACTGCAGCTCACTCTCACATGGGTGAATAGCAAATGAAAAGCCTTTCAAAACAATTAGGGAGACAATAAGCAGAGCAACAAGCTTCCAGGAATTTTTTGCTCATGAGGAAAAACGTTTGATGGGGCGAAATGATGAACACAATTAAATAATTTTGCATTTATAAGGAAGGTAATTGGATTTTTTGTTGCAACTGCTTAAAGTGTATGTCAGTCAGGAGACCAACCTGGAAACATCAAGGACATTGTCTCTCTTGAGACAATTACAGTGCATTAAATCATGAGTAGGCAGAGGGATTTCAAGCGAATGAGGTGTATCACTAAATCTGAAAAAAGGGTAATTTCAAGTCAGACCTAAAAGAAAGTACATGAGTAAGAAATCCACCACGGGGATTCTTGTCCTTGTTTCAGTGCTACAGTAAAATTTCCCATCTTTAGCTTATTATGAAATCGCTGCAATATGATCTCACTTTCACTCTGGACATCTAACATTTAGATGATTTCAATGCCTGAGTATACTTATAAAAACTGTGGGCGAGTGTAGAAAGTGAAAAGACCGGGGAAAAAAAACAAAACAACTATCCACCCCCACAGTATCTTTTTGAAGCGTCGCACTTTGCAGTGGAGAATCAGAATCGGGAGAATGTGAGTGCGTGTGAGAGAGAGAGAGAGGTTAGGCTGGTGAGAAGGTTTAAAGAAATCAGCGAGTGCATGTCTCCCTGTGTCTGCAGGCTCTGACAGGTGCTGTACAATGTTTTGTGTTTAATTAAGTCTAGTGTGTTACTGAGACATGCAGAGCAGGAAGAGGCAGACTGTAGAGCACAGGCATGTGCAGAGAGAGAGAGAGAGAGAGGGAAGTTTGCTGGAGCCTTGGCCTTATTTTACATGTTGAAGTTAATGGAAAGGAACAAGAACTGTCATCACAGTTTCTTCCCTGTGTGTGTGTGTGTGTGTGTGTGTCAGTCATACACACACAAATGTACAAATGTGCCCACACACTCCCCCGTGCCCCTGCAAATGTAGCTTTAAAATGTCTTTTTCCGTTGCCTTCTTTCTACCAACTACTGTGTGTTATCAAATTGCAGGTCTTTGTCATTTCTGGATCTCAGCCCCCTAAATGTTCTCAGTGTTATTAGATGTGTATAAGATGTGACTCACAGTATGTGTGTCTCCTCCTGCGACTTGTAGGTGGTGACCTCGGGAAAAAACAGCAGAGGATACCACTACATCCTCGCCAACCTGGTGAGAGCTTTTAACATAAAACAACTCAACACAACAGTAAAAAGAAAAAAGACACAGAATATCGCTGCTCAGTGTGATGCAATGAAGTGCAAAGAAATGCCACTCTCTCTGAAGCATAGTCAAACTTAGTTCTTTCAATATGTGGTTATTAAAGACTCGCAATCGAGTGCAGTAATTAAACAGAATAGAGAAATAAGCTCATGATGGACAAGCTCAAGTGGTTTTTAAATGTTCTTTTCTTTGCTGCTAATGGTTCCCTGCTCCACCACCAGCCTGTTTTGCTCTTTGCTCTCAGGGTTTTTCCAACATCAGCCTGGACAGGGTCTTTTCTGGTGGAGCCAACATCACAGGATTCCAGATCATCAACCCAGACAGCCCCATCGTCCAGCAGTTCCTCCAGCGCTGGGAGCGCCTGGATGAAAGAGAATTTCCAGAAGCCAAAAACACTCCACTGAAGGTCAGTGAGGCATATCATGACAATGATGCAGTTCATTTTATTTAACATCTTCAAAGATCCTTTTTCCCGCCCCCCTCTTCTCACAAGTTTTAAGGTAGTAACTCTGGCAAAACCAGAGAAAATATGTCAGTCTGAATCTTTTCACAGTGACATTGTTAAAATAACTTGTCCCCTGCTTGTCCTTGTATAGAGGCAGCTTTCATACTCCAACAATTTTTATGTCAGTCACAGTGCAAGTCCTTGATTTCTTCCTTTTTACACCAGTAGCACTGCTCTCTGTGTTAAACAACGACTGCTGCAGAAATAATAACCTTGCAGTATTTCACTGGGTTTGCTTGATGTCACTGGTGCGTCACTGGGGTTTCTTTCTTGCAGTACACATCAGCACTGACCCACGATGCCATCCTCGTGATTGCGGAGGCCTTTCGGTATCTTCGGCGGCAGCGAGTGGATGTGTCTCGCAGGGGGAGTGCAGGCGACTGCCTCGCCAACCCTGCTGTGCCATGGAGCCAAGGCATCGACATAGAGAGAGCCCTCAAAATGGTGAGACTGGGGGCAATTACTGTCTCTGTAAACAGCTAGATTTTTCTTTTGTTTGGCCCAAGGTTCAACCTACAGCTCAAGCTCCAAGTACTCTGTCCAGTCATTCAAAGGCTGAAAACAATGTTTCTCTTGCTTTAATCATGTTATTAAAATTGGACTTCACTTTCAAACCTTTTCAAATCTTTTTCATATCTTCATGTGGAGTTTGCTCACTTGCTGTATGTTAGAAACAGGTGTTATCATTCTTTTCTTGGTGCCTGGCAGGTCCAAGTACAAGGTATGACAGGAAACATCCAGTTTGACACATTTGGTCGGCGAGCTAATTTCACAATTAATGTGTATGAGATGAAGTCAGGAGGCCCCAGGAGGGTAAGTTGGCACACAGGCTCGTCACAATTCAAATGATGTGAGGTTAAATACTCCACTACGCAGGTTTATCATATGATACTGTATTAGAATAAATACTAGCAGCTGTGTGATTTAGATTTAGATTTCTCTTGGCATGCTGGCAGTACAGAAATTGGGATTGATTCTGATTCAAACAGAAGCTGCCTGTAGCACTGTTGTGCACAGCCAGTTCAAATCATTTGAACACACACTCCCTTTGAGATTTTAATCTGGAAAACATCCACTGATTATCAGCCGAGTTCTGCAGATGGAAACTGGACTGAGCAGAGGATGGTGGTTTTGACTGAGACATTGGTCAAAACTTGGACACATCATATTAACATTTATTCAGAAACAACTTTTAGTCAGTGATTTAAAAGATTTGGTGTTTCCAGAAGAGCTGTGACATACTCCAACTTGATTTTGAAATTTTATAATAAAACCACTGACAGCTGGTGGAATGGCTTTGCAAGATTACAAGTCGCTGATATTTTCTATATATGTACTGGAAATTTAAATAAGACTTTAGATTTCAGTCTTTTCCTTTTGGAAATTGCCCAACACAAGCTAGACCGTCATCAGAGTAAATCCCTTTTATTGCATGATTGTTTATGCTGTAGCATAGAGATGTACATTGTGAATTAGACTTATTTTGTCCTCTTTTGAGAAAGTGAGCATCAAAAACAGAATACATGTGTATTTTTGGTCATAGAGCCATTAATATTGTTTAATTTAACCCCATATTTGAATAGACATCACCATTAAATACTACATTGACAGAACAAAGCTAACAACTGTGAGCTGCAGCACACTTTCTGCTGCAGTGTGTTTAGTTTTTCCTATGACAATGGACATGTCTTGTCTTGTGCCTCAGCCTGTTAAACAGGCCAGTAAACATCCACTTGGGGAGATTTGCTCATACCAATCATTTAGCTACATAGCTTGACAGATGTAGCACTCTACAATATATGTTAGTTTAGATGCTGAATGATTAAGTCCTTTTTCTTACCACTAACAGAACACTTTCTTGACCTTCATTAGCTTGTAAGCTACAGTTACCAGAGCAAATTTGTTCACCAACACATATATCAACCCTTTGCTTTGAGACTAAAAGGTATTTTCTGAAATAGCTTCTTTCAGTAATAAAAAAGGAAGCAAAAAAAGCAGCAGAAATGAGTTAATTTTCTAATTTCAGTTGGACACTAATACACTGATCTATCTCCAGATACTGTGGTGTGTGTCCACTGCTCTGCTGTAATTGGCTTTATATAATTGGGCAGGCCAAAGGCAGAAACAACACTGTGTGAAAGCACACACACACACACACACACACACACACACACACACACACACACACGCACAAAGCTGTGGCTTGGTTAGCTCCATGATCCTGAACTTTGACAAGATCTCAACAAAAGCTGGCACTGAAAGGAAGTGGCCCTATACTGTCCACATAGGTCATCTCACAAGGCAACATACATCACAGTGGCCCTCACATCCAAACTCAGTGTGAGACAATCTGCAGTGACAACAAGTGAGTACTGTGCCTTATAGCGACCAGAACTGTGAGATGTTCATTTCTTCTTGGTGGAAACATAAGAAACGAACATAATGCAGCTACTGGAATCTTCTCAGGTTCAACAGACACAGATCAGTGTTTGTCTTTGTGTTACATTGTACTATGTGTGATATGTGTAGTATTAATAGAAGAATGGAACATCCTAGTGTACAGGCTAGATAAGGCACATTTAGACTATTAGATTTGTATTGCTGGTATTAATTTTATCACTCTTTGAGTGCTCTTCTGCTGCTGCTTTATTGTTATGTAAGAGAACATTTTCTGAGCCAGGAATAGATTACTCCTACTCTGCTGAAGTGTAGCCCAGGTGAAGAGAAAAGCACCACTAGAAGCTTTTTATAAAATAGTACATCAGGCAAAACCAACACTGTCTCCAGCTGTACATAAAGAGCTGACCAACTCATATGTACTTGGGAGGTTCTACTGAAAAAATGTCTTTCTACTTCTTGTAATAACTGTACTTCTTGCAATAACTCCATACTTTTGTGTCATTTTCAGATCGGCTACTGGAATGAGTACGAAAAATTTGTATATATAATGGATCAGCAGGTCACCAACGAGACCTCTTCTGTGGAAAACCGAACAATTGTGGTCACTACTATTATGGTACACTCTTAAGCAGGTTCTAAGTGTTTCACCTTAAGATTTCTGCCACTCAAGGTCAAGGTGTCCATTGTTGCAATCTGTCCTGGGAGGGTAGAATTATTTTATTTTCAGTTGCTTTCCATCCACTCACTACATGTTGAAACAGTCGATTCACAAAGAGTGTTTCAACTGTATCCGTGTGGGTGCCAAAGCATTTTGTTTTTTTTATATCACAGTGGGCTGTTGTAGTAGTGACGTCACAATAACGGCTTTGGTAATGATAACTTTAGACATAGTCACCATCATAGTCACATTCAGTGCATACGTAAGTAAAAGTGTTTCCCTCTCATTAAGTAAAGTGTCAGTGACGCTGTGGACAGATCAGTCAAATCAACTGTGTCTCACTGCAGACATGAAATGATCTGCACACAAGGAGGACATAACCAACCAAAGGCTGCAACCTTTGGTTTTTTTTATACCTTTGTTCAAGTTATTTTAAGGTAAAAGTGTGACACTGCATTGTAATGTGAGTTTTCTCTAAAACCAGTGTTCCCAGTGTATCAGGTCCAGGTTGACACACAGTGTTATTTAGATTGGGTACAGACAGTATTTGCAGGTTAGTAATCATCAGCCATTTTTAAATGTAAGATAAGGTGCGCCTTATCTTACATTTAAAACCATGGTCTGTCGTTCTTTCTGGCTTTGCCTATTATGTTTTCATCTTAGGCAAATTCAGAATGTAATAGTGCCATTCTCATTTCAGTGTCTAGAACTTCTTATCTTCATGACCAGGACAGAAATATTCAGAGTTGGGGGGAAAAAAACAGAAAAGTTGCTTTATTTTCTCACTTGACATATCTTTGATTTGAATAAAGACAACACATTATTTTAGATACATCATAGTCATCTCATTAATGTAATTTTGCTTTTGTTGTGCTCCATAAAAATGTCCTATTTAATGAAAGACCACTCTGTTACTGTAGAGTTCAAATCTGTCATCTTGTCTTTTATACCATTGTAGATGATTGCAGAATGGATAAGAAGGTAAAGAAAAATTAATGCAACAGCAGCAACAGAGTAAATCTCTAGGATTCAGTCTCCCCTGAAGTTGATTTCTATTGTAAATCAAATAACCTCTGAAAAACATGTACATGCCATATGATGAAACTAATATGAACATTAAATATACCCATGGTGACTTTAGTTAATCTAACTGCGTTTTAATGGCAAACATGTTTTACATTGTGGAGGAATTACATAATATTTTATTAAATCCTAGACACAGAGATGATGTGGATTAGTCAAACATACATTCAAGACAACAAGCAGATTGTTTTATTGTCATGACAGAAGAAATTGAAAGAAAATTGAATCAGTATGACATTTTATTTGGTCATACACCTACTCTTCTGATGTGGTTCACACATGTTCTTGATGTTTATCATCTGTCTGCTGTCGCTGACATTTACTTTATGAACTGGAAGAGTGCTCCATTCAGCTTGTCCTGCCCCTTGTGCAATGCTGATGTAAAGCACATACAACCCCTGCCTATCGCCTATTTCCACAGATTTAGGTTTTGGGCGAGGTTAGCAGAAGGGAGCTCCAGCGTTCTGCTTTGCCTCCTTTTATATGTGTTAGATGCTTTGCTCCTCCTGCTGGCTCAGTCTGCCTTTTTACTCCAGCAGGGGCCCACTTTTAAAGTCTGTTTAGCCCCTCAATGACATGCCTGTAACTGATGTTGTGTAGATGTGTTTTTATGTTCCCCCACATCTGTTTGTTTGTCATTCCCGCATGTGTGCATGCGGCAGTACCAGCCACGGCCTAGTGTGACCCATGAGATCTGGCCATTGTGGATGTGTACTTTCTTTGCTATGAACTCAAAATTATGTCTAATTAACAGGAAGCTCCATATGTGATGTACAAGAAAAACTATATGCAGCTGGAGGGGAATGACAGATATGAAGGCTACTGTGTCGATTTAGCTTCAGAAATTGCAAAACATGTTGGGATAAAATATAAGCTGTCAGTAGTGCCAGATGGGAAGTATGGAGCCAGAGATCCAGAGACCAAGACGTGGAACGGGATGGTGGGTGAATTGGTCTATGGGGTAAGTGTCAGTCCGCCTGTGTAACTCATAAGGGGAGGGCAAGGCTGCTAATCTTTTATCTACTGTATTGAACCTTCAGATTTGTTCTTTTGTATTTGAACAGAAGAGAGGTTTATGAGTGAAGTCAATCCATTTTTGGTCAAAATCAGGCCAATGACATATGATGCATGATTATACTTAATAGAAAATTATATCAGTTTTACATACATTTAACGAGGAATGTGAAGGTTCTGTTAAAGTGTAATGGTAGCAGTTGGTGAAGAAGCCTTTGTAGATGGCATATTAGGGCTATCAACATTTTACACCTAATAATACAAAGATAATGTTGATATCCACGCAGTCAACCGTGAGACACTTGGATGCTGTAACTTTGTTGCTGTAAGCAAAACAAATTCCATCAGGTTTCAAGCAGAGAAAAGGGTATTTTGGTTGAGGTGCACTGTGAGTAAGTTTCAACTATAAAATCACCTTGACTGGTTTTATCATGCTCCCTCAGACTTGAAAAGACTTTAACAAGATGATTTGCATCTTTTATGAGACCTCAGCTGCTGAATAAATAATGTTAAAAATCTTACATGGCAGACTGGAATCTAAAAAAAATAAATAATAATCTGCATTCAAACAATGCTTCAGTGCAGGTTTTACACCTGTTGTTTCTGCATGATTACACCAGTGTTAATAGCCTAGATGGACAGAGATGATCCCCTGTAGTAATTGAAAAGGCCACGACAAGCACGCTGCATGAACGCTGGATTTGTATTGCCCTAAATTAGCCATTCAGATGTAAATGGACTCACACAAGAATAATTAATGGGCTTCTGCAGCTCATAACTTTGCCCAACTTATGAATAATCAAGGTTAAAGATTTGCATTTTTTTTTTTTAAAGTTAGTGTGGCCGAGTTGCAGCATCAAAGTGTCTCACAGTAAAGTTTGCAGTGTCTGCCTGTCAGGCGTTGCAGGGGATCTGATGGAGATGAATTTAACAGGCTGATTCACATTTCATGGACTGCTTACATAAGCACCTCCACCTCTGTCTTCCAACCCTCTGCTTGATTCATGGAGGAGATTTGGGTCGAGACAAAGACATTAGCCAACACAAATGCTGAGTGACTCATTTTCAAATGGCAGATTCCCTCTCACTGGCATTATCACAGGTCTGCTATTCAGTATATTCTAGGCTGCTGAATTTCACTGTGTCCAATCTTGTTATTCCATGAATTCACTGTAATGCAGGGAACTTGACCATATATATTTGATTATAAGACATGGTTATTGGTTTGACTTCAGATTTATAAATATTTACTTCGTTGAATTAATATGTAACACTTTGGTTGGTTATTTATGGTTTCTTCAGTAAGACTAACTCCCTGTGTGCCTGTTCCTATTTTCACAGAGAGCTGACATAGCTGTGGCTCCTCTAACTATAACGTTGGTACGGGAAGAAGTGATAGACTTCTCCAAGCCATTCATGAGCTTGGGCATCTCCATTATGATTAAGAAGCCTCAAAAGTCCAAGCCTGGAGTGTTTTCTTTCCTGGACCCTCTGGCCTATGAAATTTGGATGTGTATAGTTTTTGCCTATATCGGTGTGAGTGTGGTGCTCTTCCTGGTGAGCCGTTTCAGCCCGTATGAGTGGCATCTGGACGAGAATGATGAGGCCAAAGACCCTCAGAGCCCCCCTGACCCTCCAAATGACTTTGGGATTTTTAATAGCCTGTGGTTCTCTCTGGGCGCCTTCATGCAGCAAGGATGCGATATCTCACCAAGGTTGGTTATTGTGTTCATTCTCCACCACCTCTCAGTTGTCCTCGTCATCTCTCTGCATTTTATAGTCCTAGACATACATGTCTACCCTGCCATGGTGCATATAGGTTATTTTGAGCTTTGGTAATGCTGCTGTCCACATAACCCCATGCTTCACTTCACTGTACTTTCCTCCCATCTCTTTCTCCCTTAGAAAAACTCATTATACTATGCATCCATTTGTTCTGAAGCTGCATGCTGGCAGTGATGCTGGGCATCCACAAAATAACTTATATCCACCATGCTGAGGGCTGTAAAATGCACAGGGGTCATTACATTTCATTCGAAGCAGCTGCCTGATTTTCTCATGACTCTTGGAGGGCTACCGTGTTTTTGCTGCATGTCACATTTTACGGTCATCATCACTTGGTGCATATAATTTGTTTTGTGCGGACATCATCATCATCATCATCATCAGCACCATAACTACAATACAATACAATGACCATCTAGTCATTCCTTCCATTCATCCATCTAGTTTTTCATCACTATTGTGGTGTTCCTGACCTCTTCTTCAAGGATTTCTCCCTCTGATGTGCTTCCTTCTGAGAATTTAGAAGACGTTGGAGAAGCTGTTTGAAGAGCAATGAAAAAGGAGAAGTTTTCCCAGATTTTAATTAATCTGACATTGAATGGAATAATTAATGATGTGCTGTCAGAAAATTTGTCTTTTTAATGATGGGACATTTAACATTCATTAAGATGTCGATCTTTTTAAGGAAACCTCAAAAATGAGCTAAAATAAAGTGCAAAGAAATCCCACTTTTGTTCTAATAATGGTGCATTTAATTTTCTGAATTACTTGTGTAAGATATATCGTAATAAGTCAAGATTAGTCGGGTAATACAGTGTGGTTTCTAAATGAAAGTCAGTAAATGACCAGTGCATCGAAATGGCTTTTTACTGTCTCCACATATTGGATCTTCCAATCTTACCATCTTAGCTGATTGGTATGGAGACAAATGCATCTGACAGTTATAGTTTTTGATGATGCTGGCTAAATATAAGATCAGATCATCTTTAGTTGAGCATAACTTGAGTCAATTCTACAAAGAAGAGGAAGCAGCTTCTTGAAGCTGCACTTTGCAGAGTTGAGAATCAAATTAAAATCAGTAAAGAAAAAAGAAAAAAAAAGCAGTTGAGCAGCAAATGGAGAAAAAAATATGACCATTTTAATTTTATTTTATTTTATTTTTTATTTATTTTTATTTTTTTAGCTTCAAAGAATAAGAAGTTAGAGTGAGTAGACACAATTCATTTGTTTGTTTTTTTAGATTTAGTCTTTTTATGGGATTTGTTAACAAAAATATAGAAAATCATCAACATTATGTTTTAAATAGAAAATACAAATTTGATCACTTTTGCTTATCAGTGTTATATAGCCCTGATGTATACAGCACCAGCTGTTTCCAGGTCATAATAGTCACCAGAACAGAAAGTGTCTTCTCTGAGCTCAATACCTTAATCACACCTTATGTAGTCTCTAGAGCAGTATTGGTGGCTGCAACTTATTTGCCTTTGGCTCAACCATGTTTAAGCCAACTCATCTCAAGCATGGTAACTGACCTCAATGTGATGCTATTTTTGAAAATTATCCCAATTACAGGCCATTTACAGAAATACCTTTAACAAAATCTGCTTAGAAAAACAGTCTTGAAGCAACATACTCTTGATTTTATTTGCAACTCTGAATGACAAATAAAATATTTACAACTTGAAAGCATTAAAATTATATCATAAATACATGAATATGCAAAAACACAATGACCACAAACACAGTGACCAACAGAAGTAGATAAACTGACTCCCTGGCACAAGAAAATGCTTACAGTTATGTGGTAACATTATGTGGAGGAGCTATTTTATTTATTTATTTAACTTAAGTAAAGACACACAATATGGTAGGGCTCTGTTGTCCCTGTAATTAACTGAGGCTGCCGTTTCTGGCTATGTGAGATGGTTGCTCACCTAAATGATAAAGGCTTCCTAGGGGTTATTATTGTTTTCAAAGATGTAATCAACTGTACAGGTTGTTTAAGTAATGTTTCATCACTTAAATTAATATGTGTTAGTATGGAGCACCAGGAGCATGTAAAAATATTGCAGTTGTGTCATCTCAGAAGAAAATGTTCAGTTACTTATGAGCTTTATGATCCTCCTCCATCTTCTTATTTAGATTTGGACACACTACTCTCATGTCTCTCTGTCTGCTTTATTTCCTCCTCCCAGGTCTCTGTCCGGGCGTATTGTCGGAGGAGTGTGGTGGTTCTTCACACTCATCATCATCTCCTCCTACACAGCCAACCTGGCTGCCTTCCTCACTGTGGAAAGGATGGTTTCGCCAATAGAGAGTGCAGAGGACCTGGCCAAGCAGACAGAGATTGCCTATGGGACGTTAGACTCGGGCTCTACTAAGGAGTTCTTTAGGGTGAGTGTCTCATCCATGCTTTCACTGCGCCTTATAAGAAGAACTGCTCTAACAGTGGTTAATGTTGACAAAAAAACAGAGCTTGAGTCTCTGGAGCTGTCTGTGGGTTTTGATTTATTACCTGCCAGGTAATAAACTGAACAACTAATCAATAATAGAAGGTCTAGGATTGGATTTTTATCCCTGATACAGCACTAAAAAACTAGTATTGCACTAATAATGCACTTGATTAATTCAGGACATCAATAAAACAGTATTTTTTGTAGAGGGAATTAAATATCAGCAAAAGAGTGAAGTGGATGCATTTTAAAATGATTTATAAGATGCTTGTTTTGTTGCTAAAAGATCTTTGGGATGTATAACTACCATGAGCTCATATTTGTCAAGTGTCAGAGCAGAACATCAGTCCTACTCCAACTAAACTAAATGAATGTTATTAGGCTTTGAAAGGAATGACTGTTATCATCCTGTTTGCAAAGTCATTATGTCTACAAAATTCACTTAACAAGTCTTTTTTTCATCTGTACACTCTCTGGCAACAGGAATAATTCAGACACAATTATGCTCCAACGTCCAACCATCTGTAGAGTCATAAACCAAACTCTGAAGAGCTTCACGGCACTTCCATTAATATATAGATGAATTTCTATCTCCACTACTGAAAAGTGCTGCTAAAGCAATGGCGCAAGTACTCTCATCAAGGTCACGCAGTGCATAAACTTCTCATAATAAAAAATAGCAAAAGCTACAGCCTTAAAAATATGAATAATTCAGTTTTGGTCATTTAGAAAAGCAGGTAACTCCTTGTGTAAGCATGTGTGTGTTTGATAAGTTAATTATTTTGACACATACATATTTCAGTTTTTGAAATTCTCCATCAAATTGTGAAGACATAGTTCTCTCTTGGCCTCTGAATAGTCACCCCCGTATCTCATTTGTTCCATGATTCATAAAGAATGAAGTGAAAAGAAAGGAAATTACAGTTCAGTCTGATTAAGAGGCCAGTTCTGTCCATGTGTTTGAAAGTTTGCGAAAAAAAACTTTCAAGTGCTACTAGATGTCATTATAATTCCTATTTGTGGGTCAAAAAAAAAAAAAGAATCTCAGTGAAGACGTGCTGTTCCTCTGAAATGGAAATGTCATTCACATCCCATGTCCAGCTCTGAGCTGTGGCTATTTTTAGTCCTCGTTGGTCTCTTGGTGTGATAGCGCCAAGTGAATCTGAGACATTTGATAAATACAAACCCTGCATTCCTTGAGACTTGGAAATGATCAGGATGGCACTGTGTGTTGGTTTCAGAGTCTGCTCAGTCCACAGGGAGTTGTAAAATCACATCTAACCATCCCTAGTGAGATTTACACACAGCTAATGGTAAAATACAGTAAAGATACAGTAATAGAACATGTTACTATAAGACGTGGTTATCTGTTCCATTTTACTCTGGCAGCTGGCACGAGAAGGCTTTTCTTATTAGGACAGAGTCAGCGAAACATAATCAGATTAAAGCATTCATGGTTCTCAGGTGAAAAGACGAAAAAGATTTTTTGGCAACATTTTTACCTTGATGCTGAAAGATTAGTATTCCTGTTTGTGTGTTCAACAGCAGAACTGAGTTATTGTTGCAGGATCGGGACCAAGTAGAGGTACATGTAATGTTTCTGCAAACCAACCCAATTATATTATAAAGGCGTTCAAGCACAATGACCATGATGATCTGCTGTGTCAAGCTAAAGAGATGGACCATGCATCTCCTGCACTGCAGTGCTTTAAAACATTACTTGGACTCATAAAAAATGTGGCAGTAAAGAGCAAATCATAACAAGCCGCAGCAGAAGAGACTGTTGCAGAATACAGTTTGTTACCACTGATTATGAAAATCGCACCGTTTCAAAGATGTGTTTAGGAGATTTATGGAGCTCTACAGTAGTTTTTTCCAAAACTGTGAAATAAATGTATTTCATATAGCATATTCTGTGTCATGTAATATAGCTGACAGAAATTATGTGCTGATTTTACCCTGCTTTTATTGTGTAATAATTCATAATAGACTGCAATGTTAAACTGAACACTGAAGTTTGTTGTATCCAGCACAGACTTCATGGGCCGATGTTTCTGCCCCACTGTGCTTTCACCAGAGCTTCAAGAATAGAGCAAGTCACATAACATCAAGACGCAGTCTGTGTCAAAAGACCTGTAAAACCTTGCAGAATTCAATGTACTATAGTAATGTATTAAGCAGTATGTTAAAGTCTGCCAGTTTCACTTTGTTTAAATACTCATGTTTCAGTTTAAGTAAAAAAAAAAGTCAGTTTAATCCAATCAAAATGTCAATAGGAGAAGTAGTTCTGGACCTGACTCCATGTACTGAATTAATGTTAGATAAGAGACAATAAAGTGAAGAAAGAAGGTATTGTAGATGAATGGCACATGCAGCAATGCTAAAAATAATATAATCTTTGACACATCAGTTGGTCATATATTTGTTAAGATTAAAATTTACCCCATTCATCAAATTGATTTGCTTCCTGGTGAATCATAAGATTAAAAGCAGCTCCATGAGCAGCAGTTCTACTCAGTGTATGCGCTATTCCATGATGTATTAGGCAGGCTGTGATTTGTCAAAGGTGCTACTGAGGAGATAATTGACAGACGTATTGTGACTTCATCCTGAGTGACAAATAATTCTGCCTTTCTTCCTCCAAACTGGAAGTGTGGGAACCTTTCTGAGCAAAGGCTATTGGAATCTGGTGATGAAAAGCTAATGATTAATAGGAGCTGTAAAATACTTCTAAAGTGTTCTTCACCTCTAGATGAAATTGCCTCAGTACACATAATATATGATAATAACCAACACAGCCATTTTCCAAACGCTCGCTTATATTATCTTGTAGTTTAGGTAGAAAGGACTTTGTTATCATGTTAACCAGTTTTATTTTTATTTTGAACAATGTTTTCCTCATCTGTTAATAATATAATAATAATATAATATTTTCTAACTACAGTATGAGGTATACATGCTGTATATCACTGTATATTACACAACTGAATGTAGCAAAATTTACCCACCAAATGTGTTATCTGCTTCTATGGATGCATCATGTGGCCATAATAACTACAGTATGAGGTATGCATACTGTAGTTGAAGAAATAGTTCTACATTGAATAAAATATACTTTTTCACTTTGTTGCCTGAGAGAAGAGGAGAATTGATGAAAAACCAAAATCATCAAAAATAGACACAAAATGTCCTTAAACAGTTGTAAAATTACCACCAAGTCACACAAAAGACTACAAACGATATGACAGATTCACCTGTAGTCATTTTGTGTCTCTTTCTGTCTTGGGATCCTACTGTATACACAAAATGAGAGGTAGGGGGCGTTTTACTGTACCTGTCTCTGCCCAGTGACTCATTTTCTCATGATCCATCCATAGAAGTAGGGGACACATTTGGTAGTTTTACTACATTCAGTTGTGTGATATACAGCGTGTGTGAGCTGCTGTTTTTCATTCTTTCGCAAAATTAAAGTGTGATAAGAAGAGTATTGTTACAGTGCTGCTAAATCATCCATATTATTATTTAGTTAGCTACTTTATTTATTTCTACTGATCATAAACATACAGTAAATTAGTTTTAATTATATAGTTCACCATGCACGTAAATGAAGACTAAAGAATTGCATGCAGATAATAATAAAACACCAGAGTGATTGCACATGCTTTGTTTAGCATGTCGTCTCTGTTTTGGGTTGACAGCATGACAGACACACAAAGGGCCGTGAATCACTCAGCTCCTCAGCAGCTGGTAGTCTGAAAAATTTGATTTTAGACTATTTTTTCTAGAATGGATGAGGAGCGATAAAGCCAAATTTCTCACTGATATGACCTTTTAAGATATTACTGTGGTTACGTCAGTCATTAATGAAGGAAAATTTGTTGAATAATTACCGTTTGTTAAGCCATGACTGCTGAAATGAGACAATTCCTCAATGTGTTTATCAGTCTGACAGCATGAGCGGTTTCACAGATTTCAACATTGAAGACTAACCTGCTCCTGACAAGCATGCATCTTCATGTAACCCAGAAAAGAATAGCTGTTTTCACACTATGGTCTGGCCTGTCATCAGCTATTATTGTCATGTTAAGAGTGTTTACATGAACACTCAACTGAACTGAAATCATGCATATGTCAAGAATGATTCACTCACTAGCCTGAACCCACAATCCATTACATCTCTGGTGAATTATTTATGTTGCTGTACACAACGCTGAGCGGACATGGTTTGTCAGTTCACTCTGATGTTTCCTTTTACTTTCACCTACCACATGTGATTTGGGACTGAGTCATACAACACACAATCTGGATAAATCTGGTCACACAGACTTCATTCCTCTATATCAAACGCAAGGCATAAGCAAGTATATACATACAATATAGCACGGTTAGCAAGAACATCTCAAAGAATACTATATTCAGTCAAATCAATCAATCAATTTTCAGTTATGTAGTATAATGTGTGTTATCAACGAGAATTGTGTGGCAGAGCTTGATCATTAAGTAGTAGTAGTAGTCCAGTCTGGAAGTAACTTGCATGGACTGGTTTTTCAGCATCACTTTGAGACAGGATGCTTCTAATTTTAGAGATATTCCTCAAGTGGAAGAAGGCAGTTCTAGAGATTTCTTTTATGTATGAGGTAAAGGAGATATCCCGGTATATCCTGACAACTCTGAGAATCCTCACAGTAGTTCTTAAGGCCAATGCTTTGTCATTTAGGGTAGCAATATGATTAGACTAGGTTTTTAGGCCCAAACAGAATAACCTTTTTTAAAAATTAAGTTTGACTAATTGATTTGTTTCATCTGGTTTCATAAATAAATATAGTGAGGTGTTAATGTGTAGCAATGGAAATTTATAATTTATGATTCCTTGTAATATTGCTTAAGGGAGACATGTATAAAATGAAAAGAATTGGTCCAAGAACAGAACCCTGTGGAACTCCATAACTAGTGTAACTAGTGTGCATGGAAGACTTATGGAAGAAAGTCCACTGTCTGAAGCTAAGTGAAGATTGCTGGTGACTCCCTATAGTGCTGTGTAAGCACTATGATTTACTCTAAACCCTGACTGGTAATCTTCATATAGATTGTTCCTGCGCAGGTGGTTACATAATTACTTCGCAATGACTTTTTCAAGGATTTTAGAGATAAAGGGCTGATTGAATATGGGTCTATAATTGGCTAAAACCCTTGAGTCAAGAGTTGTTTTTTTGAGCAAAAGGTTTGACTACAGCAACCTGCTGCAAAGGCCTGTGGTACATAGCTTGTAGATAGATGGATAGATTGATCTAATCTAACTTGGATGTGCTGATCGAAGGTAAAACATGTTTAAGCAGACTAGTTGGGATGGGGTCTAAGAGACATGTAAATGGTTTAGATGAATTCACTGAAATTAACTCATGCATGATCTACAGGAAAGAAACAGTCTAAGTAAGAAAAATATGTGGTTCTAGCATTATGAAGAGCTTTTTTATACATTATCAAGCTATCTATAGGCTATACTATAGGCTAGGCAAGATTAATCTAATTTAGTGGAGCACTGCCTCCTTTCCAGCTTTCGCAATGTCTGCTTTAAGCTACAGATTTGAATTGTACTATGGAGCTCACCTCTGATTCACTACCTTCTTTTTTAGAGGGGCAACAGTATCGAGTATGCAATGAGGCATTAAGATGACTGCCCACCTCTGTTTGTACATGTCACTGAAGTTAAAAATGATGGAATAATTTCCATAAATTTGGTAATGACATCTTCAGATAAACATTTACTGTAGTGGATTTTTTTCCCTAAGTGATGTAAACTCCAATATCGTAAATTTAAACAGAGGGTTTTGGGGGAAAACTATTAAATGATCAGTTTCAACTCCGAACAAGGTCGAGGGTATGATTAAAACTGTGAGTGGCTTTACAGTATTTAAATTTTTAAAACCAATGGGGTCTAACATTGAACTAAATGCAATGTTGAGGCATCTACATGAATGTTAAAGTCACCCACTATAATTACTTTATTTGTACTATAAGAACTAAATCAGATAGAAAGTCTGAAAATTCTGTTAAAAACTTTGAGTGAGGGACAGGAGGACGGTATACAATAGCAAATAGAGCTGTTTTTTTACTTTTCGAGTTTGGATCAGAGAGACTAAGAGTGGGGCTCTCGAATTATAACTGTGTTTATGTCTAGAGTTGATTAATAAGCTTGAGTGGAAGATTGCTGCTACTCCTCCACCCCGACCTGTGCTTCTAGGAACATGATAATTAATATTACTTGGGGGGGGGGGGGGTTGACTCATTGAGACTGACATATTCTTCCTGCTGCAGCCAGGTTTAAGTAAGAAAATAAATGTATCTGATGGTCACTTATCAAGTCATTTACTAACACGGATTTAGATGAGAGAGATCTGATATTTAAAAGTCCACATACGATTGTTTTGTTTTTATTTTTTTCTGTAAGAGGAGTCCATTCATCTATTATCTTAACCGCTTATCCTCGAAAGGGTCACGGGCGTGCTGGAGCCTATCCCAGCTGACATTGGGCGAGAAGTGGGGTACACCCTGGAGAGATCGCCAGAAGGGCTGACATATAGAGACAAACAACCATTCACACTCTTTAATTTTTATTAGGTTTTTATGAGTCACTCCTCTTGTGTTGATTTATGATTTATATAATTTATGTGGTTGAAGCACCATTATCATGCCATTATCAAGATAATTCTGATAAGTAACCTCTTCAGTACATGTATAAAAATATAAAGTTTCAAACCAGTTTCCTCTGAGATGCTTCTCCCTCTCCAAGCTCAGAACAGAAGGTCACATTAGCCCAGTTTAATGCAGCTTCTCTATTTTTCTCCTCTATTGTAGACAGCTGTGTACTCTAGCTCCCCGGTGACCAGCGATCAGCCTCTCACTGGCCATTTTTAGCAGCGCACTGAGTGTCAGAGCAGGGCTGTGGTGTACGTGTCTGTAGCTGCTCCAGCTGGCAGCTGACTGGGCCACAGAGGTGAAGCCGTCAGTCCCGGAGTGAGCAGGTCAAATGTGTTAAAGACTGTGCCATTACAGAAGGGGCTGTACACACAGTCAAACAAGAAATATAACAACAAGGTGGCGTAAGGCTTAACATCGTGTGTTCATGAATATCTGACCATGTTAGAATAGATAATTATGCAATAACAAGTATTTGATAACTTATTATTACAGCACAAAAAAGATTCCAGTCTTTTTAGTACAGACTGTTTTTTTCTGTTTGAAAAATAGACTAAAATCAGCAAGTAGTTCTTAATTTCCCTGATTGTGTGTTTATTTGGATGGAAACCAAAATAATGAAGACAATCTGTCAATTTGTTAGCCGCTTTTAAAAATGCACTCAGAGGCTTATGGCTCTGCAGGAAGATCATTAAGCATTTGACTAAGAACAGCGTTTGTATGTGACAAAATATGCTGAAAAATGCAATCCTATTTGTTTTTTATATTTTTATATATGTTTTTTCATATTTTAGTCACTAATAAACTTTAGTCTGTGACGTATTTAGTGGTTTAAAACAGGTTTAAAAAAGGAGTGTGTGGTTGCATCACTGATTCAAGGCACTTGATGGATCAGGCCTGTCTGTTAATATTGATACTAAACATGGTCTGCAGTTTACTTCTGCTGAGCTGCCAGATTGTCAGCCTTCAGGCTGCTGGCAAAAAGCCCACTACCTCTGCTGCACTGTTTGCATTTAAAGGGTAAACTCACAATGAGTTACAAGACACAAAAAACTGGCAGCACACTGCCATCTACATGTTTTAATGTTCAACATATTGCGCTTCTGACAACACCTCAAACTGTGATGTCACAGCAGGTGACAGGTGACTGAAAACATCTGCTGTGACATCACTGGTTGGGACGTGATTCTTGAAGCGCAGATGTAGTTTTTTTTTCCATGTGACTGAGTAACGCTTAAAAGAAACAGAAATTCAGGAGAATTTGCTTATTTTCTTTCTTGCCGAGAGTTAGATGAGAACATTGATACGACTCGTGTCCTTCTGTTTGTGTATGGATTAAACAAATGGGAGATAACGTGTTGATTCAGAGCTTAAGAGTTGCTGGTTTTGAATTTCAGACAGAACCAGGTTAGCTGTTTACTCTCTGCTAATACTGGGGATTGTATGACAAGAAATATTTTTCTCTTTACTCAACAGAATTTTGTCTGATGTTTGTGGGAGGACAATTTTTCCTCATGCCAGATTTATATTTTATTTAATTTTTCCCTTGAGGGATTTGTTATAAAAATTGTGCAAAAAAACAAACAGAAAAAACAACAAAAAGATTTTGGGACCAGTCAGTTGGTTTTGAGGATGAGAATAGATATTGGTCTTTATTGTTATTATTGTTTTAATATGCACTCTCCAGTGTGTCTGAACTTTGTTTATTCATTTGGTGGAAGAAGTTATGGTGTAATTTGAACTCTTAGCATCAAAATAGTCATAAATATATTATTTTTATTTTGCTTTTATTAGAAACACAACAAAAAAACAAGATTCAGCCCACTCCCCACTATAATAATTTCTCTGCAGTCTCTAAACTAAGCTAATCATCTTCTAGTTTTAGCTCTATACCTAAAGCACACACAGTGCTATAGATCTTCTCACGTCTCAGACAGTGACTAAGCATATTCCCCAAAATGCTTAACTCCTTTATCTCAAACCCACAATGGCTCATTATCAATGTTTTCATTGTTGCTGGTGTTTTATTAAGTGCATAACTAAACAATTTGTGTCTTCTCTCTGTGTCCTCAAATGCAGCGCTCCAAAATAGCAGTTTATGAGAAAATGTGGTCATACATGAAATCAGCAGAACCCTCAGTGTTTGCCAAGACAACACCAGACGGGGTTGCCCGGGTACGAAAGTCGAAGGGCAAGTTCGCCTTTCTTCTCGAATCCACTATGAACGAGTACATAGAGCAGCGGAAACCATGTGACACCATGAAAGTGGGCGGCAACCTCGACTCTAAGGGCTATGGTGTGGCCACACCGAAAGGCTCTGCATTAAGGTGGGTGGGATAATATAACAATATCTTCTATGTTGTTATAGTATTCCACCTACCCTGATGTCTCCTTTTGTCATTCTCTTCTTCCTCACTCCTTAATTCTTCTTTTTTGTTTCAAAGTGCATCAATGAGTGAACAGTGTTATGAGTTATTTGAATTGAATCAACACATTTGGCCATTTTCTGTTCTGTCCTTTGTACCTGGTCTGTGTCTTTGTTCCTTTCTTCTTTCTCTTAAGGTTACCAGTCACATTCAGTAAATCCATTTGAATGTCAATGTGTCACCTTGCCCCAGCCTAGTTTGTTTTGCTTTTTTCCCTTCTACCTCTCCTTCCCTCCTGGTTTCTCTGGTGCCCTTTTGCATTGCTTCTAATCCAGCACTGAAATATATCTGTAATTAATTTGCTAGTTAAAATGCTGGTCTGTCAGTCGTGATGAATGTTAAGCTGCATGCTGGATGTTCTTATTTCTAATTCAACAATGACAGAATGTCCCCATCCCGCACACTTCAGTTACAAGCAATGTAACCCTCCATGCCACCTCTCTAATATTTAACATTTTCTTTGCTGTAAAAATGCTTCTTACCCTCCCACACTAGTGAAATTCTTTACCAATTTGTCCCTTCCGTGCTCCCCCTATGAACTATTGATATTTATCACTATTTTTTACTAATATTCTATATTAGATTTCTCACGGACCTGTTCATTTTCTTACAAGTTATGTTTTATCGTTTCAAGAAATGCTGTTAACCTGGCAGTGTTAAAACTGAATGAGCAAGGCCTCTTGGACAAATTGAAAAACAAATGGTGGTACGACAAGGGAGAGTGCGGCAGCGGGGGAGGTGACTCTAAGGTCAGCCTCAATGTCACCAAAGTCGGGTATCCTAGAACAGAGTAATCGGCAAGGCTGTCGTCACTGACTGAAGTCTTTGGACCCAAATACCTGTTAATAACTTACTGATAAATATTGTTTTTCCTTTTTTATTGAGCAACTGTGATCAACTGGGAACCCTTTACTTGGCTAATGGATGAGGAAAAAGCCCAATAGTTTCAGATAAACAAAAAAGGGATACAGAAGTAGAACAGAACAAATATTTTAAAATGTGCTTGTGACAAAATAGATGTTTCTGTGTTGTTGACCTGTGGTTATGAAAGCCAGAACCAATCCTTTCCTCTGTTTTTTATATCTACAGGCCAATGTGAAAGTTTTATACCATCATATGTTGCTTTCAAGGTAATTCCAAAAAGATCTGTAGTAGTCAGTACCTCCAAAGTGAATGGTGTATGCACTCTCCAGTCTGCCGCCTGGGCGTTAGGGCAGCACGGGGAACAGCGTTGTCTTGAGGGGACTAAGCATCTCAGGCAAACGTGAGAATTCTAATGACAGAGTGACAACTAACGGTCCAAACTTTTCTGTCCAACATCCTCTCACCGAAATCCAGAGTAAGACTGACAGAACCCTTTGGTTGGTCTTGATCCAAGGCCAGTCAAAGTCAAAGTCCATGGCCACCCTGACCTGGTAAACCCTGCAGTAGAAGTGTGTAAGAAATGACCAGGGGCTACATTTATTTAAGAAGATTTGATTTGAATCATATATTTGTTTTTTTTTTATGTATATATATATATATATATTTTCTCACGTGAGTGAGTGAAGATTCATTTAGATCTTAAAGTGAGACTATGCAACCTTTGCTAAACAGCGCCCACTGTAGAAACATATGAAATGTGTATCTCTAAGTTGCTTAATCATAGTCTAACAATAGCACAAGTATAGGAATAGTAACATCCATTTAGAGCAGACCAGTTAAGGCTGTAGCAGTAAACTGAATACTGAAACAGGGCTGAGGAAGATTATATTATATTGTCTTTTAAGAGTTACATAGTCTCTCTTTAAATGTTAAGTTAAAACTAAGAAGAGAAGTTAAAAATATAGAGGAACTTGCTTTTTCATAGTGTCTCTGCATGCGTTTTAGCATAACATGTCTGTACTGTTTTAGAGCAAACTATTTTAGGCTCAGCTCTGCAGAGGAGCTGGGACCTTTTTCCAGATCAACATCTATAAAATATTTACAGTAATGACAATTTTTTTTCAATCAAATCTGCTATACAGTCTTTCTATAAATGAGGCCCCTGATCTTGTGTTTCAGACATCAGGGCGCCGTAAAAGCGCTATTGTGGATCCATCTCTGCTTTTGCTCTTCAGCTTGCATCATGACCACAGTACTCTTGGCATATTGTGAGAGAAGAGAGAAGAGAAAGGGCAAACTTTGCTGTTATTGACTGTAGTCATTCATTCCTGAGTAAGCAGGATATGGATACTACCAGTGGGATAACACAAAGAAGCTGTCTCCTCTCGCTGCCACTTTGCCTCAATCTCTTGGTTAGAAAGAGTAGATGATCAGTGTAACACTACCACATCTGACTGCCAGACCTTTGTCCTTATTTCACTTTCAGAAATGCATGTGTGGATAATTTAACAATGAGATGGAAATATATTGTATGTAACTACCACTGACAAAATATGGCATCCACAATACAACATAAAATCAATTGATCATATCACTGGGCTGCTGAAATCAAATATGTAATCAATTTAGAATTACCAGAATTGAGAGGACTTTATATTCACACATTCTCACTAAAACCAAAACAAACAAACAGACAGAAAGTGACATAGGTCTGCAGCTATTTTCATTAATCAAAGCTGGATGATATAAAACACATACATTCTTGTTGGTAATTAAAGTGTCTACTGTGTCTTTATTTAACTTGACAGCATAAAGTATATGGTTTGTGTTTTAATTTTGTCAATCAAAATCAGTATTTTGCATGGTTTGTTCAGGTTGTGAGTTATTTTGTGCAGTTGTGAATGTTTTACATACTGTTGTCCTGTTTTACAGAAAGAGTGAAGGGTAAAAATCTGATGTGGCTTAAATCAGAGGAAGCGGGAAGCAGAAACATGTCCTTTATAAATGGACTCAGAACAGTTGCAGTGGTTGGACGCAATAAAAGCAACACTTGTACAATGTATAAAATTCAGTACAACAATAAATACTTAATTTGTGAAGCGTACTAGTACAGTTCTAATATGATATACGTTACTAGTACTGCATGACAATCTATGCCCTCAAAATCCAAAAGTACCCCTCTTAAAGAACCTCAGCCAAAACAGAACATCATAAACTATTAAACTTCAAGTGTAAGATTTATAGCACTGGCTGTTGCACTGTATTTCAGTACATTATACATGTGCTGATGATGTTGTATCTTTACACAGTGCTTAAAGGGTTGAATTAATATATTTTATGTGAAATGTGATCACATTTCAGACAAAAAAACTATTAGCAGACATCTGTTTTTAAGTGTTTTTTGTCCTCAAGAGAATCAAGGCACATTAGATCATTAGACACAGACACCAAATCTGCAGATTTAAATGAACCCTGATTGGCTGATGCCCAATTAATGAGACATTCAACAGTGAGAATGAAGAAGTGAGAGAGAACAAACAGGCCTGTGGGCCTGATGTCAACTATTGTGTCCAGTATGCTGGATATTAAAGTCAGTGATGTGTTTATATATGTATTTACTATAATATTTTTTCCCTTCAATTCCTCCAAAGGAAAAATGAGCTGGAGACACATCTATACTACCATAACACAGGAAGTATAGATATTAAAGTTACAATATTTATTTATATGTATTAAATCTCATGAGTCAGTTATGTCAGAGATTTGAGACAGATCACAGTGTTTTTCTATTTGACACTAAATGACTGATGGAGTTATTGACTCATCCAGACCCAACTGCAACTGGAAATAGAGAAAAAATGCTTTAATACTGCAATTTTATGTCTGGGACAAAATAATTACAAACCTAAGCTGCTTAGGGATATAGGAAGGAAAGAGTGTGCAGGTTTTTCTTTCTTTCTTTTTCTTAACACATGGTGTGTTATGAAAAAGGAAGAAAAAGGTGTGTTTTTAAAAACATGTCTACCCCCGCCATGATTTCTGACGATGATGTAGTTCTGTGCTCTTTAGATATAATTATAATTTAGATATTCCATTTTTTGTGACTTACTTTTCTGTATTTTCATCAACATACAACTGAAAAAGTCATGAAGTTTCTAGTCTATAACCAAACATCCAAATCAGTCCTTCCAGCTGTTTATATGCAAAGAATAACAGAACATATAGATGCAATTCTGTTTTTGATGTTGAAAAGAGATACAGGAAAAGGTTTTAATGTATTGAAACTGTGAACCTGGATAGTGCACTTGGCCACCACCTGGTGGTGTGTCTGCAGGTCGTTATATTGTGATGAGTAATTTGTTACAGTTCAGAAATGTACATGTATACATGGATTTTTTTTATATTAGCAATTTAACAACAGTATATCTTTGCATTTATAATAACATATAGATGCCAGTGAATTGAGTAGCTCATCCTTTACCCAAAATTCTATATGACAGGGCGTTATGCAGTGTTATAATCTTAATGTGCCACAGTTATTCTTTCTTTATTCTATTCTAACATGATTTAAGATTAAAAAATTTAAAAAAAATTAAACTGCATAACATAAATTGTATGAATGTATTAATGAAGGCTTTAAGGTTAAATCTCTGCATTAAAGGACCCTGTACTTGTACCCTGAAGGCCCGCTGTAGTGTGGTACCCTTAAACATAATTGTTTTTTTAAAGTGTTGATTTTTAGCTGTTGCTCTCAAATGGATGAAAAACAGCTTTTTGTGTTTTCATTCAATCGCCGTATTTGAGCTAAAATGCGTCACAAGAACACGCTTACGCATCTTAAATGTGTCAATTAACACAGTTACAGTTGACTAAATGTGGAATCAAACTGTTTTACTCAATAACCCTCTGCCAAGCGAAGTCAAAAAGCAGAAACGGCAAGCAGTGAAACTGAGGAAAGAATATTTTAAATTCTGTTCCTTGGTGTGATTGTTGGAGCTGATCTAGGTTATGCATCAATAGTAGTTTGACGTTGCATTTAATCCATGTAATTTCTGTTTTTTTTTTGCCTTTGTGAGACAAACAAAATCATCATAACTTTGCCTTTCACAGAGCTCTGACTGGAGAACAGGACTGCAACTCATTCACTTAACATCATGCATGACATTCTATTCTTTGTTTAGTGTATAAATCATCAGAAATCATGATTTGTATTCTATTGAACACACAAAGAACACAGTGGTGAATGCAATATATTTGATGTTGAATTACAAACACTGATCTTGTTTTCTGAAAGGAAATAAGCCCAGAGATCTAGCAGTCAAGGAAACTGAGCATAATGTCTTGCAAAACAATGACCCTCTGCTTGACTCTCCTCATTAGAGATTTGGTTTGGAAAAGGTAGCCAGAACAACAACAAAAACAAAATAATAATAAACCTAATAGAAAAGTAAAATAAACTATAACTGGGTCAATTTGTTTAAATATATTTTGAAACATGATCAAAATTTGCATTTTTCTTTTATGGTAAAAATATCAAAAAATGTTTTAAAAGTTATTTCTTATTGTGATTTGTCACGTTAGATGTACATTTATTTAAATGGGTCCTTTTGTGAGACATTAACCTTAGATAGCTGTTAGTGAAATTGGTCTGCTGTTGGTCAAAAAAGGGTTCCTGTTAGATCTACCTTGCTAAAAACCAAAAAGGCTGCCCATAGCAAATCAAATGCCCTTAGAAATTACTGCCTCTGTTTTCTTTCATTCTGTGGAAGCTATGCAGCAGCTGCTTTATTCTGCAAGTTCAAATCTTTTCTCTTCTTGTGATCAGTGTGTGCCGATTACTCAAAGCGATATAGGTGGGGTCTGGCATGCTAGGGTAGTCATGGATTATGAAAGGTCATATATTTATATATACTGTAGTGTTGCTTGCTATCTATGATGTGTTGGCCAGGACCCTGCTCTATCGCTTTGCACAGTATAAAGTAGTTTAAAAAGTTGAATAACATAAAATAACATAATAAAATGTTATTTATGTTATTTCCCACGTGAAGAACTCCTGTAAACCTTGCAGTATTGAAACTCAGTGAACAAGGCATCTTAGACAAGCTGAAAAACAAATGGTGGTACGATAAGGGTGAATGTGGAACCAAGGACTCTGGAAGTAAGGTCAGTCGCTGCAGGTCTTTTTATACTGATTGCAAAATGCATTTTGATCCAACTGTTCATATGCAAACATCTAAAACATACATTCTATCAGACATGTTAGTCATAACATGATATATCTGAATACTTGCTTGTCTGCCCTCAAAACAACAATTAAAAACTAGATTTTCCTTACACATAGTCTAATTTATTTACACTGATCATGATTCATCACATTAACATGACTTCATCACTATTGTATGTAGATTATTTATGTAGATTTTTAAAATTGCAGCATGATTACTCACTATCTTTATTCATACCATAAAATTTTGAAAAGTTGAATCATAGAATTGTAACCATTATACTGCTATTTTGTCCCTGTGAAGTTTAGCTGTGTTAGTATCGATGCTCATAGTCACTTGTATGCAAACTGTGGATATTATGACCAGATTACATGACCAGCTAGTTTCCCAAAGGCATCGTTATTCTGACAAAACCAAAACTGACCTTTAAATACCATCTGAGCATGAAATGGTCAAATGCTATTTAATAGTCATGTCTCATAGATTGTCATGTCTCAGAGTAAGGATCATTTTCTTCACATTTTATTAATTGAAAGAAGGTTAACTTACCTTTTAGGTTAAAAAAAGAAGAATTTGCCTATAGGATGACAAAATGTCCTACATGGTTATGATGCAAATGGCAAACTCATGAATTAATGTCAATATTATTGTTTTTAATAGCAGCAAATAGCAGCTTTTAATAGCAGCAAAATGGTTCAATTCACCTTCCACAGCTTGCCACTTTGATTGTACAAATGCAGTGTGTTGAAGTTGAGCAGCCACAGTACTATAGTGAATCAAGGGTTTAATCTCTAGACCTGTACGACCACGACCGCCTTCCTTTAGAGGTGGTCTCGTAAAGAGACCATAAAGTAGGATAGTTAACAACTCTCTCTACATTCACCTTTCCAGCTCTTTAGAGTAGAAACGACTTGAAAAGAGCAATCATTTGTTCCAATTTATCTCACTTACAAACTAAATTAAGCAACTTTGCCACAGAGGGTTTTTAGACACAATTAGCAATGTGCTCAGAGTTTGTTTAGTCATAGTGTAGCAGGATGTACATACAGGATTTGTGTTGGTGTGGATGTATATATTGTTTGAGGTCAGCCTCAGGGTGCCAGTTTAAAAAGCCTTAATGGTGGTCTTTACCTCCCCCAGGACAAGACAAGCGCACTAAGCTTGAGCAACGTGGCAGGAGTCTTCTATATTCTGGTTGGAGGACTTGGCCTGGCTATGACTGTGGCTTTGATAGAGTTCTGCTATAAGTCACGGCAAGAAACAAAAAGACTGAAGCTGGCAAAGAATGCCCAAAACTTTAAGCCAGCCCCTCCGGCAAACACCCAGAATTTTGCCACATACCGTGAAGGCTACAATGTGTATGGGACAGAGAGTGTTAAAATCTAGGGTAAGTCCTTTATTGTTGCTTCAGTGTAAACATAAATTATACTGTAAAACAAGATACAGGAATTTAGTGCAATGAATATATCTGTGCATGCTTTATTAAATTCAAATTAATTCAACTTAAAATTTCTAGTTTTTATTTTCAGACTATTCAGAACTGTTGTTCAAGCTGTTCATCATGTGAAATGAGAGGAATTAATAAAGAAGAGAGTTCACTTAAATTAAGTTTTTGCAGAAACGCCATTGGTATATTAGCAGACTTCCCAGCATGCTTTGATGAAACTGCACCACAGGCACCTTTGTTTTTTAGTTTACATTACTTATATTATGAAAACTTGGTATGTATGTGTCTTTAACATAATGATGGTTTCTTCTCATGATAATGAAAGCAGTGCAAACCATAATGAAGGTTAGCACTGTGTAGACTCTGTACTACAGTTTATGTTAATTTAAATTGTTAAGTTCAGCTAACTTAAATCAGACGTTTTACATTTTCACAATGAAGGGGATTCAACTAAATACATTTAAGCTTAGTTAACTAGCCTTTCTAAGTCAGCAGAGGAACTTGAGTTTTTGAGGGAAACTAAACTAAAATGATTAAAGAGTAGTGGCTGCTAAAGTGATTTCAAACATTTCATTTGATGCTAACCCTTTGCACATCTCTTTGCTTTGTAGAGATGAAATGTATCGATTCTCACTGGTGCATCTGGATGGAAACAGCCGCTCTGTGTGACCCTGACACCCCGAGGCTGGCATCCTGGAGGCAACAGCCTCCTTTGTCATCAGCTTGCACAGAAGCCTACAAAGTCAACAAGTGCTCATTCTGGGTTGTGAGGCCCGTCACACTAACAGAGGGCAATGACGCAACAGGGCTTTTGCTTCTGGAAACATGGGATTTGCCTCTTGTAGTGCCTTATGGAGCATTTGAGCGTCATGGCAATGCAATTGAAATTTAATTAACTTAAAAACAAAAATCTGTGGAACTAGGGCAAAACATTGCTTCAAATGACAATTAGATGAACTGTTATAATTTCAGTGGTTTTCTATTTGAAGAAAAAAAAAGCCATGATTTGCAGTCAAAACATCCTGGAATACTGGAGTAAGACATTGGAATCCTTTAAGGACATATTTTTGTGGTGAAATCTTAAGTTGGATAAACGTTATATTTAGTGAAGTAAAGTCATTTTCTTGTTTTACTATAAGAATATTTTCAGTGTCATAATATTTAGGACAAGCATCAATCAATAGGGTTAAGTATCAATAAAACAGATTTCACTGTATCCCAGTCTTTACTTAGAAAATACCAATAATATAAAACTAGTGGTCATCTGAAATTGCTTAGGTGGTGTTACTGTCAAAGCCTGTTCGACATCATACACAACTGACTTTTCACTTAGATGCTTGTTTTAAATCAACCATGTGAGACTGCATTTGTTTCAACTGCCACACTTTTGAAAAGAGACCATTTTTTATTGAAATGATAATCACTTTGTGCCATACTGTGGAAATCAAAAGAATTATTACTCCTTTAGAGACTAGGACAGTGACTCCTTTTTATGTAACAGCATATTCAAATGGTTTAACTGAGCATTTGTTTTACACTTTGTACACACTTAGAAGCTGTTCCCATGTAAATGCAGCATCTGCAGCTGTGAATCCCAACAGTTTTTGGTAAACGAAAACACACCATAGCTTCTTTGGTTGTGATAAGCTTTCCATGTCTATGCATTATGCAGAAGGTGAGCTGTACATTGAAGAAAGAGCTACGAATGAAATGTGTTTGTTTGTTTAAGCAATCCTTCTATAAACTGAAGGGAAAACATAAAATGCTACAAACCATGTATGCATACATTTGTTTGGTATTTCAGACATTCTCATACTTTTCTCCCCAGATAAAGTGCATGTGAATTTGGTGATAGTTTTACCAAACTGCAACTTGAAATGGACCCTGGTTTAGTTGGATAATGACATTTGATCCGGTTTGGTTTTAAGTTTTTCCAGTTAATTTGTAATGGTAACTCAACCATGAGAGTTGCATGTATGGACACAGTGAACCTCTATAGAGAGGCCATGTACAAAAGATTTTATTACATTTCCTTAATAAAAGCAGGTTTATATTCACCTTTTAGACGTTCATCTTTTTTACATGTAAAAATAAATTACATACGTAATGTCACTGTGAATGTTGGACAAAGCTGTTTTGTCAAAGGATCATTTTTACCCATTAAAAACAATCTTCTGTCATTTATGAATTTGAAGAATTTGTTTGCCCTATTGCAGGTTTACTTCACACAATTTTTGCTGCTCAGATTATGTTATATAATAGTTATTATAACTTCCAAATGTGCTGTTGGATCAACAAATAGAGCTTGATGTGTAATGTAAAATCATCTGCAGTCATGTTAGTATGGAAGCCTGTTTGTGCCAAGAAATGGAAAAAGGCACAATGAACAAATTACAGCTAATCAAAATAATTTTAGTAATTGATTCTGATATATATTTGTTCAGTCATTTATGAAAATATTTTCTGTAAAGAACATCATTTGGCACTTACTGCAGGGGAAAAGCCCCCAAAAAACTATTAGAATTTAAAAACATACATGTACAAAACTATTTTGTACATACTTACTGAACCATAGACATATCTTACACGAGTGTTCAGCTTGTCTCCAGTGCACAAACATTATATGTTGTGCAAGTAACACATTGAAAATTCTAGGAAGGAAAAATGTCTCCAGACTGTGAAACCCACAAATTATCCGTTTCACTTTTGCATGTGAAAAGTGGGAGGTAAAGGAATCCTGCTGTGCAACTAGTAAACACAAAGCTACCTTTATCAATTTCCTGTTTGAGGAGAAAGAAAGAATGAATGAGAAGTAAGAGACAATATGAAAGTGACACACTAGGAAAACTACTGTTTATTGGTTTTTGTTTTTAAAAAAAAAACAAAGCTTACACTCATTGAGTACAGCAGATAAAATCTCCAAAAGTGATTTCGAAACAGTAGCATTTGGAGTACAGAGCGTCAGAATTTTTTGTCAGATTTTTCTTTACAATTCTACATTTGAATCAAAGTGGAAATGGTCTTTTTTTTTTTTTTTTTTTTTATAAATTATGTAAAAACCTGATTAACACAAAAATCACAAAAGGGCTGTAAAGGGCATCAGAAAAACAAAAAAACAACAACAACAAAAAAAGAAAGAACATGATGTGAATTTCATGTTACTCTCTTTATTATTGTACACAATATACAACTGGTCCTTTGTATAATTTTCCTCACTTATGACTACTGTCTTACACAGATTAAAAGTTGGAGATAAATAAATAAAACATATCTAAGTATCTCAAAAGGATATGAGGTAAGCGAGTATGGAAAGCGTGTTAACTCCAATATAAACAAGCAAAAAGCAAAGTCTGACAACATACAAAAGAAAAAAAATACAAATTTCAAGCACGAGATTATTGAATCCATAAACAGATGCTACCCAGATCATTTCATACAGTAACCAATTTTCTAATTTGAGTAATAACGTGATGAGAGCAGCAGTTTATGCCCATACTGAATAATAAAAAAAAACATTGCAGCTGGTTTACTGTATACTGAAAATAATGAGGTGATCTGTAAGTTGAGATGCTAATACAGGTAACAACACTTGTGAAAGGAGTTCACAGAAAAACAACACAGGCAGAAATGAGTACGAGTTTTAAGAACATAGTACAAATGGAGTTCAAATGTCTTGCAGATAAAAGCACAGCTTCTCCAGTTCTGCCGCAGCACAGAGAGAAGAGTAGAAAATACATCAGACACTGACCACACAGCTGCTGTATCAAGAGCTGTTTACAAAGAAGCTGAAAGCATCTTACCTTCACGGATTAGTGCACATTATCTGTGCTTGTCAGAGGATTTATGAGTGTGATCGTTAAGGGAAACTGTAAATTCATCTAGTACTGAAATCCTGACGAGTAGTCAACTATCCAGAAACATGTTTTGTCACAGTACATGAACGAGCCTTAAAGCACCCTGGCAGTTTCCGTTTCACTGTAGAAGTGTGATATTAAAAATCTATTACAGTGCAACTTGACGTAGGTCCAGAAACGTCAAATAACATTAATCTTTTTTAAATAACAGTAAATGACAAAATTATTATTAGTTTCAAAAAGTTACAGTGTGTAAATAAATGCCTGTTATGAATTAACAGTCTTATTTGGACAGTGGCTCCTTCAGATGTGTAACTGGAGTTATGAGATCCAAATTAAAGAGCGCATTAGTGTAGCCTGACATGTTGTTTCGGGAGTTTCTGCAGTTACTGTAAACAGAAATTAGTTAAGTCTAATGGTTATAGGCTGAGGATTAGTGCACTAATTATGTTCACAAGCAACTATTGTTGGCTGGCTTCTCAATGCAATATGGCCTCTGCTGCAATCCTCAACAGTTATTGTGTGCGACTGTGTTTAGTGACACAATAAATGGAGGTAATTCTCCAAAAAATGTGAACAAATAAAAAACAAATTTGGTGCAGCGAGTAGCTGAACTGAACACATATTGAAATAACCAGAGTTTGTATATTTTCAAAACACGTTAATCAGCCTGTGATGACCAAAAACGTGGCCTTAAGTGAGGCGGGCAACCAAAGCTGATCTGCTTTGTGAGTCACTGCAGAAAGGTAGTAGTACTAGAAGTACACAATATCAATTCTGATTTAGGCGTCACTATGTTTAAGGATATTGCTTTTTGTCTTCCTTTCCTCCGCTGCTGTCCCTCTTTTCTTTCTTCTCAGATTTCTCTTTATCGTGTCTGGAGTCCTGTAGCATGTGAAAAAAAGAAGTATGAAATAAAACAGATCAGCAGGATTAGCAATAAAGCTGAAATGAAATATTTAACATTAATTTAAGCGTAAATATATTTTTGTAGCAATGACAGCATGTACTTAAACTGAAGAAGCCAGAGATCTTTAGTTGAAGGATGATGGTAAGACGAAAATAAAGACTAAAGGTTCATGAATTAAAAGGTCACAAGACTCTACAAACAGACCAGGAGAGAGTGTGGCACTGGTACAGAGTGACAGGCCGAGCTGACCTTTTTGCCTCCAGAGGACGTCCGCTCAGGTTTCACAGACTCAGCCTTCTCTTTACTGGAAGATTTGGATCTTTTGCTCTTCTCTTTTTCAGCTGAAAGTGGGGAGTCACAAGGACTCGCACTCTTGCTGTTTTTGGAGGAATCTGGGAAGAGAACATGTTTTTTATTACAGTGCACTTTGTTGCGTTGTTGCGTGATGGGCTAAGAGCTACTTCAGATTTTTCAAGGACAAACTTACTGGTTCCATTTTCATCCTTTCTCCGTTTGGATTCTTGACTCGTCTCACGGTCATTGACAGTGTGGTCCTAAAAGAAATAACATTCAGTTGGTAAAAACCCTGAACACAGCAGTTTCCATTTCACTTTTTAATTAATATAACCACTGACTAACTTTAAGAGATAAAGTCATTCAGAAAGTACTTTTTTGTACGCTTTGGTTTGAAATGAATAAAACTGCAATTAATTATGTCCAGTTAATTCAGTTTGCCACAGGTGGAGTCCAATCAAGTTTTAGACACATCCCAAAGAAAATTTAAGCAGACAGGACGCATCTGACCAGTTTGTAGAGATATACAACATCAAGTGTGCTGTAAATGTAGTAAGTGCATACAGGACGTAAAGGGGAGGAGCACAGGGTGGGGGAAGCTTTATATAATTTCAGAAAGAAAGACTCGTTTCACAAAGTGCAGCAAAATACTGACTCTTTTCCTGTCTTTTCTATCCTTTTCTTCCTTCTTCTCTTTGGATCGGCCTTGTGAGTTCTCCGAATCTTTCTTCTCTAGCTCCCTCTCTCTGCTCTTGGACCGGTCTAATGAATTGTAGTTGACGTGATGCTGCAAAGATATATATATAGATATGACCAGAACAAGAAAAAAAAAAAAAAAAAATGTTAATGTTGCCAGGAGTGCCACAATATTATATTTATATATATATTATATATAAAGAGTTAATTTCCTACATGTTTAATTAAATTGTAATAAATCAGTCATATTAGTAACAAAACCAGGGTTAAGACAACTGCCTACACTACACATAAACATCTCAATAACTAAATTTGTCTGTATCTACTGCTGATATTACAAATACCTGAAGAAAAGAAGTTGGACTACAACTGGTGCTCAGATTTTGGAATTTATTAACCAATACTGATCACGTTGACTCTGGTCAGGAGTTCATTGATCACATCATTTTAGAGCCCTACAGTTATTTAAGACACAGGAAGCTCCACTTTATAATAAAAAATTTGACTATCTGAAATAAAGCAGTGCCCAGTTCTAAAAGGCTTTTAAATAATTAACATAATCCTTAATGCAGTTTGATTTAATAATTATCACAAAATGCATTGACTAAATTCCATTAGTCCTACTGGTACTGGAGAATTACTATAAGCTGCTCGTGAAAGAGGTGATCAATCACTTGGTTTAACAACAAAGACTACAACTCAACAGTTAAAAATAACAGAAGATATTCTTTGAGATCATTGTCTCTAATCTGTTTTACTGTGTGTAACTGCAGAGAGTAACACAGACGGTTAAGTCACAATATTCAGTATTTTAAGCAGTCAATAAGCTGCTGAAAGACAAATGGCTCTATAGTGTTGTTGTAAATGAATACAAGTGTTAATTAATGTATTTGTTAAAACTATAAACCCTCCTGGGTGAACTGGTGTACCAACATAATGAATCCCAATAAAGTTAAACAAACATTGTAACATTATAAAATTTGTTTTCTCAGGAGTAGTTGACCAATTATTTACATGAAGCACTTAAAATTTCCTTGCAGCTGTATACAACAACACTCTGTTAGTGCGTTATAAATCATTTACAGTATTAACCTTTTGTCTACTGGTAATAAATGTTATACAGAAAGACAAAATAAATTATAATCATATGACAAATACATATGTACTTTCAGAATATTGATCTGTTGATACGGGAATGACTGATGTTTAACGATACACATGGTCCTAAGCATGCACATGCCTTTCATGTACCAGTGCTCTTCATAAGAGCTTTATTGCCTTACAACACAGAAGCAGAGACAGTAACACTGAAGAACAAAACATAAAGAGACAAAACTAGAACTGATGCCTTTACTAAAAATAGGCTTGAAGTAGAAGAAACTTTTTTTTGTATTTGTACTTAATTTAGGTCAGTTAGTAGAGATTTATTTAACTTTTTCCTGTTAAGTGCCATAGAATGTTCAATCCAATGCGACTCAACGAAAACAAAATTTGAAAGGACCCATGACTGGTGTTTATGCTACACCTTTGTCTTGTTTGGATTTAAATCAGCTAGATTCATTTTATGTCATTAGGCAACCAATTGTTATTACACAATTATGGTATAAAACCATGCAATGAAGCTGTCTTTTCCAAGTAATTAATGTTTTTTTTAGATCAAAACCCATCAAAATCAACTGGCCAAAAAAATATCAGTACATGCAGCTAACAAGAGTTATCATTAACTTAACAGTAACAGTGACCCATAAATCTATCTACAAGGTGAGAATATAGCTTGTGAGGGGCTGTACACACCTTCTATGAAAGTCATTACTGTGCCTTTTATTCTAATTCAGCTGTTTTTAAATGTGCTCTATAAATAAACCTGACACTTCATGCACCTGCACAAAGAAAACAGACACTTTTGAGAGAAGGTACAAGTAGCAGAGTCAGTTCAAACCTTGGATGCGGACTCCTTCGGCTCGTTGCTATTGTCCTGTAGGGATGAATGGAGATGACAGATGAGCTGGGAGGGGGTGGGGATTGGGAGGAGGTTGTCAGACAGCAGTAGAGTTGGAAGAAGGGTTGGGGGGGAGTTAGGGCTGGCCGGACCAACAGCATACTGCTCCCTTGACCTCTGACCTTCAAGGACTAAGGCTTTGACAAGGTTATTACATAAAGGAGAGTTCATAGGCTCAACATCTGGAATGTCAATACTTAAAATAGAAATACCCTGAGCATATATGAAATAACTACTGGTTTAGTACTACAGACATGTTTCACGCAGCATAATATAAAAGTTCTACAGCGCAGCTGGTATTCAGTACATCTAAAGTGCAAGTGCTATAAATAATGTGTACGTGTATGCCTGTGTTTGTAAGACAAATCACTCAATTCTTATGTGCTTGACTGCATCCCTACATAGATAACTGTTGCTGTCACTTACAGTTCAGGAATGGATAAGAGACATGGAGCCTATTTCTCTGGTGGAAGGGTTAAATAAAGACCTATCACAAGCTTCCAGTGGTTTGGGCAACACTCCAGACGATTCAGGCTTCGCACACTCTTTCCCTCACTCTCTCTCTCTCTCTTTGTGGGGGACAGGCTTATTTTCCTCTGCATTTTTGGCTGATTCAAAACTGCAACATTCATTTTCTTCGTTGATCTCAGTTGCTGGTGGCTCTGATTCTCCATCAAATGCTTGCCAGGAGGTAGTACGACTGTAGATAGCGATGGCTGGTAGCTCTGGGGATAGCGTTGTAGGGGCCGGACTGGCCGGGACTGACTGAACATGTATCATGTGACGTGAAGGCTGCATGCAGGCCGTTTTAACAAACGGAGACAGAAGGAGGACTGGTGACGCAGCTGCAGCAGAGAGGCGCTTCTACAGCAGATTGGTTTGCTGGGCATCATCTGACTCGGTGCTGGATCCGGGCACGTTGAGGGGAAAGTAAAATACTTAACATCACTTTAACCAATAAATCTTCTCAGCTCACAAAAACAGGAAAAAAATCTTGGGCACCATTTCAAGTAGTAAAATACTGCTCTCCGTGGAAAAAAATCTTTGCCATTGGAAAAGACGAGCCATTTGACAAGCCATTTTACTTCAGGTGAATAATATTCTCAAAAATGCAAAAAATCCACAAGGAATATAGAAATGCTTAAAAAAAAAAATCCTTTCTTCCCAAGGCACACTGACTGCTTTCATTAATATGAAAATAGATAAATATTTCAATATGAAAATACTCAATATACACAATATTCTCTTGGCTAAGTCCTTAAGGAGTTTTCTCCCAAATTTTCAAAAATATGCTGATGTCCATGGAATGCTCTCCAACTCCCATGGATTCAGTTGGGATTTCCAGATGTCATGCCTGCATTTACGACAACTCTCCTTGGTGATCTTCAGGGCTGCTGGAATGTGCAACGGCAGGGAACGCTCCGGCAGATAGAGAAGAAACGGGCACAGCCTTCCTCAAGCCATACTAACCTTAACAGACGAGGAGTGGGATGGAGAAGAGTGAGTGTCGAGCTTTCGTCTTTTGTGATCTGTGAAAACAAGGAGTGAAATATGTCTTTATTTAAACTGCACAATCAGCTTTTAAGAGAAACCTCCACTCATCCATTTGTGAAGATGTTGTAATGTGCAAAAAAGAAATCCTATTGCTGAAATCTGAAATTGCTCTTAGCCCTTGCTTTACTTAAATTAATGTATTAAATTGAAATAACATAGCGCCATGTGATTAAAAACAATTCAATTCAAAAAGAGATAACAATAATAAGGGGGCGAATACTTTTATCAACATTGCAGCTGAAAAGTTTTCAAATACTTTCTGAGTGGTGTGGAGAAAAACAAATAGCCAGAAAGGCTTCTTACCCCTCTCAGATTCAGCCGACTCTGATCTGGGAACAGGTGACTTGAGGGACCCGGCCACAGCGCTCCTGTCTCCTTTCTCCTTGCTCTTGGACTCCTTGATGGCGTCACGCTCCCTGGTTGGCTCCATGGGCTCCCCATTACCGGCTTTGGCCTTGTCGTCTTTGCTGCTCTTGTCCTCTGCCTTTGCTTTCTCCCTGTCTGCCTTGGGGGTCTTCTCCTTACCCTCACGTGCTGCCCGCTCCTCCTTCCCTGCTCTGTCGTCTCTCTGCTTCTCCCGACGGTTCTCCACCTTCGTCTCAGGAGTGCTGCCTGGTGTCTTTTCCTTTTTATCTTTTTTCTCTTTCCCACTCTTCTCTTTGTCGTCCCGCTCTTTAACGGCTTTGGTGCTGAAAAAGAATAAATTTTTATTCTATAAAAATAGAAGATTCTGCTGATCCCAATACAGTATTACATTCCTTGTGAGCTACTGCATCACAGGACTTACAGAAAACACCAATAACAGGAATCAGATATCAATATTCACAGTAGGTTGTGTCAGTAAGTTCTTTTTTAGCTGTTGAGACACCTACCTGTTCAGAGCACTATTCCCGTTGCTGGTGGTAACTTTGGCTGCTGCACTGTTGACTTTGTTCACTGGCTTTGTGGTCCCCTGAGATTTATCCTTTCCCCGATCTGCATAAAGACAAACCAAGAACTGTATAAGCATAGGATTTACTGATACAACTGACATACATATTAGAAAGTCTACGTTTAAAAATGTAATCTTTAATTTCTCAAAAGAAAGCAAGCACAAAGTTTTATTTTGTCGCCTGCAAAAACTCGCTAAGTGATAAACAAATCACAGATTTCAAAATAAACTGGTGATGTTGGTTTTGTACATTTATCTTGTTAATCAAAATTAATTAGAATTTTCAGATGAGTCTGAAAAACTGAAAAGAGAAACTAAAAAAAATTTGATGATTGTGACTATGGAGGAGCTGAGGTCAGGAAAGCAAAGTAAGGATGGAAATTGTGGGCAGTGGTAGCCTAACAGTTCCTAACTAAATAAACTGACTAAAGTGAACTGTAAACTGTGCCGTGCTCTGTTTCTAATCACTCACCGCTATCCTCTGACATCCCCTCCTCTGTCTTGTTTGTGCTGGTGACAGGCTTGCCTGTGCTGCCAGGGCCGTTCTGCTGATTGGCAGGGGTGGCACTTCGAGCTGGCTGCTCCTTGTGGTGAAACTCATTTTCAGGGACCATGTGCACCTTCTGGCTTTTCAAACGACCTGAATAACTGTAAGACGCATAAAGGGTTTGCACATTGCAGAGACAAAAACCTCAAAAGAACTTCTGAGTGTCACACAAAGTAAAAAAATATAACTTTCGGAGAGAGGAAAATTCAAGTTATTAATATTTATCAGCACAACCTGCAAATACAAATCCCTGTATATGCAAATATACAAGCACCCATGCTTAAAAACAGACTGCAACCAAAAAAAGTGCAACTGTATTTGGTAATCTCACGTTCTACCAATTTTATCCTAGCAAGACAAGTTTAACTTTTTAACAGCCACTTGATTATTACTAGAAGGCTGAATTAGAGACATAATAGAAAAAAACAAGCCCTCTCCCATTCCCACACTACAGCTAGAGGCACTGACCATCTTGCAGACGACCTGTCTAATCATCCGCTTTCATAACAATACTCAAACATCTGGGTTACGTTCACCACACCGAGGTTTCTGACCACCTTAAAATAGTGCATCTATGAATTAATAAATTAGGCAACACGCATTAGTCTTTTTTCATGACTCCATCTCCCAATGTCTTCATGATACACTTAACAAAATATAGGTTAACTGTAGGCTCTGCAGAGAGCGAACAGCATACAATGCTATGTTACCCCATTGCTAAGGCATATAGGTCTGGCCTCTTGTCCTTTTCCTCCAGGCAGATCTTGTGGACACGGCACTCCAGCGCTTGGCCCAGGTTCAGGACCTTAGGGTAGCAGGGCAGGATCTTGGTAAGCACAATAAGAATATTCCGGATATGGGTGTAATCTCCCGTCTCCAGGCAGTGAACTGAAGCCTGTACAGAGCAGAGACAAAAGACATGATTATTCCACAGATCTTTGACTGTCATTATCTTTTCAAGAATAACAATACGGAAGAGTAGCTCACTTTAGTCAGCATGTAGTGCCATTTGTGCACCACATGCCTGAAGTTCTCATAATCTAGCTGATCTGCTTTGTTCCCACCATCGAAGCCTGTGGCTCTGAAGATGGTCAGGAAGCCGGGGTAATTGACACACTCCTATGACAGCACAATGGGAGGAGAGAGATTAATTCCCAGTTCATCTTGCATTGGAAAATGCTACAAATAAATCAATGTTGTAAGTGCAGAGAGCAGGTATAACTGGACACCTTCTCATAGATTGCCCGGTCACTGTGCCAGCGGGTCACTGTCTCTAGCATGCAGCAGAGGAAGCGTCCATAACGGTGAGACTCATTCTCTGTACAGCTGGCCACAGTGTAAATGATTGCAGAGAACACCTGCAGAGCCACACAATATGTAAAGTGTTTGCATAAACAACATAGTATAAAGTAAAAAAAAAAGTTCTATTTAGAAAAAGCTACTAAGCATGAGTGAAATTTGCCAGCATCTTAGTGATTCACTTTATTATGGTCTGTCTGGGTTTTTCAAAAATGGTCCTAATAGGACAGCAGCTGTTAAACATTTCTTTCAAGCTTTAGTTTTACACTTGAGTGGGTTCTGAACCACTCAGTGAATTTGTGACACCAAAATGTATTATTTAGTGTTATTTTAATGGATATTTCTAGTAATTCTGTTTTACTGAGTAAGCCACATTAGAGCCTACATTAATACACACACTATTACTGTAAATTCCTTTGTTAATAAAACACTGTAGAAGACTGTTTTTAACTATAGTTTTACTAATTATTATTATCTTCCTAAATGTATAGTGGGTGTGTATTTGCAGAAGGGACATACCCTGTCATAGCACAGGAGAGTGCAGAAGTTGGGCGTCTTCTGCTGGTGGACCAGCTCGACGAAGCGGGCACAATACACAGCGTCAATGGAGGAGAAGATGCAGCGAGGGAACAGACAGAGCTGCAGGAACTTTGTTATGGTCTCATTCTTTGTGGATTCTATCAGTAAGCATTTAAAGTTGTATTAGTAACAAAGACAGAAAGGACAATGAACATTAGATTTACCTCTGCTGCGATTTTTGTCTCTATACCCCCCTTAACTATATAAGTCTTCATATGTAAACTGCATTCTGCCGGGAACACGGGTACCTCCTAGTGAAATATTAAAGTCATTCAAGCAGCGGATGTATTTTCATTTTGGATTAACAAAACTTACGCTTTTTATCTTTAAAGATCAATTATATTTAAATGAATGTACCATTTTCCTCTCTCAACAGTACAGTCACAATGTTGTGGAACACTCACAGAGTAAGATGCATCAATAGTGTTACTGGCACAAACATCAGGAAACTTACTGGCCAATAACCAGTTGTCTTTTTCTAGTTTGAGGCGGTGTAGAACTCTTTGAACATGCTCCAGCTGCTTCTTCTCTTCCTCCTGCAGTTTTTCCTGCAGGGCAGTACACCGTTCTTTCTCCTTCTTTTTCTTATTTAAGGGCTGTATTGGAAACAAATCAAAGAAACATTTACATGCATACACAACACTGACAGTGAACCACTATATTCATACCCTTTAACAACCCAGAATAAAAATATGAACCTGAAGTTATGCTGCATGACCTCTTAAAATATAAAACTGACTGACTGCTGAAGACCAACTACTCACTATCTCCGGGTTCTCCTCGATGGCTTTGATCTGGGCCTTGAGCTTGTTAACCTCACGCTCGTAGGCAGTGTGAGGCACAGCCAGGTCGTACATGGTGAGGGACCAGAAGGTGGCATAGAACTGAGGACGGAGGTCGTCCCAGACTCTGGCAGGATGGAGTGACACCACGGCCTCATGCACTGGTGTCATCACTTGCTCACAAGCTGCCACATACTTGTGTACCTTTTGCTGCTGCCGGTTACCCTTTTCTGCTTTCTTCAGCTCATCATACTTAGACTGTGAAGAAAGAGCATAAGTCACGACTCAGTTTCTCCATTTTTATTTTACAATTTTTTACTTTTTTGACAATTTTACACATTTTATCTTCTACAGACTAGAGAATCTGCCTCAATAAGAAATGTGACATGATGCAGTCAGGATTTGAAAGAGCAGTTCACTCACCAGTATTTGATGGGCATACATTGGTCGAGACAAAAAAAATGCGGCATCATGTGGAGTGTGGTACTGGTTACAGAGGATGTCAATGGAGGGAACCCGCTTGATGTAGTCCTCTGTGCTGAGGTTGGAGGCCAGAAAGCCACCAAACTGTACTAATGTGTCATGACACTGTAAGAAGCAAGGAATTATCTCAGCAACAACAGCATAAATAAATTCATTACTTTTTATTTATATTGTCAGGAAATGTGAAGGAAATTATCTTGATAAGGTGCCAAAGGCAGGCACATTTGTTTACTTTACTGCTAAAACGAAGAAACTGAGTAGATTAATGTATTTAGAAAAAGTGCGTACCTGGTCATAGAGGTGGCCAACAAGTTTAAGATGTTTTTCTCCACCTTCTAAGAAGACCACACCATTTCGTTGCTGGGCCATGAGTAGACACAGTGGAAGGGCCAGTTCATGGTCTAGCAACGCATCCTTCAGACGCTGTGATGACTTCTTAGTGTTCCTGATTTGGCCAAAATAGCCGCCCTGTTGATAGAGTCACAAATGGGAAGGTATGGACCTGAGCTCAGGTGCAGTCCTGGTCGAGGTATGCATACAGATCTTTTAAGAAATCATAAGTCTACAGTAAATACCTCAGCTTTGAGTTGCTCCCCTCCTGTCATGGCCTCTAACTGCTCTGACGTCATCTCATCTGTGATTTCAATGCCAGCCATTTTCTGTACCACTTCTTTGAGGATCAGCAGGTCAAAACTGTGGGGAGAGAAAGACACAAACCCAAAGGCATATCCTGACACAATCTTCTTATATTCAACATTGATTTTGATTAAAGGCAATGTGTGTCTTCTTATCCAAACCATAACAAGGAATTGAGACCGAGTGGTGCTTGAACTGGGCATATCTTGTAAACAATCACGCTGTGTTGCACACATTGTTTGGAGCTACACACCTCTTTCCTGCTTTTAGTTGATTGGTGACATACTGAAGAAGGCCAGCCAACTCAATCGGGTACTTTCTGAACACGGATCCACACAGACTTGCAAGGCCTTGGTTGACGAGAACAACAGGTGTGTGTTAAATACTTAATTAAAATATCAAACAGGTTGTCTCCCTTTGCATACAAATGACTATTATGACTGTACAGTAACAGGCCATTTAACTGTAGGTCACATACTCTGAAGCCATGAGGAGATTGTGGTGTCATCATGTTTCATCTTCTCCTTCTCTGGATTGGCCAGAGCCTCGATGATGCAATCTGAAGACAGAGTTAAGTGTAATAACACAGAAAACGAGAAAGAATTTACACCCCCTTTCATCAACACACACACAAATACGCTATGTCTTATCTGACTGAATAAAGGAGGAACAGTGCAGGATACAGGCCAAGACATCATAGTTTAGGGATGTGAGGTACTTCAAGGAATCCACCACTGGAACGATAAGGTTGTCGTACCACTGGATCTGAGACAGCATCTGACAAACAGAACAAAAAAGATCATCAACTACAGAAGATATACACTCACTGGACACTTTATTGTGTACACCTGTACAATCTAATGCAATCCATTACAGCAGCACTGCCATGAATTTTACTTTTAAAGGTCATAATTTCTCAGTTTTTGTTTAAACTGACAGTAAGGTGATAATTCCACTATATGTTTATTACTGAGGTCATAGTGGGTGCTGGAGTCAGAGTGGAGTGCATTATATTAATTATATTATTACATTACATATACATTATTTCTAATGTTTTGGCCACCCTACTTACATAACTGAGGTAGTGTTATCACAATAATTTAAAAGAAATAAAAGTGAAAGTATTCAATGCAGAGAAATATTCTGTCTGGCTGTTATATCAGGGTATATACATAAATCCTGAAGTTGAATTTAATACTTTAATACCTTTTTCAATACATCCTCGATATTTTTTAAAACCAACACGACATTGAGCTGCAACTGTTTTAATCGACAACTTTTCTAACTTTTAAACTGATTTTCAGACTTATACACACTCTTTTCCAGTACAACACAATTTAAAAAGTCAACTGAATAGAGACTTTAATTTAATGTAGAGACTCTGATTTGAAAATATCTTGCATTTATTTAACTGACGCCATCAACAAGCTGTTTTTTGAAGAATGGGGGTTAATCCAAATCTGATGATGTACCCGGTTTTAGTGTCTAGACACCACAAAACTCCACACACAGTGTTGGTGTGGTACGCTGTTGCAAACTCAAGTTCAGCCAGTCAGTACAGTGATGTTTATTCTCAATTACTGAATAATGAAAAAGATGCAACTGCCTAAAAATATCAAACATACACTGCAAGTTTTTGGAAAGATTTGCTACACTGCAACTTCCTGGAGGGACTGCGTCACCTGGAGATCTGCCGTTGATGCAGCCCTGGCGTTTGGTTTGGAGTGTAACGGTGGCAGCAGCACAGAAAGCAGAGATGAGGCTCATTAAAGATGAGCAAGTTCTGTACAGATTCCAGCAACAATAACCTCATGAGACCAAGGCTGTCGCAGATTTTGGAGTCACTGTAAGACCTCAGGGCATGATGGGAAACACCTGGCTCTCACCTGATCTAAGATCTGGTTCAGGTGTTGGATCAACAACAGGAGTCAGAGTTTTCACTATGAAAATTATTTTACAGAATAAATGATGTGACTTATCAGAAACGCAGATTGCAGTATTTAACTAGACTGTTCCTTTCACATCACTAAAATAACATCTGCACTGATGTTTCAGCCCTGACAGACTAAAAATCTGACAGATCAATAATCAAAGTGTATGCCTTGTGCTTCCAATGTTCCCCCTACCCTTGTAATAGTTCAGTTGTTCTATTGACTGCAGTCATTAAAAGACACACATGAACACCGTGATTCCTTTAAGTGTTTGTGTCGGTGTTCGCCTGGAGCTTGAATACTGCTAGAAAAGTTAGAAACTGTCCGAGTTAAAAGCGACTTTAAACCACCCCCCTGCTGCCGCCCCCTGCTCTCCTCTGTAATCTCTAACCACCTCTCTGTGAATTTGCACTTACCCATGAAGACAGTTTCTTTATTTTTCTGAGCGTCAGCAGCAGCCAGTGTTTCAGCGCGTGAACTGTTTGAGACGAAGTGCGACCACCGACATCAGCATCACAGATATCGTCTAATTAAAATTAATTAGTCTAATCCCACGTATAAAAAAACGTATGTGAACTTTAGCAGAGAAACGGACGGACAACTCATAGTTTGAAGAAAAAAAATTGAAAATTTAATAGCTCATGAAATGACGATTAATATGTTTTAATACTTTTTAATGGCCTTAATTTTTGCTTATATGATTTACTATCTTTTAATACTTTTTAAAACCCCGCGGACACCCTGTGACAAAAAGCCATTACCTGGGAAACAAGAACTAGAGCACAGGGTTGACTAAACAATCAAGGGTATCATCTCTTCAGACTAGAATTACTGCATGATATTTATTAGTTCAATGGAAGTAGACATAAGAAAAATGCTAAAAATGCAAAGAGATGTAATGATGATAATGTTATATTTGTAAAGCAACTTTCACAGTATGCTGGGAATACATGTTCAAACCCATAAGTTAATTATTAACAGTACTTTACCTTTGTTTTAATTTATTATAGCAACATGCACTCTTTTGTATCTTAACTGCATTTTTCACATCAGTAATAATAACACTATTATGAGTCAGTCTGTGTGTCCAGTCAAGAGGTGTTCTACACAATGGAATGGGAAAGACTTTTTCTTTTTTTTTTTATTACTGTGAAACTAAAGTTGACAAAGGTTTAATCTGACATATTCTGATATGAATTGACTCAACTGAAACAGTTGCATTATTAACACCATTCTTCGTCACCATGAATTGTCTTACCTGGTCCCAGCAGCATGCATTTAGTCAGCCTCTAAGAATTTAGCAGCTACTTTCTTAAGTTGTAAAATGCTTATAGGAATTCTAATGAGATTTTTTTTTAAATTTAATAATTCTAATTAATTTTTATATGTGACACATGCAGACAGCTTAACTTGAACCTTAACCTAAAGAAAACAGATCACCAAACAAGGTTACAGGTCAATACAATAGATCAGGGGTGTCCAAACTTTTCACAGGGGCCAATGGTCCCTTCAGATATTTAAAGGTTACAGTAAAAGTTAAATACAAATGCACTGTTTTATAACAATTTCATTTTCATTGTCACAATTATCATTTTAAATAACAATGTAAAAAACAATTGTGTCGGGGTGCAGTTAATAAATGCATGTATCCGTCTCTCAGCCGGGGTGTGAACCCTGAATTCTGGTTATAGAGCGCAACTCGCTAGTGCTAATGGGGACGGCGGCCCGCCTCACCTCATGGTAGTGTTTAAAATATGTGTGCATGATCATTTGTAGTGGGCTGGTCTGGGCTGATATTTTTGTCCCAATCCATCCCTGGTCATAAATAATACATTATTAAACCAAAGTTGCGGGCCGTATAAAATCTGGTCAGTCATGGCCAGAGTTTAGACATGCCTGCAATAGATATACTGGCACTAGACATCTTATTGATTACTTTTATGCTGATTTTTATTTACAGTTGTAGATGTATCTGTTGTCAAACCGTTTCACTTGTTTTTGTACTCTTTAAACACTTTTGAATGAACAAGAAACTACTTTATCTTTTGTAATGAGAAAAAAACAGTAAAATTGATCATACTTTACCTTCACACAGGCCTGTCTTTAGATTCCTCTTAAACCCAGGTTTGCACTGGCAGATAGCATTAGCATATGTCTGGTTGCAAATCGCATCCTCTCCACATAGATTTGTTTTCTTTCCACATACATCTCCACTGGAAACTACAAATAAAGACAGGACTTTGATTACACACCAGCTTCTGCCTCCTTAGACCCTGTTGTGCTTTCCTTTTGATGTGCAAAAAACAAGAGGGCATAATCATCATCTTTCATATAGTATTCAACACACCTTCAACAAACATATTCATACATATATTACCATAAATAACAAAACATCATATCTAAAATGAGGAGATTTCTGGGCTTCCTGATAACATTGCAGTGACATTGAGTACTTTTCATCTCTTCTAGATGCTTCTTTGATCTGTCTGCTCAAGTTAACTGCATTGCACTTACAGGCCTTGCAATCTTGCTCATCCAATCCACCATTCCCACAGTCATTGAAGAGGTCGCACTGTAGCTGGATTGGAATGCAGCGCCGGTTACTGCAGGTGAACTCCGTCTTCCCACATGGCCGAGGTCTTCCAGCCACCACCTCTTCTTTAATGCAGAGTATTGGTTGAAAACACAGCAAGGACTTATAATGTAACTTAGACAGTATCAGATATTTTAGTGTGAATATCTTTTTAATTGTAAAAAAAGATGTCTGGCAGTCATTATACTTATTTTGAGGTTTCATTAGAACCACCATTTAGTGGTATACTATAGAGACTTTAGAGACAGAATACAGAGAAGAAAGAAAATAAAGTGAAAAATTTTAAAGGCTAATTTTGCTTCTGTGTAACAGAAGAGTTGGTACATAAGTACTCAGCTCAGTGTTTAATATCATATCAAAGGACAGGACATGGGCATGGGCATAATTTCAAATGAGCTCATAAATGTCAGTGGTAATGATGAACAGGTTTTCTAATGCAACTTTTGCAACATGATGGTTGATTCATTATAATGTTTTCCTGTGAATGTTATTTCCTGTTTGCATTGAGAAGCTCAACCAACAGTGCTTACGTGTTGCCATGTTCTGCCCCAATTAATATGTTAGGCTGATAAGATGACTGCATTTTCAAAAATGATGAAACACTATCTGCATCTTTGTGGGTCAAGGTCTTATACATGATGGAAACATGGTTATCAAATAATTGAACTAGACTTATCCACTCTGTTTAATAAACTAACAATTACTTTCATTATATTTCCACAGAAGAGTTTGCTTGTGCAGATTTAATATCAAATATGTTTTGGTGCATTCAGTGCACTGCTCACCACACTCTTCTTCATCTGAGTTGTCACCACAGTCATCTACTTTGTTGCAGACTTGGTCTGTGCGCAGACACACGTGATCATTTCTGCAACGGAATGGTCTTGTAGGAGGGCAGGGAAGTTTTGCTGTAAATGAAAAATGCATAAAAAGCAATTAATTTAAAAAAAAAAAAAGTAAATATTTTCTCTTAGGAAACAGTAAGTAGTGACTTATAAACTATTCATCAATTATCTTCAAAGGACAACCCTGTGGGAGACCATTTGAACCCACCACACATATCTATGTCTTCATCTGAGTTATCTCCACAATCGTCCTTGCCGTCACACACCCACGTATGGAGTTTGCATAAGGTGTTGTTGCAAATGAATTCATCCGCCCGGCAGAAGAAAGCACCTGCAATTTCACAGACAAGTCCACAAGACTTTTACACTCTAACTCATCTCGAACAATGCATTCTTTGTTGTAGAATTGATGAGTCAAAACCCCACAATTATAATGGCAGACCATTTTACATAATGATCAAGACAGCCCTGGATCATTTAGCGTCACAAATTGTAAGTCTGAATTGATTTCTGTCTTTCATCTCTTATTTTAGATCTATCATTCTCACTATATTTGAGATATCTACCTCTGCTCCACACGCCCACTGCTTATCTGTCATGTTTTATTCTCTATTGTTTGGTCCCTTTATAATAAATGCTGTGAAATGGTTCACACAACTTATCTGTCCAGTAATAATATTTGCAGCATAAAGACTTGAGATGGTATATGAAAATCAAATTTTACCTTCAGGGATCAAACACCCAAAGTGCTCATTATATGAGGTCACACTCCTGGACCTACCCTGGCTGCAGTTTTCCTCATCACTGTGGTCCATGCAGTCCAACACATCATCGCAGCGCCAGCGTCGGGGGATACAGTGAGCACGATTGAGACATAGAAACTCATCTTCTCTGCACTCCTTCACACAGCCAACCTGTCAACAAAGATACACTGTAAATCATCAAAAATGTATCTTCTAGTGATGCTGTCAGCTGCAATCAGGGAAAACCAAAACACTGAACGATTCCCGTTTTATTCTGGATTAATCCATGACTGGACAAGCAGCTCCTCATATCTGTACTGTGATACTGTACACTGTGAAGCTGCACAACTTGAAAGACAAACCATTTTATTGTTGCTTCTTTGAATTGTCTGAAACAATACTGACCTCATCTGAGCCGTCCAGACAGTTATCATGTCCATCACACCGCAGGCTGGCTGACACACAACCTCCACTGGCACACACATACTCGTTCACGGAACATGAAGGGACTGCTGGAGAAGGGCAAAGTGTATCAGTCAGTAACAATCCCACTTTTTCTCCCCCAGAAATCACTTAGGTGCGACCTTTTCAGTTTCTTTTTCTACGAACAAGTGAAAAACTGCACCTCAAGGTAATGCTGACAATGTGGCTCTTGGAGAATTTTTTTTTTTAGAACTTGTCACTCCTAAATACAGTGTGATGTTGTCCATTCAGGCCAAAGAGCTCATACTGTGTACTACCTGCTGCTGGACAAAGTGCTTCACAGTAGCTGATCAGTAATGAACAGTGGAATTCAACAGTGCAAATCAGAGCTGTAGCCATTCTCCTGAAATTATCACATATTGTAATAAAGAACATTTTATTTTAAAGGCCCGCAATTAACATGGAATTCCATGGAGATAATTGAGAAAATTTCCAGTAATGAGTTGCAATCTAATACTATTATTTTCATACTTTTTATTGTTTGCTATGCTGTATCTTATGGACACATGTTGATAGACTCATCATTTCCTACTGAAATTATGGGGTATGATAGGGGCAGTGTTAAAAACGTAATTGATCTAGAGCAGTGGTTCCCAACCTTTTTCCCAAAGGACCCCTATTTTACCAGTGAATATGTTGACGACCCCCACCTTCTCCCCTCCCGAACAAAAAATATTCCTAAGGAAAAATAAAATAGGCCTAGTACTTTTGAATTGTTTTGATCTT
>JAUMHL010000006.1:7742561-7767265 GCA_032362345.1 Sandelia bainsii | reverse complement strand
CTATACAGCACCAGATCACAACAGAAGTAATTTAAGGTTCCCTTTCCTATAGAACAGGTCTGTACCTTGTTCTTTTATTAAACTAACTAAACAGCGTCATGTTATTTATCTTATGTCATTTCTGTCTCTACGCGGTCACCTTTACTATTCTCTGATCTATTTGTCACGCGTGGCGGAGCTCTGCCCGACTGCAACACGTGCGCGCGCACACACACCAGCAGTCAGAGCACGCGCATTGGAAAATAAGTTGCGTCAAACATCTTCAAATAATAGTTCAGTTGTTCTGTTGACTGCAGTCATTAAAAGAAACGCATGAACACCATGATTCCTTTAAGTGTTTGTGTCGGTGTCCCCCTGGAGCTTGAATACTGCTAGAAAAGTTAGAAACTGAGTTAAAAGCGACTTTAAACCACCCCCCTGCTGCCGCCCCCTGCTCTCCTCTGTTTTCCAGGCGCACTTCATCTTCAATGAGCCTGGATGGAAAACTGCTCCTGAGTTCTGACTAGTGCGGTGCACATGCGACAGTAGAGCGTTAACCTCCATCCATTTATGTTTATTTACAAACCGAACAGTAAACCTATTCCGTTCTACCGGCCTGAGCCAGTCTTTAAACGCCGGGTAATCTCTAACCACCTGTCTTTGAATTTGCACTTACCCATGAAGACCATTTCTTTAGTTTTCTGAGCGTAAGCAGCAGCCAGTGTTTCAGTGCACAAACTGTTTGAGACGAAGTGCGACCACCGAATATGACGTCAGCATCACAGACACCGTCTAATTAAAATGAATGAGTCTAATCCCACTTTTAAATAAAGTTCAGCGAACTTTAGCATAGAAACACAGACGAACAACGAAAATTTAATATCTCATGAAATGACGATTAATACGTTTTAATACTTTTTAATGGCCTTAATTTTTGCGTATGTGATTTACTACCTTTTAATACCCCGCAGACACCCTGTATATTATATTTTATATCATTAGATTATTATTGCTCCTGCATGCAAGAAAAAGCAGGATTTTACTGTAGTAGTTGTTGAGGTGAATCTTTTTAACCATTTTGTAACCAAATGCAACTAATTATTATTTTCATTAAGAAATAATCTGCTGATTGTTTTCTCCAGTAACAGATGTATTGCTTGGTTTGTACAAATTCTCAAAATAGTGAGAAATGCCTTCACAAATTCTCTAAATTATTAAAATGCCAATTTACTTCAGGTGCCGGACAGCGCAGACTGATCCTGTCTGTACGTCCCAGTCACACAAAATTACTTATTTCAGTCCGGATGTAGGGAATTATTTCTGTAGTGCATTTTTTGATCCACAAAATCAAACATGATTCTCACAACACACGGTGAGTATTGACAGGGACATGCAGGTTAGACACACTGATCGATTGCATTTTTTTGGTAACAATAATAGGCAAATATGCATCCCTGATTGCCTATGTGTATCTACACTTATTCAAGATGCAGAGCAACATCTCATGTTTAAGTGTAAGGATATGTAACAGCATGATACTCTGCTCAAGTTAAAAAATAACTGCAAAGAACCCTGTATTGTGTATAATCTATTATACCAAAATGTAGAAAGTGAGGGATTATGATTAGGAGTGCAGGAAGACCAATCCAAGTTTTGTGAGATTTTACCAAGTGGCTTTTACTTTGATTCACACATGCATGATTTGTAAACAATTTCCAGAGCTGACGCGATTTGGAAAATACACTTACATAATCAAAGAGGATGGTGGGATTGCTATGGCTCAACTTGCCAATCTGCCTTCCAGACTGTTTCACATTCTCTTTGGTCAACCGCCTAGTGAGCAGAAAAGCACAAGACAGAAAACAGCATATTAAAAGCCAATGCAAAGACAATCATTACCACAGCAACCGGAAAATACTCTCATCTTTGTCATCTTAACGTGAAATTAGCAGGATTGATTAGTTCAACAGCATAACCGTTTTAGAATAATTACTTGCCCAACACAAACCATACTCAAAATCCCAATTCTTGTGCTGTCCACGTTAAACTGTGCTTTCAACATAGCAACTTGATATTGCTTATAAAAAGAGAAACTGAACATCTCTGTATTTGTTACTGAATGAATGAAGCTAGTTCATTGTATTGAGAATTTTTTTATTAGTCAGGACTTCCTGTTCTAGATGATTACTGTGAGCAGGGTGAAGTAGCGAATGAAGTGGGTGTTTTTCTAAAAAAGAACAGCAGTAGGATGAAAAGCATGATCTGGATGTCCTAGCGGTAGTGAACATCTGCTTGTGAAGTGATGTTTAAAGCTTGTTTTTTTTTATTTTCAAAATGCCTCCAACATATATGAAGTCTTAAGTCTTATATGTCTTAAGCGACTTGCCACTGGTGATGGCATGGTTAAGTGCAATACAGGGAAAACAGAATATATGTATAATTCTAAAACAAAAGACCGTGAGAAGGCCAAGAAATTACGTAGAAGTTTATTTGGTGTCTGAGAAACTGCAACCAAACCTGGTGTAACCTAATCTGAATGTCTCGCCATTCATTCAAGGTTTATATTATCTTGCAACAGTCGGCTGAACAGAACACGACTGTTTCTGAACAGTGTGAAGCAAGCAACCTATGAGGACACCTATAAGATTTGATAATTGCACATTAGGTTCTGCAGAGTGACTTACTTCATAATGTATTTGGCCCTTTCCACGGTCTGAGCTTTGACTTTAACCAACAGCGGATGGCTGGAATATGTTTCATTCTTCCATTGTCCATATAACCTGTACCTGAGGGAGCATGGGCAGAGAAGGCAAAAAGAAAGTTTAGCTGTGCAGCACTCAAAAGCGTCTGCAAAGTATGACAATGGGCAACAACAATGTACAATTTAACAAGTGTAAAAATCATCAAACTGTCAAAGTAAGGTTTAAAGAACCTGTTTTAACATGAATCGAACACACAAGCTTGCAAAGTTTGCAATAAAAAAATATCTGAATAGTAATACAGCCACCTCTTTTCTGTGTCTGCTGAAGTGCTATTTATGTGTAACTACTTGATATACAACAGCAGAGTGAATGCCACCCTAATTTGCTTTTAGCCATTCTATTAAATAAAAATGGACTGCTCCTTAATGGTTGACTTACTCTGTCATATCAAATGTGCAAGTAATTTGCTGTGGAGTAAGCAATGTTTAGGACTATTCCTAAAAATCTTAAAAAGCATTAACAAATTTGTCACTAAGTGAATCCCACTATAAGATATGCAGAAACAGCAGAGCAGAAATTAACTGTGTTACTCGTCCATTTTCAGTTTGTATCAAATCCTTTCTATGACAGTGTCAACTCAAAGAGCTGCTATCTTCAGTAACCAAGAAAGTTGTTAGCTGTGACAAAATGACACAGACAACCAAAAGTAAAACAAAACCTCTGGGAGTGGGAAGTATCATTGCTCATCAGCGATGTCCAAAAATATTCAAAGAAAAAGCTCTAAAAATAAAATCCCTGCATTGCTTGGGAGTGGAAAATATGGTTTGCTAAATAACAATGAAAATGCACTTTACATAATCAAGCATCATTTAAAAAACTGAGTTACACTGTGTGTGCTATGCTTCCTTTGCCAAATAGTAAACACCCTCCTGGAGCATTGCCAGAGGGTTTACTATCTGATAACTCAATTACACATCGCCACATGTAGTGTGTGTGTGTGTTTCACCTGTGCTGGTAGGGAAAGAGTTTGAAGAGGCCCCACAGCTCCTCAGACATGCAGGCGTTACACTCCATCAGAGAGAGAGAAGGGAGAAGAACCTGGTCTGCAATGCTCAGGAAACAACTCAACAACGTGTCCTGTAATGAACAATCAACCAACATGAAAAAAACCTCACAATAAGATATATTACAGAGATGACCTGACAGTTCAGTAAATAATGTTTGTACTCCTTAAATCTACAAAACTGGCCTATAGTAACAGATATTTTTATACTTACCATTTTGTCCTTCACATCAGGTTTGCTATCGCTTTGGTACTGAGAAGCATACAAAAAAATAAATATGAGGTAAAATAAGATTTAGGCTGTGGTGGTAGCAATGAGTAATGTAGTGGTTACAGTTTTGCACCTCTTTCATGAAGGCCTTGCCCAGACGCACAATCTTGGCAAAGAGGATGGGGTCATGTGAGAGGTGGGGACCCAGGTAACAGAGCATGCTGAACGAATCCCTGCGCAGGTCTTCAAAGTTCTCTGCAGGCTGAGGGGCTCGCTTGTTCCTCAGTGGATGCATTACATAACCCCTTGCCCCTTTTGGAACACCAGCCCTGTGGGAAACAGACCATTGTATCAGAGCCCGAATTTTCCTTTTTTGCTTTACCTATTAATTTTAAAGATTTTTTACTGGGCTTGTATAGATGTTGATTGTTGGCATCAATAGGAGGCCATACTGAGATAAGAAGTACTAGTCAATGCTTTCTGGTCTGACTGCACATGGTGAGCAGGAAGCGAAACATGAAAAAAACAGCACCTTCTGTAAAGAGGCTCCACAGTCAGGTGCACAAGCTGGCAGAGTGCCAGCGCAATGGCCTTGTGAGAAGTAGCATAGAAGGAAGGCATCTGGTCCATAATACTCTGGGCATGGTGCCAGTCTCCAATTCTAAGCAGAGCTTCCAACAAACCAAGCTTCTGGTTATCAGGCAGCTGTGAACAAAGAATGAAGCAGCAATTGAGTGTCTGTGTATTACTAAATAAAAAGTTCAGTCAACCTCAGTAAAACCATTAGAGTAGAGCAGTGGCTAAGAACAGCTGCTGTCACACTCCAAAGTGATGGATTTTTAAAACCCTTACTTTCTTTTGACGAATGAAATCATGATACTGTATGTTATCTAAGGTGAACAAAAATGCAGTATCTACATAGACAACAGAAAAATGTTAACTATTCACATGAATCAGAATAAGCTTTAAAATTGTTTCCAACATTTATCTGGACTGACAGCATCACTCTAGAAAAGATTTACCATTCAGTTACAAGAAAAAGTAATGGCACTATTTGCAATTTCTGTGTTTTCTGCATGACGTTGTCATAAAATGTGATGTAATTTTCACCAAACTCGCAAATATCAACAAACACAATACTTCTAAGCTGATAAACACAAACAGTCATAATTTAATACTCATTAAACACATATAGTGGAAAATAGTGGGAAAAAACAATGACAACAGTGTTCTAATAACTGGCTGAACCACCTTTGGCAGAAATATTCTAAATCAAGTGCTTCCTGTAACTGTGGTTTAGACCTGTACAATGTCCAGAAGGAGTTTTGGAATATTATTCCTTACAGAACTGCTTCAGTCATTACTTTCTACTGCAGCTGTACTGTAGATGAATATATACTGCTTAAAATTAGCGAACACTCAATCATCATAGTATAACACCAAGTCAGTTAAACTTCAGAGCACAGGTCACACTAACTGAGAATTGTCCGTCACTGCTGGACTTTTTTTAATAACTCTCAAATCTGTAGCCCATCCGTCATTTTGACAGATTATGCATAATACACTCAGGGCAATCGACCGCAACTTTAAGTAGGCTAATTCACAGCACTGTCCAGTTTTCTCTTTATGCCCCAATAAATCATACAATCTACAAACTGAAAATGAACAAATGGAAAATAAATGTAATTAAAGCTGCAGTATGGAACTTTTTACAATATCTTTAGTATAGATAAGCATCGCAATGTATCTTATTGAGGAGATGTTGATGCATCACATTGTGATTCATACTGACGCCTCACCTCTCACAGAACAGTCAGGCAGTAAAATATTTGATTCTAAAAGTTTCGGGGTAACCATCACTTAACCTTCACCACCATTACTTCAACGATTTCCCTCTGACTAGTATGTTTGTTTATTGTAATTTGATAATGACTAATATCTGAAGGGGTTTGCAGAGCACAGCGGACGGTAGAAGAGCAGGTAAATTTAGGTTTGGTCAGAGCTGAGCAGACTGATTCCAAGTGTCATGCTTGTGTTAACACTTGCACTTAAATTGAATTTTAAAAATGTTCTATAACGTCATTAAAAACGTAAACTAATATGATGGGTAATAATAAATTATGATGGAATTTTTATGAGCCTGTCCTTCAAAATGATGGACAATGAGTCAAACGCAACCTCTGCTTCAGAGATACCAATCTTCAGCTTAGCCTTATTCTTTGGACACCTGGTGTAAACAACTCTCAAGATCAGTCAAGGTCTGGGCTCTGGCTGGGCTACTCCGGAAGGACACCAACACCATTCTGTAGTAGATTTATTTTTATGTTTAGGGTCATTGTCCTCCTGCATCACCCAGCTTCTTCTGTGCATCCGTTTGCCGACAGCCACCCTGACATTATCCTGTAGGATACCTTGATAAACTTAGGAATTCATTTTTCCCTCCACAAGAGCAAGCAGTCCAGGTCCAAGTACAAATTATGATGCTCCCTCTGCCATACTTCACTGTTTAGATGATGATTTCATTTCCCAACAGTGCTGTGGAGTGTCAAGCATGTCTTTGGGAAACCTTAGGCGTGCTTAAGTGTTTTGTTTTGAGAACAATGGCTTCTTCCTTGGTGTCAGCCATGGATATCAAGCCTGTTCAATGTTTGGCATATGATTGACTTAAATAAATGTTAACCAACGAATCCCTGTAGGATTCTTTTTCACTTCACTGAGTATTCTGCGCTGTGCCTTTGGTGTGATTTTGGCTTGAGATCCTTTTTGTAAAGCATGGCTCACATCAGGTGATCCTACTTGTGACTTCTGTGACCTTGTAAATCTAGTACACCTCCATTCTTGTTAGGGTGACTGGACTTCAGGTTTGGTAACACCTGACTCCAGTTGATGTTTAGTGACAGGTATCTTAACATTTGGCTAACAGGGTGCTTTGCTTCCAGGTTCCCTATATTTATACGTAAACAACAAAGAGCAAATGTTCAATACCTTCTCATTTTTCTCCTCCTCCTTCTCTTTCTCCTTTTCTTTGTCTTCACTTTTCTCTGAGGGCAACACAACCATGACCAGCTTGCGGGCGATCTGCTTGGCTTCTGAGATATCTCGTTTGTGTTCCTCTATGATGGTGGCATCTAGTGGCATAAGCTGGAATGACAAGAGACACAACAAAACAGCAGAGTCTGAATAAGTTGTACTACACGAGGTTGACATTAAAGGTAGGTGACATAACACCACATTTCACACAACTGCCTGATATTATAATGAAGCAAAGGGAACTGTTTACACAAATCACAACAAAGACACCACAGGATTCCAGTCTTCAGTTTGGGGTTTGGGGATAACACAGATACCAACACCTTCCAATGCAATGAATATACTGCATATATTTTTAATGTCAACTCTGTGCAAATATTATTATTATTACTATTATTTTATTATTCATACTTTTTATTTTAAGTTCTGTTTAATATCCCTATTTGCCTTGGTTACTCTATTAATCAGATAGTTTCCATTTTTTCATTGTGCTTTACCGTTTTACTGTTCTGCTCCTTGCTTGTCAATATGTTACTGTAACAGGTGAATTTCCCCCTTAGGGATGATTAAAATCTTGTATAATCTTATACTGTACATGTGCTAAGAAGTTGCATATGTCTACTAAATGGTGGTCGCATTTAACTAATGTGACAATTAGCAGTTATCTTTCCTTACATGTACGTAGAGATCTTCCAGCTCTATCAGGTTGTGATGAAGCAGAGCAGCAGCGATGTGGTAAAGAGACTTGGGAGTTTCTTCATTTGGCTCCTGAAGAAAGACAAAAGAAAAAAAAGAAAAGAAAGATGATCATGAAAATCCAAAAATCAAACAAACAAAATCAGAAAAATATGAGTCATGCTACAATCACAGGAATATACAGTGCTGTAAAAATATTTGCCCCCTTCCTGATTTTTTCCTATTTTTTCCATATTATTCACACTTAAATGATTCAGATCACCAAACAAATGTTTATATTACACAAAGATAAACTGAGAAATTGTAAATACAAAATGCAGTTTTTAAATTGACTGCATTTTGTATTTACTCGGGTTATTTTTGTGCAATATTAAAATTTGTTTGATGATCTGAATCATTTAAGTGACAAATATTAGAAGAAGAAGCACTTCTTAAAAAAAAAATAAACATTTCATAAAATGTCCAGGGAGCAATTTATAATTGATCACATTTTAGCTTTAATTCTCACCTGGTAGAATTTAAACTTAAAGCCCAGGATGTGACATAGGGTGAGTGGTTCACACATGTAGGACTTGATGAGAGACAGGAAGAATTCATCTTGGTCAGATCGACTCTCGTACACCTCCAGGATTATGTCCAAAACACGATTAGGGTCCAAGTTGAAACATCCTGGAGCCAGGAAAAATAGAAGAACTAATCAGGAACAAAACAGTACATGACTAAACAGTATTTCTATGATTTTCATGAAAGAATCACAAGAGATTTAAAAAGACGACATATTAGTATATTAAAGACGAGAAAAATGCTAAACTAATCGATAAAGAGAGACAAGTCTTTATCGTCTTAACAGTAAGAAGTTTTTCTAAAGTCAAGTCTTTTTCCTCGGTATGGACTGGACTATCATCTGTCCTTGATGTGATAATTAAAGAGACTGGCAGGCAGGTAGTTGTTTGGTACCTATGAGGGACTTGATGCTCTCCAGGACAAGGTGGCTGGTGATGTTGCCTGACAGGTCTTGGCCAAGCTCAGTGATTAGTTTGGCATAACCCTCGTTTTCCTCCCGTAGCAAGTTAAACTTCTGTTGCTTGTAGCTAAGAACAGATGAAAAATTACACATATCACTGATATTATGAATGAAGAGGCCCAATACATGCACATTTCCATTTAGGTATTGTATGTCTACATCTCTGTTAAACTCAACACTCTACTTACAAAAGTTTTGTCTTGATTTTTACAATCTTCTGATTGAACTGATGGGCTTGTTTTATAAGTCCAAGAGATTCAAGAGTTTCTGGATCCAGCCTCTCTTTCAAGATCACCTCTGGAAGAAAAAACTGAAATAAAAAACAGTTAATTAATTTGTTATTGTATTTGTGCAATGATGAGCTATATAAGCTTTTATAAAAATTAGGAATAAAAAAAACTTTTTCAGCCTTTGCATTCTATTGTATTTTGAAGTACATGTAAGACAGTTACTTTACATGATTTGATATAGAAAGAAAGAAAAAGAAATATTGATCTTACCAAACATGCTCCCACCAGCTGTGTGTAATGGTCACGTTTGTTTTTGTCTTCGAGTGCACCAGTCTCTAAATCTGTGAAAAACATTTAACATTTAAAAAACCCCGTCACAGATGCAATCACAAAAAGCTATTACAATATGACACTTTCAATCCAGTGCTTTAGATGCTGTAAATTAATCTTTGAGACAAACAACCAAACAACAAACATACCTAGTATACTGAACACATCTGCTAAAATTGATGGCATGTCATCTCGGAGTTCCTGAAGGGAAAGAAAACGGTTATATTTGCTGGCACAGTGACACCCAAATAACAAAACTGTCAGTATGAAGTCAAGCTGTGTACACTTACCAACGTCATAAACATAAAGTGTTTTCTAAGGAAACATTTTTAATGTTTGAAAAACAAATAACCATAAAACCATATAGCTTTTCTGTCACACCACATTAACTCTGAGTGAAGTAAAATGTGGATAATGGTAAGGTTATGAAAAACTAGCAATAAATGGGGAATTAAAAAGGAGTAAAATGTTTGTATATTTGTAAATATGCAGCACAGATACTGCTATGTTTAATATTGTACCCCTCAACTAAAAATTTAAAAAAGCATTTCTACCATCATGTCCCCTAGGACACTAGCGACAAGATCCAACTTCAGGTTCCCCTGTACAACTTGCCAACAGAGCTCGTATAAAGCGGCCTGGATATCTGCAGGGGTAAACAGACATAAGACAAGATGGAGGTGATTTAGAACTGAATTGACAGGACTGACAGGAAAAGACTGTTGTATGTGTTATTATTAAATCTATTGGGAATACAGTAAATATATCACACAGGACAAGGCTAAGAAATAAGTACAACAAAGTACTTCAACAAAGTACATCACACAGGCACTAATAGCAATTATAGCATTGAATGTACGTACAATTATTTTAGTAATCAAGTATTCTATGGATTATTCCATCAATCAGTCAAGTAAGCTGATGATAATTTTACTCTGTTAAAGAGCACCAGTAAATATACAAAAGAGAAAATAAGACATGTCTCTTAAATTGAACAACTAATTGATTTTCTTATTAGTGTCAATCTAGTGTCAAAACTAAACCAATGTAATGTATTTAAGGGCCATGTTACATTCTGGGTTTTGAAGAAAAAAGTTTCAATAATAATAATACATACATAACACCTTTGAGAGCTTTACTTTCAGAATTACAAGTTTCAACCTCACTATAGCTCAGGTATAACAGTCTTTGCTGTCTTCTTGGAGCCTTTGTGGCATTTGTAGGAGGCAAAAACAAGTTGAAAACAAGAGTCAACGCAGACCAGAGTCTTGAATGGGTCCAATCTTACGAACCTAAACAAACTGTCTCAGGACAGATCTGTTACCTGTTAATATAAGGCCAATACCACATATCCAAACTCCTGGTCATTGTAAATTAACTATATTCTCTATAACTATTATTATTAAATATGATAAAGTTGTCTTTATTTTCATTGCTGTTTCCATTGTCATCTTTTTTTTTGGCGATGAATAGATACAAACACATAATTACCACTAAAACAAAACTTACTTCTCATGCATATCTGTGTTTTGAGAGATAATTATTGAAACATTTCAGTTTGCATTAACATTTAAGTTTACTGTTGTGCAACAACAAAGTTATAGTGACATTTGGCAATAATTACACTGAAGTACACACTGGTATGAACACAAGTTGTAGCTTGACTGAAAGCTTCCATGTTATGAAAACACTATCTACAGAGAAGTCTGATGGCACGGATGTTCCTGTAAAATGTTGATGAATCTAAACATTTATCCATGTGCCACTTTGTTGACTCTGGATAATTTCATATCATTACATCCACATAAGCAACCATTTGAAACTGATTAGTACTAATCAGAAAGTATGAGGATTTAGAAACATTACATTCATTAGAAACAAGTAGTTCTAGTATTTACCATGTTAACTCCTCTATTCAGAGGTTTGTTCAAGTAAATCAACTCACAGCGACTGCTCAGCCGTTGTAAATAATAAGTTCCCAGCAGAACAATGTTTACTCAGAAGAACAGTGATGGTGGGAAACATGATATCAAAACTGTCAGAAGTCAAACTGTTATTCTAAGCAAAGAGAGGTTTTCTCAAAGTCAAATCATAGCTAACACTGAATGTTAAGGGAGCAGTGCATGACAAGCGAAAACGCTTTGGGGGAAACTGGATCAGTTGTATCCAGAATACAATTAGGCACATTAAAAAATTTGTTTTGTTTTATTGAAATTATAAATGGTATTATCATTTGTAAAGAAAGTGGATATATTACATTTTGTGGAGAGAAAGCAGAAGTATCTTCATTAGTGGTCTCAGACTTTTGTACATGACACATACATTTCCATATAATTTTGCTATAGCATTTTTAAATATTTCCTTTTCTTGCATAGCTGATTAGTTCAAACTAACAAAAACTCCTTAAATGTGTGTCTGTGTGTATAAAAGGGAAGCCTAAATACACTGAAAGACAAATAAATTCAAGTAGATAATACATGTAAGATAATTTTCCACTTACCTCTAATCTCACTTCCATGATCTGTTTTCTCTGTAAGTTCTTTGCAGAGTTGTATGCTATAAAGTAAAGGAAAAAATCAGTACAGTTAGATTACTGAAACATGACAATCCAGTTTGTAAAAAATATTTACAGTTGCTGTCACATAGCTTTATACAATTTACATTAATTCCAACTGATGAAAAATAAGGTAAACTGAGCAGCTTAGCTGCCAAAATCCTTATGTCTGATTTGTCATTGTCATTTAACACTACATCAACACCATGCAAGACCTACAACAGGTCAATGAGAAATTTGGGTGATAAACTGTTGGAGGGGGGAGAGAACTAGTACTGTCAGAGCCAGATTCCCCAAACACTTTGTGTGACCTCAGTGGCCTGTCACTGTAAGAACTTCTGTTCATTCAATAATCAGTCTTGGCATCAAGCTTGGTCAGGTGCCTGGTGGTCACATAATGAACTTGTCAGACCATGCTCACTACTTTACAACTCAGCTTTACACCCTGGCCTTTCTCACTCGGATTAATCACACTGTTTCACTAACATAACTGATTGGGCTGATATGGGGCCTTTTAACTAGTTTCTCTGACTGATTTACCACTGCATTGCTCTAATAGGCACACATGTAATCAGGCATTTAGACATTTTGTTTTTGCTGGGCCTTTATGTAGGTTTGTGGCTTATTCTACTTCTACTGTCAGGAGTACACAGAATATAAAAGTAAAATAGTATTCAAAGAGCTGTTTCTCAAATGTTCTATTGCAAGTAGGAAAAAAGTTTATTATATCACAATATGTTATTCTTTAAGTAAAAGTATTTAAATTTTAAATGGCAGTTGCCCTTCACAATCCCCTTGGTTCTCCATTTAACAAATATAATGAAATATAACGCAGGAGTATTTTGTCCTGATAAGGAATACCTCAAATCCAGTTAATGGTCTGTTAATAAAAAAATATAATAATTTATCTTAAACTGTGTTCATAAAGTCGCTCCACCACTTGCTTTTTCAGTCACATGCAGTGACTCAAGAAAATGTCTTTTCACGTGATGCTTGAATCTTGAAAAGACACTTTTTTGGCTTTACAGTTTCACTGGTGCCATTGATCTTGAATCCTGAAAACTGTAATCCACCCTTGATATTCCAACATGTGGTTTCTGCTAAGGTGAGGCTGTATGCTACTTAGCTAGGTGGTGAGATGTACCCATTTATGTAAAGATACAACTACTGGTGAAAAGTGTTTATGTTTTACAGATTGTTGTGATTGTTACTGATACTTTATTGATCCCCTTTTTTGTTGTTTTGACAGCTGCTAGACCTGTGTCAGCGCTACTACGGGGTTTCAGTGTCTTGTCCAAGGACACCTCGACATGTAGCTTGCTGGGACTGAGAATCGAACCGCTCACCCTTTGGTTGGGAGACGACTGCTCTACCCACTGAGCTATCATGTCTGATTTCCCTCTACACACATGCTAAACAATGTTCCAGTGATTCTAGTTGTGAACAACATTATTCAGTTTCCTGTCTACTGAGTTATTACAACTGTTGATTCGGCTATGAGACAGTATGGCGGTGTATAAAAGATTCATATCATACAGAAAATTACAACCGGTTAAACTCAAACCGCCCAGCACCATAACATATATTAACCACTTTGTGGTTTTTGGATTGACTGGAGCTTCACAGCTTCATCTCAGCTCTGCAGATATCATAGTCAATATGAGATGCTTTACATTCAGTGCACATCTGTACCAGAATTAAACATACCACTGAAATGGAATATGAATGCATTATTTAAATAGATGTATGAGTCTTCATGCTCTGGAATATTTAGCACGTTGATAGTGGCAACTATCTGAAACAATTTGTTGTTCTATCATCTTCAGTAACGTAGCTAATTTATGTGCAGGACTATTAAGTACTTGAGAAGAGCTAGTGCATCTCACGGCAGGCCTATCTTAAATATGCAAGGCCTACAAGCACTAACCATGACAGAAGCTATCCCTGTGGATGAGTCCATTGTGTCTCCGTCTGTATGTGATAGCTGCGCTCAAGTTAAAGTCTGAAATTCGCCTTAAATATTTCCTTTTAAGATTGATAAAACTGGTAACCCCATGCCCACAGTACTAATTTCCTGATGTTAACTAAGCTAAGGTGAGCGTGTGCTGTCGAGACTGATGGGTTTGAAGTGTTAAAGTTACTGCCCTTTGTCCAATTACCGTCGGTGAGCACCGAGTGCATAGTTTTGTAACGAAATAAAGTCACTGTCGTTAGTTTAGTAGACAGTCACTGAGAAGATGCACAAATATCTAGCTTAACATTAGCCAACAGGATCTAGCGCTAGCTTTAGCTTAAACGTTGCAGTGTGCCTGGCCGAAGGAAGAAAATGTTTACTGTGCAATTAATAGCTAAATGCTTCTGGTGTTTACCCACCCAACGCAGGGTTTAACAAGTCTGGCGACATCTGAAATAGCAAACGTTAACTTACAGCTAACTTACATTAACATTCTGTCAAGATCGGTCAATAGCTTTCGTTTCCCTCCACTTGAGCGCTATAATTATTAACTTAGCACACCCCCGGTACGAAGAGGGTTTTTTTTACGTTAGATGTTTATCAAATGTGTGAGGATTGATTGCCTGAACAGTGGCACCAAATTCACTTAAATGCGGAAGCTAGTAAATTAAGATTTCGATGCAGTTGATCTACATGGACGTTAACTAGCTTAGCTTTGATAGCCATCGTGTTTACAAATGAACGGAGGCTGTACTGGGAGCCTATGCTAGTAGAATTGTTAGCATGCGGGTAAAGTTACCCAGTTAAATTTAAGCAACGCCTCCACTCCATAAATGAGAGCAACTCAGCTTCATTATCTGCCAAAACATATCAACACGAAGTTATGTATTTTATTCAAACAGTGACGTTAGTTAATGTCTTTGGGCCGCTGAGCTGTTTTGAGCTTGCTAACGTTACCGCTAATGTTAGCCCTAGCAAACACTTGAAAGACTGGCCTTCAACTGTTATGCTAGCTACGTATTTTAATAAGCTATCAGTCAACAAATGTGAAGCCATTATAACCCCCTAACATCCTGTTTAAATTCGGATGTACTCACAATTCGTGTTTGCCCGATTTTTCCCAGTTCTTGATCCATTCACCAGGGAGGATAAGTGTCGCCATCTTCCATACACTCAGCCCGGATGTCTAGTTCATCATGGTACACATAGGGTCAAATGTGCTGATTAGCTGCTAGCTCACTGTTGCATGGTGGGACACCGAGGGCTGCCTCTCGAGCTCAGGCTTTGTTATACATACAACACTTAGCGCTACATGAGTGGTAGTTGTATATTTAATTAACCAAAACCAGCTTTCAGCTACTGGAACCAACTACTGGAATTTAAAAAATATGGTCCAGCCATGTTTTCCAAAATCCCAGCAGCAATTACTTTTCATGTGCACAAGCCTATTACTGTTGTTAAATCTGTGCCAATACAGCCCTATATTATATTGTTAGAGTGAACTTATCAAAGATGGGTAAATTTAGCATAAAATACACTAAGACAGATCAACTAAAATGAAGACACAGTTTTAGCACATTCTTTAAACTTTCATGTCCATCTAAATCAGGGGTATGGATTGACAATCATTTTTTAAAAATCATTACACAGTTGCGGAGGGTTTATTCTGTTACATCTTGAGACAAATACAGATCTTAAAGGATGCAATGGGCACTTTGTAAATATAATAAAAACACAAATTTAATATACACAAATATTTAAATATGTGTAAACGTACAGATGTATGCACATTTTCAGCAGTTCAATGCAAGACAGAAAAGATCAGAAATGAAATGACTGATGTCAATTTACAGGCAATTCTAAAATGTATTCTTCTCATCTGCCTAACATCACTAGTAGTATTTATCTAATAATGGATAAGACCATGGGAGCTGTTTCTTCAGTTTATAGAGAGATACTGAGGAATTTAGGGATTAGTTTTTACCTACAATATGAGTACACCCTTTTCCATAAAATCTCAGTCTGCCAACCAGGCCAATACACACAGAGGTAAAGAAATATCAAGACTCCATTGAAAGGCAAACAAAACAAGGTACTGTATATGTGTACTTGCAAAGTAGTAGGTTAACTTCAATAGTTACATTCTATTTGTTTAACCTTTCCCTAAAATTTCAAGCAAACTGCAAATACAAAATAAGCACCGATTCACAATATATTACACATTTGTAATTGTATAATATACAATTCTGATCCTATAATAGTTTGTCTAAAGAATTCTAAAACTTTGTAACTTAGAATAATGCTATAACTCTTATACACGCAACAGTGGTACACCAAATTAATTGGCTTTTTGAAGAAAGTGAAAAAAACAACAACACCACACCTTTCTCAGCCATATTTTCAAATCCTTGCTTTTAAAAATTATATTGTAATTTTGGTATGTCTGTGTTATTAGATATTATTAGATACTATACAATGGAGAAAAAGAGTCAAGATATAGATGTTACATGTTTAAGGTTGAGTCAAAATGTATGTATGACACCGTGATGTGTGACAGTATGATCCCAATAGTAAAACATATGTTAGATGCAGCCATCAATTTGTCAAATTACTACATTTGAGCAATGTATTACTTTTTCACCCATTCGCTATAGAGAGATGAAAAGAAAATACAAACAGCTGGCCATATCTATAGTAACATAATTTCATTAAAAAGGATTATTTCAGCATCTATGTGAAATAACATGATTAGAAACCATTAATTTACATTTGATTGTCATTACAAAATATCTATAAATCAAAGTCATCTATAAGGTATAAAAGCAGAACACATATATTTCTAAAAAATACCATCACAAAGAAATCTGAGAATACCATATATCATTTGTGGCAAGGCCTTTGAACAGTAGGAGACGCCAGTTCACATTATACTTTACTGTTTACGTGTTTCAATATATGGCTACATGCCATGCCAAACTCTACAGTTTAAAAGTACAAAAGGTGAACACAATATCACTGACACCTTTACAGGGTAATGCAGTCCAATTCAATAGCCCTGCAATTAACGTTGCCTCTATGAAGCTTAGGATGTTCAGTTTTTATTTAGATTGTGCCAGAGGTGATGATTTGAGCCTATGATAATTCATAAAAATATGGCTGTAAAATTACCACAGAGTTGAATTAACACCTCTTTGACAAAGAGTCATTAGAGTGTTTGACAACAACTGAACACTACAAGCATCATTATGTTAGTATTATCTTGCAGGGCTGTTATATTTCTGTTAATTGGTGCCCATGAAATTGTGTTCACCTCTCCTGTATATTGGCCACTATGTATTTACATCAGACAATTTTTGTCTACTGAATGAAAAAGATTAAAAGGTATATATTATTAATTTGAATTTCAGTCTGTTATTGTCCCTTCACCATGAAACTGTCACATGTGCACTGGCACTTATATTAACTCAAAAAGCTTCACACATAGGCTGGATCAGGTCCAGCTTAGTGAAAGCCAACATTAAGTCGATTTTTTAGGACAAATTAACATAAATAGAAAGACTTCTCCTACAGTGTGGTACAAGTCAGGTGTGTGAAAATATCAGAATAAAATTCAAATTCAAGCTTTCCCTCTGAATTTTAGCAAAGTGTTAAAGAGGCAAACATCAATGTCTCACAAGTCGTCCATTTTGCTCCATTTTGATTTTCACAGATAACAGTCATCCATTTTATCTTAGGATTTGGATGACACATTGTCCTTGATGCATTCAATTTGTACTAGAACATTGAAACATTGAGAACCTGAAAACATATAAAACATAAATTAGAAATCCTGTTTGAACAGTTTAAACAATGCGTTTAAATAGTACAGCTTCTACACAAATCGATACAGGACTAAGTACATTTTTTATTTTTGTACTGTGGCAAGAAAAAGCAGGTAAACCTGCCTAGTTTTGGTCATAAAATCTGACCTCATTTAAATTTATGTCACAATTATAATCAAACACAACGGCCTCATGCAAGAACATTTTCATATTCTTATCTTAAATTTTATACGAGTGTTCCACGTCAGATTCTTCAAACTCTCTTAACTGCAACGTCTTGTAAATCGTTCATTTCAGACTGATTACTGCAACCTCTTCATGAGGAGCTCGCTTCCATGAGATTTGATCATTAACATAATTAGTGCGTCTTAACCTTGTGGAGAGCTGTTCATGACCACTCATTAATTTCATTCTTATCTAGAATACTAAGTTCTTTCAGCTGCTCCCTGCTCGGGGTCGCCGCAGCCACAAATGAATGCCACAAATTCAAGAACAAATCTGTGCATTTCTTCCATGAGGCACAATGTGCTTAAGTTAATAACAGACCATTACATTCTTTCATGTTTTTGGCTGCAATGACTTTAAACAAGAGCTTAATGTAGTTGTGGGTACAATGGAACCCACAGTTCCAGTTTAATATGTGCCCCCTAGAGGCAAGGGGAGTCACAGCAACAGCAGCAACCTGTAGATGTCATCATGTCTCCATACACAAGAAAAGACTGTAAGAAAGATGGTTGAGACTTGCACGGCTTGCAATTACTGTTTTGGCACTTCTAGGGAGAATAGTCACAGTTATACTGATAAATATCTAAACTCTGAGACATGATTTCCCATCATTATGCAAATCAGCACTTCTTGGTTGTAAGGCTTCTAAGATTTTGTTTTTGCAAGGCATGAATCAGGCAGATGCTTCTTGTTAATAGCAAACTCAAATTTGTCATAATTTGTCAAACCTACACTGTATTTGATTAAATATGGACACGAAGACTACAATGTTGTGTGTGGTAAAGGTTAAAATAAAATTTTCATAATTGTAACTTAGATGAAAATGTGCACATATTTTAAAAAAAATATCCAGAAATGCAGACAATTCTGAAAGCTTTACTTTGTTTCTTTTACACTATAGTCGTTAAGTGGATGAAAAGTACAGTATTTGGATGAACAGCGAATGCAAAAACATTCAGAAAATACAGCTTTCTACAGCCACTGTTCAATACAAATATACTTACTGATTCGTCCATGATTGAAGATGGATCAAAGTAGTCCGGCTTCAGTTCAGTTCTCTCTCTGCGATTCTTTGATGCCGGCTGAAAATTAACAGCTCAGTTAGCACACAATGTAATGGAAATATGATGCTTGGTGTTGGTATTTGTGTGTACAGAAACCAGATTAACATTTATAAAATTACCAAATCGATGTCCATTGTGTCAAAATCCATGCCCTCATTGATGTCCTCTAAGCGGTCTTCAGATGACATCATCACATCCTCCACTATTGGCTCCTCATCATCCTCCATGAGTCCTGAGCCTCGACGACTGTGGAGTACATACAATACTTGGTAGATTTGCTTTTTTATAGACTTCTGTTTATTGGCTCAAGTAATTAAATTCTCCTGCTTTTCTCTGTAATTCAGTTTTAACGTTCTCTGACCGCCATCTTACATTGCTTGCTGCATGTGGTTCCTCATCTTGGCATAGTGCATGCTGACCCGCTCCTGCTGCTGATGGGCCTCAGCTTGCTGCCTCTGTGTCAACATCCAAGTAACCTGGGTACTGTAAGACAGTGGTCCCAATTTCACAAGAATTTATAATCAAATTATTATATCTTTTTTAAAAGTATCACAAAATACTGTAAACAGCAGAAAACACTGTAAAATCTTAATTTCATGGTGAGGTAAAGGAACGGGTAGGTAGAAAAATATTCGTACTTGTAATCAATGGCAGGCTGGTGATGATGGTGTGGCTGCTGCTGGGGAGGCACAGGATGATGGGGATGCTGCTCTGTCGGCATGGTGAATGCACCTGTGTAGCCGTCCCCTGGTCTCATCTTCTTCGTATCTCTCAGTACAGTGGAAGTGAGGTGAGGTGAATGCATCATCACTGGCGTCTGTACGTTTTGCTCACGGTTCATCCAGACTGCATCACTACTGCCACAGCTGTTCTCTTCTGCAAGAGAAAAGATATTAAACACCATGTATTCTATATGTGTGTGCTGTGAACATAGTACATAACATTAATTTTGTATAATAATCTTGAAATTTCTCACCTTCAGGCAGTTTTCTTTTGCTAGCAGTGGCTGGCTTCGCCTTCTTACTCCTGATGGTGGACCCTCGACTGCTGATCCCACTGATGACGGACATGGTGTCATCATCCCCTCCAACCTGCAGAGAATTCCTGTAGGAGATGAGTGGCAGCCAGCAGTCCTCTCTCTGTAGAGCCATCTGAAACGTCATGAATCGCTCCAGGTACATGTGACTGTAGAAAACAAAATGAAAGCAGTTAGTTTTTGGGAATTCCTCACTAGCTCTGTACCTAAACATAAATCATTGCACATCTTGTGGCTCAGACTTACACTGTTCTCTTGTCCTGTCGAATTAGTTTGCTGGAGAACTCGCTCAGGATATCCAAAAACGCTAGATTCAGTGGTGGACCTCCGTCTCCTTGTGGGCTAGGTTCCTTGAAAGCAAACTCAATTCCATCCCTAATAAATACAGGGGAAATAGTGAATAAAGAAACAAACATCTTTGCTCAATAAAATACATATTGTAATAGATGAATGCCAAACTGTAAACCACAATGTCTTAGAGCAGGACTTTGACTTACTTATGTAACATGGCAATAGCTTCTCTGGTCTTCAACTGATCCAAGCCAAAAGTTAATGAGAAGCGACGAGCAAGCTCTTTTATGCCACAGAAAGCTGAAGACGAGCGGTCGAAACTGAAGCCAAGTTCAGACAACATCTCATTGAATAACTACAAAAATAAACAAATAAATATAAATAAATGAATAAATATGAATAAAAATGCAGGAGACTCTGATAGCACTGAGCAGCTCCTTCAGTGACCGGCTGCTGCACCCACGGTGTGGGAAGGAGACATTCAGAAGGTCTTTCCTTCTAGCTGCTGTCAGACTGTACAACTAACATCTTGCAGCTGACCACACACACACACACAAACATACACACACATTCAAACACCATGGACTGACAAGTGAAATCCTCTTACATGCAATATTCTCTGTGTGCAACAGTCCTCCTCTGTGCAATGTGTTTCTGTGCAATATTTTTTCCCGTGTTTCTTTTTTATATATTATATTATACTTTGTGTACTAGGTGTAAATATTCACTAGTTGTAAATATTTACTTTTTACCTTACTTGTTGCTTAACTCTCTGCTGCTCTTACCCTTGTACTGCCGTAACAATGCAAATTTCCCACTTGTGGGACTAAGAAAGGTTTATCTTATCTTATCTTATATGGACATGGTGGGTTCGCACCTTAGAGGTCTAAATCCTACACTAAATGCATATGTGATCTGCAATATTTTATCTAAGATGCAGCCTAGTTTAATTTTATACAAAACCACCAGCTTCCTCTGTTTATGCACAGTGCAGCAACATCTTGTAAAAAAGATATGTCATAAATGAGCATAAACATAATGGCAGAAATGTTTACATATTCAGTATATTCATCGCCTGAAAGATTTGGTAGCACACAGCCCAACTAATAAATCACAAAAATTAAACATGGCAACAATAGTAAAGTTGTATTTTTAAAACCCAAGCCAAGAATCTTACCTTTTGCAGGCTCAATATGAGTGTCTTTGCACATTGTATTTTGTCGATTTGTCTTGTTTTACTCATCGTTTCCTTGATGATATCTCCATAATCATTATAATACTAAGTACAAAGAGAAGAAGTAACGTTAACAAAAAGAGCAGGGCAGGAGAAATTCTTGATAATTATTTTTAAAAAGACGTTTAAACCTACCCTCATGTACTGTTTAAATATATCTGCTCCCGTGTTTATTTCCACAACACTGTAAATGATTAATTTACAATAGGCAGCAAGAAGATTTCTTCTCTTGTGCAGTGCCTCAATTTTACTGGCTTCATCATCTTGTTGTCCATCTGAAATACAAAAAAATAATATTAATTAAGAAATCAGTTCACGTCTTTTTACACTTAAGTGTAGTGGGTTAAAACAAGAGAGTTAACCGACTCTGACCTATGCTGTTGTTGTCATCATCCTGATCAATGAACACATGATCCAGAATGAAATTGAGCAGCTCTGCCTGCAAAGAAGAGTCTGGTGAATAGACCAGAGGCTCAAGGTGTTCCCGCCCCGAAGACATAATTTGGTGACTGAAGATCAACAGCAGATCACATAGTATGGTGAAGGCCTGAAATAAATGCAACAGTATTTATGACAATACTGACAAACCAAATTTTCTGTTGTAGTGAAGAATAGTCACATAGATACAGTAAGTCGTGAATAAAAAAAAAATTCTATGATCATATTCCCACCTGCTCTTTGACTGCGGTGTTGATGCTGTTTAGGTAACGCTGACACATTAAGCAGAAAGCTCTCATCTGCTTTCTAAGTGTCACCATATCGCCCTGAAAGGAGCAAAGGTTCAGTTAGATCAGTTCAGTCTTAGTCCCAAAACCTTGCTGCCTTCTGCCAAGCATCCCAAAATGATTTAACCAATCATTTTTAAATACCTTCAATGAACTGCTCTCTGAAACCTTTGCTAGATGCCACAGGATGATGTAATGTGTGCACTGCATTGTGTGAATCACAATCTAGGGCAAAAAAAAAAAGAAATCAAGCAAATCCAATGAGATGTGAATGTCTGCTATAACTGAAACTGTGTTAGTGGCAAACTTAAAGAGTTGTTATGGTCAAGATACCTGTTCAGGCATATCTCCATTCTGCAGACCTGTGTTGAGTAGCCTGTAGTTGCTGGTAAAAAGATCCCACTTGGAGAGGTCATGAGCACTGGAAGCCGAAAGAAGAATGCAAATTTAAAAATAAAAAATAATACATAATACCATAATTAACATCCATGCATATGTAATTATTCACTGTGGACTGACTCATGAGAAAAAACAACCAAAATTGTTAAATGAAGAGCAGGATAATTGGAAATGCTTTTATTCTGAAATCATGAGTACAACCATGTTAATTGCTTTACTTGTGAAAAGCGCTTATCTTCTTGAGTGTGGACAGAACCTGATAGGCATCGTCCTCATCTGGTTCTTCACCCTGACAAACAAGAGATCCAAGTTGTGAAATCCTAAACATTCATCCTTGCCTCCGCACCCGTGAACACGTAAAAAAAAAAAAAAACCCTTTCAAACAAACATCTTACAGCACCCACCTCTTGCAGGAAGTCCTCAACAAGTCTAGCAAACTTGTCCACAAGCTCATCGAGAAGCTGAGAGCGGGCAATGTCTACGCGGTTAAAGATGCTGAATTCCTCATTACTGAGATAGTGGTAGGTGGTAGAGCAGGCCTCTAGTACCTCAGTGTCTGTATGCTTATCCACGACCTCCCAGATTTGTCGCAACAAGGCGTCTAAATGCTTTAAGAGAACATGAAAGTAGATAATTGCTTCACTGCAGTGCATGCAATTTACAATTTGCATACTTTAATAATAATGTGAAAATGAACAAACCTTTTCTAATCGACCAGTTGTGTAGATGTCAAGATCAAAGTACTTTGGGATTTGTAGCAAATTGGTCACTTTATCAATATCAACACAATACTGTAACAACAAAAGACAAAGCAGTTAGTATCAGAGGTTAGGAATCCAACCTGTTGCTCAAATACACTGTACAATATATGTAATATACATAAGTCAACCCAAGTATTCACCTTTGCCAATAACAGAGGCAATGCCACTGCAAACATCTCTGTGATCCGTGTCCGATCATCCAGCTGTGTCTTCTTCTCCTTTGCAGTCAGGACCTTTTTCATGCACAAAAACACAACCAAGTTATCAAAACAGTCTAGTAATTAAAGTGACTCAGTTAATTCTCTCTATGTCTCGCATGATGACCAGACACTCACCCTCTTCCCTGTCCCCCTGCCTACTGGAGGGTGGCATTCACAGGCCTGCCGAATGGCACAGAGCATGATCTCAACCAGAGCAGTCTCCTGGCGATCAGTCAGGGCTAAAAATCACAGATACAAGAACTTACTAATATGATGAGATTTGCTTTGCTGGCTGAAGGAAAAATAGAAATAACAAAAAGGTGCCTTTGCACAAAAGTTCCTTTTCATAATGGTTTGACAAAAAAAATTCTCAGCTGGTAATTTTCTGACAATGTGGTCCCTTACCCTCCTCTCCTGGCATGGGCTCATCCAGCAGCAGGCTGATCATAGTCTCCCAGTCTTTTAGCAGCTCCGATGCACACTCCCACAAGCTATCCACCAAGTAGGCCCCATGTTCATGCAGCTGTAAAAAATCAGATGGTTAAATGTTATTACATTTAGAATATATTGAAAAGGTTAGATTCCATAAACCAATCCAGAACTAAAATAATTTCAATGTTTAAAAACAAAATATACAGATTTATTAAGATCAACATTTTCATTACAATGAGTACAGGGTTACCAACCTCACTCTCCAAGAAGAAGAAGACAGTAGTCTTGATTAGGCTGCCGTTAAGGCTCTGCCTGCCTCTCCTGGGTAATCCTTCTTCCTCAGGACCTCGATGGCTGAAGAGTCTTTAATCAGCACAATAAAAATGTCTGTTAAAAATGCCTGAAAGCAGATGGAATAAATGTCTGCAGTCCCATTGGCAAAGCTATAGGTGGAAGAATTATGAGCTGTCACACGAAGTCACACATCACTAAATTTTGTGATTTCCCAGGATTTTCACATATAAATGTTGTGTTGTTACAAAACACATGATGTGTTATGATGAGAAATTAGATTCTCGACTGAAGAAGATTTGTTGTTGGGCGGCTGTGGTTCAGGAGGTAGAGCAGTCGCCTGCCAATCACAGGATCGGTGGTTCGATTCCCGGGTCCTCCTGTCATATGTCGAAGTGTCCTTGGGCAAGACACTGAACCCCAAGTTGCCCCCGGTGTGTCAGGTCAGCTGC
>JAUMHL010000006.1:7724983-7742461 GCA_032362345.1 Sandelia bainsii | reverse complement strand
GGGTGAATGAGAAGCAGTGTAAAGCGCTTTGAGTACCAGTATAGGTAGAAAAGCGCTATATAAGTGCAGAACATTTGTTTGCAAGCTTCGCCATAACTTGTGCATATTTCTTATTTTTACTTTATTCATTCTACTTTGTGTCACAGTTATCATGGCTGGCATAGCAATAAAATACTTTATCATTTATCCAGCACATTACATGATTTTAGTGCCAGTTCTCAGCCCGACAGAATAATTGCACACATTATCTTATCACATGTCAAAAAATCCAACATTCAGCAAGACAGAAAACTGAGAGTTGCCTGGCAACACTCTGCGGGGCTTTAGTTTTCGCTTCGAACATGACTCCTTTGTACAGGATGGAGTGCAGCAAAGACCTTGTTTCACTGCAGGAACCAAAGTACTTCACTCTCATCAACAGTTCAAATGCAGCTCTTAATAAAACACTTACTTCTTAAACAGAAATTCTCCAGCTGTGACAGCAATGGGTCGATGTGCTGAGTAAACCAGATGATATACACTCTCACAGTCTTCTGCTGTCAGAACCTCATCACTACTCCTGTTAGATGAAATGCATACATTCTTACTGATAAAAGCCAGTTTAGTAAATTCATAACTTGAAACTTAAAATGAATTAGAGTAAAGGTGAGTGGAGAAGGTAAATGTGTGAAATACTCTGTTTAAAATATCTTACATAATAATATAGGATCCTGGAGAGAATATGATTATAAAACATTACAACAATAATTTCTATCTGTAGACAAAATGATGACTTTTAGTGAACAAACATAATCAACAATTCATTCAATTTTAATCTTTAGCAAGATTTGGTGTTTTTCATGTTGATGTTTATTAACATAATGTTTTCAGAATCACATAATATGGCTTCATAAAAAAGGGAAAAATGCACAACGGTAACATTCAAGAGGAGGGGAGGTTACTCACTGTAAGACAAGTGTCAGAAGTTTAATGGCTTGCACTGCAACATCATATTCTTTATCCAGAGTCATAGACACAATGCGGTCCTGTCAGTGGGAGTGAGTTCATGTTTCAGATACAGTATCATAACTGGGGGATCTTCAGAACATTTGTTGTCTTATCACGCATTAATGTAATGATTTCATAATTATGTCATTACCACAATTTCAATCATTCACAGAAAGTCTGTGAAGATTCTCAGTCATACAGGTCATGGTTATCCCAAAAAAGGTTATTCAGTGGCAACTGGACTTGTTTTAGTTCCTTGAATTTTTCAGAATTGAGAAAGCCCTCTGTAGGAGGGTGAAACATCTTCAAGGAATTAAAACAAGTCCAGTTGCCACTGAATAACCTTTATTTGAAACATTCACAGAAAGCTTCTAACTGGTACTGAAGCGATGCAGCTTCTTTCTCACCTTGAAGCGACTTGTGAAGAGCTCCAGCCGAGCACTGAGCTCCCTGTTGAAGTACAGGCCTTGCAGGGCAGTCAGGCACTTAAGCCGCACCTCACCTTGCTGGAATGACAACAGAGATAACATGAAACATCTACCATAATTGAATGCCATTGTTTCTTTGCCCTCAACCCATTTGCAATCTTATAGACAAAATGTATTGTTTGACGACAGGCAGCACTGGTTAGTTTATTTTAAACTGAGATTAGCAGTTGGTCTAACTTTGATTCATACATTAGGATATCAAACCTCCAACATGCATAAATCAACTAATTATAATTAACCCACAAACAGGTAATTAACAGCTGGCCTGAGTTTACAAGAAAATCGTTCAATGACAAGTCACAAATCATGTTTGCTATAATTTGTTCTTATGCAACACCGATTCTGTCTATTAGCTCACCTTGTCATGCATTGTCCAGCCAACATACTTCAGGTAACTATCATTTAGGAAGGCATCGCTGTACAATTTCATCCACACTCCGATCTCCTCAATACAAATAGCTCGGATTTCAGCGATGGCATCACTGGCAAACAAGAACACTGATTAAATTTATAAAGTGATTATGCCTACACCATGCCCTCATGTTAACTATTCAGAAGTGTTAGGTTTAAAACTATGGACTCATATTGGTGTTCACACTCCTTTCACACTAGATGGCGCCAAATATTAATAATAAAAAGTCCCTGCTTCTTTTTGTAAATGTGATTCAATGTACATCAGTGAAATTGCAGTCAACACACATTGTAGAAATCAAACAAGATTTCACATACCGATATCTGTGAACAAAAACTCCTTTGAAAATTGCATTCATCATGTTTTCGATTTCATCTTGATTTTCTTGAAGCTGAAACATAAACACAAAGTGATACTTTTTAAATACGTTGCATACAAACAGTCAAAACAATATTCTCTTGTCCTGCCCCATTTAACCATAAAAACACAAAAAATGAAAAGTATAAGTTTCAAAAGGTACTGCAAAAAGAAGTATTTATTCTGAATACATAAAACTGAAACTGGTGAATGCCACAAATTATCTTAAATCATGACATGTGCCAGATAAGAACAAATCTGTCCATTTGAGTAGTTGTTGCATGAGGCTCAATATATATTAAAGTATTTGGAGTGATGGCCAAACTGCAGTTGTAAATTTTTCTTCTCACCTCTTTACGCTTCTGTAACAGAAGCTCCAATCTATCATTGGCTCTTTTTGCGATGACTTTGTTTCTCTCTGACTCGTACTGTCTCTGTGTGTTGTCCATATTGATGCTCAGGTTCAGAGCCACGTTGACCAAGGCTGTCATCAACTTCATGGCTGGCAAAGACGACAAAGTTCAGATACACAACAGCTTCTGCGCAATAATGGCACGAATAAGCAGACAGACATGGAGTACTAATGCAGAATACCAAAGTATGCATTAAAACTGACCTGCTAGTGTGCTTGTATGTCTAAACGCCCTGACCTGTGAGTCAGAGAGGCCGGTGAGCAGTGAGATGACTGTGTCCATCATATACTCATCATAGATGATGCTGTACTGACACTGACGCACCAGAACTGCAATGAAGTCACAGAAGCTTATCCTGAATTTCTTCCACTGTGGTCCTGACAGAGTTAATGGATAGTCACCGCTGTCCTGTTTGATGACAGCAAAGAGCTCAGATTCAGGTAAGGAGTACTACACTTGTTTCATACTGTAAATTTCCCTTTGTGTCTGAAAAATAATATAAACAAATGTGAACACAGCCTGCATCACCTCATCAAACTCCTCTGTCATTTTTCGGATGATCTCAGAGTTCTGCATATGTCTGAACATCTCTCCACTCACAGCGCCTAGTAACGAAAAATCACACAGTGGCAGCAAAGGTCAGTGTATTTTTTTGCATTCAAGCATCAGACAATGCAATACATGCATATACATCACAAACTCACCTTTACAGCCTGAGCACTGAATGAAGAAGTTGATTAGGTCCAAGAGAGCAACATCCCTGTCATTTTTGTATGCTTCAATCCAGTCATCAACGACAGACTAGAAGAAAAAAACAACATGACAATGACATAGAGCAAATCCAATCAGAAGTAAAAGAACATCAGAACATCACTGTATAAATATATATATATTAGGGCTGGGCATGTTATCGGTTATTATCGCGTTTACGCATAAATTAATTAGCGCAGACAATTATTTTATCGCGTGTTAAGGCAGTTTTATTATTATGATGATGATGATGAAAGTCTGTTGCTCACTGGATCTGAATACACATACAGACAAACCATGGGTCACAGGAGGGGTGGGATGTTGATCAGTACTGGCTTTGGATTGGCGTCGTCATGCGATACACCAAACTCTTACAAGGACATTTTCATTTTAAATCTCTTCCACACGGAGGAGTTGATAGAACCAAAGTTATTTGTAACCACTGGAAAGTTGACAACTGTGTTTAAAAAACGCTTTCAGGTGGTTGACGTGACATCTTTTGCAACGTGCTGCTCTCTGTCCGCTGGTGGGAGTGTGTCTGTGTGTGCGCACATCAGATCGGAGCTCCGCTGTGCGACACAGAGATCAGAGGAGAATTGTAAACGTGACCATGTAGAGACAGAAATGACATAAGATAAATAACATGAGGCCGTTTAATAAAAGAACAAGGTACAGACCTGTTATAGGAAATTGAACTTTAAATTACTTCTGGCACTGTATAGAAAATAAAATTGACTGATCTTCTGGGGGGCTACCAACACCCTGTTGGTAGGGGAAACACAGGTGGTTCTGGACTCTGAGGGCAACTAGTTTGTCTATAATAAACTAGATAAACGTTAATGTCCTGGCAAATAGCTTTGGTTTTCTATTTGATTTGATTACATTAATGTTTAAGTTGAAGTTTACAAGAAATATTTAACTGCTACTGTGTAAATGGAATACTGCTGTAAAAAACCATCTGAGTTATCCCAAAAAAAGGTTATTCAGTGGCAACTGGACTTGTTTTAGTCCCTTGAAGTCCAGTTGCCACTGAATAACCTTTTTTTGGGATAACCATGACCTGGATGACTGAGAATCTTCACAGATATTTGTTTAAGTGTTTGCAGACTAAATATTATTGCAATTTTGTTCATATAGTAGTACTTTTAAAATAAAAGTGCACAATAAACTACTTTTGAATTCATTATTAAATTAATTAATTAATCGCGATTAAAAATCTTAATGGCTGCCCAGCACAAAGCAATGAGGAAAGATGTGCCAAAACTACAAAACAAGAAAGACTCTCCTTACCACCACTAGTGTGCACTCACCTGTGTGGCACTCTTCCCCATTTTAACCACCTCGAACAGGGTCATGTTTTCCATCCCATTCTCATGATGATGGCCATTCATCCAGCCAGCACCAGCGCCCTTTCCTGCTCCTCCACCTCTGGTCTTGTCTCCAATCGCCTTCTTCCCTTTCTTGCCTGCCTGTTAGAGAGAAAGATGTTAAATGGAAGATAAAAGTGTCACATCGCATCTCCTCTGTGTCAGTCCTGTTATGAACGAGGACCAGCCCAGGGCGTTTTTATTGCCTTTTAACCATTCATGCATGCTGAGATTGGCTCAAGGCTCCATGTGATCCTGAGTACACATAGAAAGGTGTGGAAGGTGAATAAATACATGTATAAGGTTTGAAAAAACATACCATGCCTCTTCCTGTTCTTGCATTTTTGCCATCAGGATCCTCGAGGTCAGTATCTGAAGACAGCTGAGATTCTGCCTCTCTGTGAACAACACATAAAGTCAGACACAAAACAGACCTGTAGTTCTGATACATAACTAATACAAACATTCAATGACATCTTTAAAATGACGATACATGTCTGTGATGCACTGCTTACTGTGGAAACTGAAACTCGGTGTGTAAATCCTGCGCTGCTATCATTTCTGTAACATTTTCCGGAGCTGCAGGAGTATGTCCTTCTGCTGCTCTGGACCTAAAGAAATAAGGCGTCTCTTCAGGTGCACCTGGTAAGAAATCACATCAGGAGAGTTTGTTGACATATGTTGACAACTGACACTGGCTGAAACAAATCAGTCTTATCATAATGCATGGACACCACAAAGTTTCAAGATCCTAAGTAATACTTAAGACCAAGGCGTGATGAGAACATGTTTGTTTCTACTGTCAGAAAGAGCACATCAGGCGTATATAATGGTTACAATGATCATGCAAAGATAAGTCATAAAGATATTTGCTAAAGGAAAAAGGAAATTCCTGAATAACACATCATCAAGTCAACACAGCTAGGTGGTGGACCCCAGTCGTTGACAGTTCATATAGTAGATATGATAGATATAACATTTTCTCATAAACATTTGGTATTGTCACCTTGTATGGCTATCTTAACTGCTTTTACACCTTAAATGGGATGCTGAAATTTTTGTGTGTTGCTCACTGAAATATATATTTATTCAAAAGAGCAAACAGACATGATGGGTGCATTTCACACTTTAGAAAACATATGATTTAAAAGCACACAAGGAAATAATCAAATTAAAGATGGATGAATTCTATTTAGCTACTTGAGCTGGTAATGTTCAGGGCAGCTCACTGGGAAACTGTCAAGACTTCGTGGGGCACTTCAGTAACACTTTGCTTTTCCAACTGTTAAAATGTGAACATGTACCGTTTGGTTATCTGTTTTAGACAACTGGCCAGAAGCCATTTTTATATTCTGACATTCTATCAACAAAACAACGAACTGATTAATTTAAATGATTAACTGGTGAAAAAAAAAATCATCCCTACTTTAATCACATCTTGTTAAGAGTCCTCAACAACCAGGTTACAGATTTAAGGATGGTGCTGTACCTGGGAGTTCACCTCAACAACAGACTGGGCTGGAATTGCAACACAACAGTCTGTCTACAGGAAGGGACAGAGCAGACTCTACTTCTTGAGGAAGCTTAAGTCCTTTAATGTGTGCATCAAGATGCTGCAAATCTTTTACCAGTCTGTTGTGGACAGGGCAATATTCTTTGCTGCTGTCTGCTGGGGCAGAAGCATCAGAGCCAGAGACACCAACAAACTAAACAAACTGGTCAGGAAAGCTGGCTCTGTGCTGGGTACTTCACTGGAACCCCTGGAGCAGGTGGTAGAGAGGAGGATGCTCCACAATCTGCTGAACATCATGGAGAACAGCTCGCATCCTCTCTACAGCCTGCTGGTCAAACAGCGAAGCAGCTTTAGTCATAGACTTCTCCAGCTCTGCTGTGATAAGGAACGGTACAGGAAGTCCTTCCTGCCTACAGTCACCACCCTGTACAATCACTATATTCTGACAGAGAGCTCTGCTCCTACAGTTTAACTATCTGTTGTGGGACAGACTTTATTTTCCATTATTACACAACTGATCCTCAATTCATACAATTACAACATGCATATTAGTATTTTGGGTTTTTCTGTAGATTGATTGCAACATGTTCCTGTTTGTGTTTGGATGTTTAAGTGCAATATGTGTTTTAGTGTATATCCTTCTGTATTAATCTTTATTATCTTGTGTATTTCTGTATTGTTCTTCTGTATTGTTCTGTAATATAATGTATTCTTAGTGACTATTGCAACGCTGGGATTAATAAAGTATCTATCTAATTGTGACCACTTCTTGATCTAAGCATTGCTGTACTTTTGAATCCCAAACTAAAGTTTGAAATACAGATAAAATATTGTAGTCAATTTTTTGGCATATTCTAAATCACAAAATTTTTATTTTCAATGATGTTTTTATCCAGTGCTGAAGTAATTTAATCAGTGTGATGATGATGATGATGATGATTGGTTTGACAGCAGTTTTACAGTTCGTCATTTATGGAATTAAAGCACAATACATTTGCTAGTTCATTTATAGTATAAACGTAGATTTGCATGTTTCACTTAATTTCACATTCCATCAAGTTAGGAAAGCACCAACAAGCACTAGTGGAGTCATGGTTTGTACATGACTCTTGCACTAGACAAAAGAGCAGATGTAGGAAGCTTATAATGTAAAGTCTAGCAACTAGATGTGGACTAGTTACTGTACCAACTGACAAACAAGTTGTACACAAAGTCAAGCAGGTGTTTTTCTCAAGGCACCATTGGTACTTTACCATGCAGGACCAACATTACATCAGGGTTCCTGCTTACTGACACCAATGAGCTACTGACAGCGTGCAGAAAGCTGTAAACACATTATTTAATGTTTCTGAGCCAACCACAGTAAATAAATAGCATGACTACTGTACTATCTGTGTGACATCCTGTTTGTATACTTGAGTTAGTTTTATTACAACTACATTCATGCAAAAATAAAGTATCGTTAACAGGAATACAATAGTTATTAAATATTTCTATTATAAATATTTAGCTTTTTTTCATTAATGTTCATACAGTAATGAGAAATGATTTTATATTTACATCCTAGCAAAACTGCACTGACTGTGATGTGTGTGTGCATGGTGCTGATGTTTGCACTTTCCATTCACGAACCTGTTAAGACATGGAGGACGTATTTTCCCTGTGCAGACTTAAAAAACAATTTTAAAACAAAGTGAGACACAGAGCCAGGCTGTGTGGACGGGGCTGCTCTGACTCTGCAGAGATACTGGACACACTTTTGCAAGTAGGGCGAGGAATAAAAAAAAGTTATGCCTACAGTTAGTTGATGTAGACAGTCGCTGATTTTTGACTTGTGTATAAAAATTATACTGAAAATTGATATAACTACTGCAAATTATGATTTTGCATGACATTCATATCATTTAGCTGGACAAATAACTTCAGTCATGTAGATGTAGATGCGACATAAACCAAGAATTATTAGAGCAATCCTGACTCCAGAGTGCCCGGTAAACATGAGATGGTTGTTGTCCTGAACAGACTCTGGGCCCTGACTTTAGTCTAAGACCATAAATGTGAATGCACACTGAGTTTCAGCGCCGCCACACAACCTTACTTACTTTCTTTCTTGTACAACTTATGTGATATTGTCATGCGTGTGGTCGGTCGTTGTGACAGTAAACAGCAACAGCAACTACTTCTCATCTAAAACTAGCGGATCCCTGATGCTGACAGGCGCAGTTGTATACTTCCGAACTACAAACACAACCGCAGATGTTGGAGAGGCTGCTGACTCCTATACTCTCTCATCTCCTCCCGGCGTGCCGTCTTTGCTCCGACGGCCGAGCAGCTTTCTGGCTAATGCGAGCTAACCTCGCCGACATGTGATGTTAGCCGAGCCATTAGCCAGCTGCCTTCGCATCCTCTCGTCGATCACTTTATTCGTACGGACCCACGGATGTCAGGATTAGGATTCACTTTAGGATTTTAATGCATTTACTGAATCACGTCAGTTGATAGCTTGACCAGCACAACCGTTAGCTGTATCTGGCTAACGGCACCACTAATACTTAACCACTAATAACAGCTGGAAACTCGTACGTATTAATCACGTCCATTTAAATTTATTTTGACAATGTCGTATTTCTACGTTAAATACCTCCTGTTAACACTACTGTCCGGTGTATGACCAGCTACCTAGCAGCGTTACCGCAGCATCAATGACAAACTCCCTGCATGTTAGCTTTATCCGCCATTTTACAACTTACCTCGTTTTAAATCAAACGCGGACTAAAACCAAATCATCCAAACGTTGCGGACTGGGCAAAGAGGATGCTTTCGTTAATTTCCTGCACAAACTGTCATTTCCCAAATGTCAAAACCAATAGGTTTATTTGCTAGCTAGTGTTAACAAGCTCCTTGGTGGCTAACATAGCAAGGTACAGTTTGTATTTTCGTTGTTATGAATGCAGCACACACACCACCTGTCGGTGGCACCGCGGACTTGCTGCTAACAGGGGCCACATCCTGCGTGTCTGTGCTCTCAAACTTCTGACTTCTCTCATGTGCGATCACTGCTGACAGACACTATACACAGTGTCTGGGGAACATGCAGCTTTAAGACTGTGCTGTTAGAGTAAACATCCACATTTATCTGCGTGTGTGTGTGTGTGTATGTGTGTGTTCAGAGGTAGCCCCCCCAGATCAGAAATATATTTCAACATGTTAAATTCACTAATGACTTTAATGCTTTGAAGAAATCTGCAACTCCAAGAAACCTTCCCTTTAGGCTTTACTTTCCTTAACCCACTCTTTAGGTCATTTGCATCACCGTAACTGAATCATGAGTTGTTTGACAGGAGGAAAATCTGCTGTCTAAACATTTGTATGTACTCATGATGGACACTTCGCCTGCACTTAGCCTATGTGATACCTCAAATAATAATAATAATAATGTTACTATTCAACATTTGCCACAAGGAACCTTTACTGATAATATAAATACAAGAACTTATATTATCAATAAAGAAATGTTACATTTTTATTTCAATGTATAATGTTTTATTTAAAATTCCAAAGAAAATAATTATAGGTAAAATACACAGTACAATACACTTAAATGTTTATAATCTCACTGAAATTTGGGTTGTTGTACTTTCTCAGTCGCCAGTGTGCAATGAACAATCATTTCCGTTATTTTTTGTTGCTACATTTGGGTTGCTCACGTCAGTCCTTCTTTAAACACAACTGAGTATTAATACATCTATTAGCCCTCCAATGCTGATGTTAATGTTGATATTTGTAATAATCACACTGATACCATTTGAGGTATATCAGCATTAATAATGAGTATACTCATTTCTTAAATATTGTCCTGCATTGTGTTTACGCGTTGCATATATCTAACTGCTCTTCTGTGTAGTTACAGCATCTCTGTGTAAAACATAACTGAGCTGGCATGTGCAATGTTCTGTTTACACTTTATTCGAAGGGTGTTTGGAGGTGAACCGAGACAATACACGTGCTGCATACTGCATTGAGTGAAGGGAGCTGGACATACGTCAAGGCTCAGAAACATATTTATGCTCTCTAGTGGGTTATGTCAGCAGTGCAGTTCTGAAAGGGTTTCAAAACTTTGTTGTCCAAACAAAGTTGGGTCAAAATCAAGAACTGCTCTTTACACATTTGACAGCTTTGGCATTTTATTGTTCCATTAATCATATCTTACAGGTTTTGTAAGCAGTACCAACTTGAAAAGCCACCAACTATTAGTAAGTACGACTACTTCTACAATCCATGCCATATCACTTTCTTTTACATCAAAATGCGTGTTTACAGTGTGATGCATTCAAAGTCACATTTTCATAGGGCAGTGGAAGATGTGATGGAAACAGATGTGATGCAGTGCAGAGTCACACGTGAAAAGGAGAGAAAAGTCGAAAGTTCTGACAGGCCACGCTTGGATAGGGGTGTGATTTTTCTGCTGGTGAAGCTTCATCTACATGAACTCATTGAGGAAACTGTTTACTGTCCCTTCAGGTGTCTCCTCCAAAGGCACTGTATGGCAAAAGGAAGGCATCACAAGGAGGTCAGGATCCTTGATCTCCGTTTCAACATCCGTATTGCTGTAAGAAAGTGACAGAAATGACATGCATATTTTTACTGAGACATTCACTATGTCCTGTATCTGTGCAGCCAACAGATACTGCATAATTATCTCTGAGTGTTAGAGCTTTTTAAAAATAATCACCAACCTGAAATAGAAGGATGTGGACTCGCTGAAGTAGAACGTGCTCACAGGCAAACATCCCATGGTTACAGACATGGAGTAATGACCTGAAAAAAAGAAAGACAGACGTCATCAACTCAGTTTCTGTCAAAACAATGACATATATATTATTTAACAGCCCCTTTGTCACCTTTCATGTCTGGCATTGATCCTTTCCATACGTTGAGTTTTAATCCCTCCCCTTCGATGGATGAACTCCCAGAGTTGATTGTAGACACATACGTTGCGTCATCAGGAATATCTAGAGGATGCATGGTGCATTGCAATGCTTTTTTCTCACAGCTCTGGTTTTTGGTGTCAATCTCGTAGAATATTCCCTGCCACATGCAGACGCAGATTCAAATGTCAAGGTGCAAAACACTTTCAAATGAACTGTAGCATTTCTGTAAACAAAAAAGTCAAGTTACCTCATTGAAAAACATCAGCAGATCCAGACCTTGGGAAGTGTTCGCGGGATGGCTCTCGTTTGATCTGAACCGCAGCTTCTTGCCCATTGAATCGTAAGTGAAGGCACCAAATGCTTTCACCTCACCCTTTAGGTTCGTCTGGTTTTATTCATCATCACACGTTCATGAATTCAGAAAGAAAGGGAGAGTTTTAATGGTAGTTTTTAAAATGCTACAAGTACCACCAGAACAACTATTGGTCTTAAATGATACATTTAGGAAACTCACCACAGACATGAATCCTGTCATATTGGGTGAATCTGAAAGATGACAACATTGCACACATCAAGAACAACTCAAAATCAAATAACTAAGAAAAGAAAATATGAAGGAACTATAATCTCTTACGACAAGGCTGATGGTGATCTGCATGGGTGGTAGCAGTCAAGCACATGAAAAGGAAGAGCGTAACAGCTGCATACATTTTCCTGGTCCGGAGAGAGTCACAAAATCAAGTTCGAGATGGCAGAAAACAACCCAAAGCTCATCTACCGTTCAGTGGGGTTACCTCAGCTTTTATAGGACTACAGACTCGTGCAGTTGATAAGTATTGCGTAAAAAGACACAGGATGATAGCCCCCTGGACTTCAAACATCAAGCTGTCAAAACACATCAGCCCCTTTACCAGCTGGTGGTGACCCAATAAAAGGATTTTTTTTATAGCCTATCTTTTCTTTTATGATTGTGCAGCTGTCCTGTGTCGTATGTTCTTGTGCAGTGTTTATCTCTGCCCCCCCCCCCAACACACACACACCTTTCGGAGTGTAATTTGCAAACAGTAGGTCAAGTGGGGACAGCTATGGAGGATGGAGGTTAGTCAAGAAGCTAGAAGAGGTGGAAAGCACATTTACCCAAGTACAGTACTTAAGTACAATTTGGTTTACTTCTTTCTTTCTTTTTTTTAACTTTATTTATAAATATAATATTGTACTTTTTACTTCAATACATTTTCAGCTTGGGTTATTACAGGTTGGTTATACAGGTTCTCAATGCAAAATCGAATCAACTAAATTATAATGTATTACTAAAGCTTAACCACCTGGTGGTTCATAAAGGGACCCCACCTTTACGAGCTGCGCCATTTGTAATGTTTACGCATAATGCATTAATAATTATTACTCCCAATAATTTTATATAATTAGATGATGAGTGGTGGTCCCTAAAAATATTTTGATGCAAATACTTTTGTACTTTTAGTAAAGTTTCACTTTCACTTAAAAAAGTTTTTAAAAAGTACAGAGTCTTTCAGTACTACAGAGTGGTAGTGATACTTTTGCGTAGAAGATCTGAGTATTTCTTCTACCACTGCTAGTGGTATTGTGAGTACTGTGAAAAACACAAGGATTTCCCTTTCTGTCACTTGATATCTGTATTGCTTTTCTTCCACACCAGTTTGCTATAGTAGTAGAGATCTCATTTCTTTATTAAATACTAGAAAAATGTGTTTGCTGTATTTTTCACACTTGAAAGTTTATTTGCAGTTTACGGCACACGTGTGAATTTAATTCATAATAAATATTTTATACTACTATTAATTAACTTTAAAAAGCCTTAAACATTTAAGATTCCTGCAGAAACTTTATTTATCACGCACAGGTGGCAAAAATTTAGACTAGACTTGCACATACATGTTATCAACAGTATCATGTTCAGTAGTGTTTAAAATACAGTCCATTATTCACACACAGATTTCAAATCAGTCTCTTGGTGGAGTACTTCAGTGCTTAAAGTACATTTTAGAGCATATGTAGTACTTGAATTTGGATAAAGAATTTCAATTGGTACTTCTACCTTTAGTGGACTACGTTTTCAGGCACTTTTACTTGAGTATTGACTTTGTGTACTTGACAACAGCTTCCCATTAACAATGATGCTGATTTAGAGTTATGTAGGCCTGCAGTTAAGTCTGAAAATAGTTTGGCCTGACATGTATAGAACCTGTTTCTGTCAGAAACTGAAATCTGCTGTTTAATGACTCTGTTCCATAACAGCAGAGGACCCACAGTTCATCCACAAGGCTACTTCCTCCTTACTCAATGTTTGTTGTAGCTGGTGAGTGTGCAGAATGTCTGCAGAGGCCTTACAGTAAATCAGTTAACAATGTTACACCAGTAACTTACAAAGCCTTAGAGCTGAAAAAAACACTAGAACACCAGACATTGTTGTATTATCTCTAAACTTTACTGAATCTTAGAGATGCCTCTGAATTTAAGAAACTGGACACTGAAGGAGACAGAGTTGTTTCAAATATAAACAACAGTGAAAAACGATATCTACAAATCTTAATGCTGAATGAGATTCCTGAAACAAAATCTGCTAGATACAATATACATATGCATAATGTGTCAGAATTTATAATTTAAACTTTAAATCACAGACTAAGAAGTCTTGGTCAGCAGTGAATTAACCCAACCTCCTAAAACAACCTCAGTCTGCTGTATAAAAGTGATCCAAACTAAATAGAAGCCTGGGGTGTTTATACCAGGTCAACTGCATGAGCCAGGTCAGAATGTGTTCTTGTCACAGCTACAAGAGCTGTGCAGCTGTCCTTTGTTTTTCTGCACATCAAAATGTCCCTGTTGTTTCAGTGCTTTCAAGCAAACAACTTGGTGAACTGTCAGATAGGTGAGAAACAGTTTACGCCATAAATTTAAGTTTATATTTTATTGTATATGGCCAAGATTTAAAACCAGTTTAGTCATAAACACATAATTAAAACAGGCCATTTACCATAAGTAGAATAAGAGAACTGGGTTTAGATGTTATTTATTGGTCTCAAAATGGGAAGGAAATGCATAACAAAACTAAAAGGGATGTCTGAATCCACAAATGAATGAGACTGAAAATAGCCTGAGAGTAAATTGTGAATGTTACAAGGGGAATTTGCCATTAGTGTTTGGGAATATGGGGGCAGGAGGTTATGAAAATGAGGGAAGCCCTTTCCTCTTATGCTCCCCGTCTGCTGAACACATCATGACAGTTCAAGCATTTTCTTTTTCTGAGAGAGGAAGTCAGCTTGTTTATGAACTATGACTCACCATCCACAGTTTCTTATAGTTTTTATAAGTTTTAAACTCCTGTGAAATACAGTATGTACAGAAGTAACAAAGTATATGTATATTAGAAGTAGATAACATAGTGGGTTGTGGAAAGTTTTTTCTGTTACAACAAACAAATTAGAATTTTCAGTTCATGACTGTGGTTTTCAATGTGAGTTTTGCAGGAATATTTATGTATTTATGTATTCTGATTTCCATTGAGTGCATTGATCAGAACAGAAAAATCAAATGTTTTGCTTTTGTGAAATGCAAACATGCTGCCATTTTTGGAGTATAGAATACGCTTTAAATCAGTGGAAAATGTCTGGAGACTATATTCTGACACAAGCCTGGTTTACAGTTGCATACAAGACGGTATCATCAGCATATATTCAGCTAGAAAAGTATTGTGTAACAAAGGCCTAATATTCATCCTTGCTCTTATCTTAATTGATCTAAACTGTCTGAACGCTGTTTGAAACTACAATTTGGAACACCAAATTACTCTGATGTTAAATTATTCTGAAATTTTTAATTTTATTTATGTTATACAGGTCTTTATTGCTTTTTGAAAATGTATTTGTTTTTTTCTTTGAGAAAACAAAACTAACTCTCTAATGCAACGTCAAGGAAAAATGCACTTAAAACAGAATAAATATATAATAAATATCCAAACAAGGACAAAAAGCATAAGCTACACTGTGTAGCCTTTCCATGTTTTGTCATGAAAAGCTCTGTACAGTAGGTCATACAGTAGCAGTCCTGGCCTCTTTTTGTAACCCACTATCACATTATCAGACCTAATGTTACAGGCCTGTAAGAATTAAATTGCCTATAACCATAGAGCCTATCTGCTTTATCAGCTGACAATTGTTGCAAAAACATAGTATAATTAATATAAATTACTGATTTAAAGTAATAATTGTATTTATTAAATCAGATTTTAGGGCTAACTTACATTCAGTTGCCCTTTTATATTAAGGATTTCCAAAAGAAACATAATGTAAACACTTAAAATATGCATGATACTGTGGGGGAATATATTTTTTCATTGATTGCTACATCTCAGGGTTACGGTACGTTAACAACACTAACATGGAAAATAATTTGCAATTGGTTTTACATGACTCTTAAAGCTCTGCAAACAAAGTGAGCTTTGAACTCTCATCAACACTTAATGTGTCACTGGCAACCTCTGGCCTCAGCTGTGCATGAGTACAAAGAAACTTCCCCCGCTATAACAAAACCCAACTACACTGCTATGCCGATGAAAGAATGATGAAAGAGCCAAACCACCAAGAGGTAGGTTGAAACCACCAGTGGTCAGTGTTTCTAGTAAAGAGGAATTTTCAGGGATTTTATTCAGATTTTTTAATATTTTGCAACTAATTACAGGGCTTATCTCAGGAAATTTCAACCAAATTTTTTTTACCTTTGTCGAGTAACTTTATTAGACACACTGAAACTTTTCTTGGCACTACAATGAGATATGTATATTTTGTCATAGATACTTGTTTCAACACCCTGACACTATTGTAAAATACATAATTTCCTCTTTTGAACTTAATCTTCCTAACAAAAATGTTTAAAAAGTTAAAATGTGTTAATGTTGGCAGCATTACTGTGATCCCTAAGGGGATCAATAAAGTATTAATTATTATTATTATTATTGTTATTATTATTATTATCTTACAAAGCTATATACTTCCATATGTTTAATATTTTATATTATTAAAGGCTTATATTTGTATAGCTAGTTCTGTTTAAACCTCATTGTGTGAACTGACATATTTAGTCCCATCAGGTTATTTTAATAGTCAGGTCAGGCAAATTACATTCATATGCATACTGACATAAATCCCATTGTCTGAGACTAAACATGTGCTTTATGAACTAGTTGACAATTTAACAAATCTTTATATGTCAAAAACTTTTTGCAGAATCAGAATCTTTATTGTCATTGTAGCAATGAAACATTGTACAATGAAACTGTACAATGTGTAGACCAAAAATGCCCCACAATAATTAAGTTATAAATTCTAATGATAGATAACTTAGATCTATGGCATCTAAATCAAGCTCTACCATCTTATTGTTCAAGGCAGCAATGTTTAAGGAGATAAATTACCATCAGACAAATCACAGTAAATATTTGAAACTATATTTATTTTTGAATTTGCCTGAATTTACCATCAATAAATGAAACCCCTTATTCCTTGCCGTATCTTGATAGAATATCCCCCAGTTGTCTTTTCTTTGAATATTGGGTGACCTCCAATCTTCCAATGTATATTGATTTCGGAATTTACCTCCAACAAATGATCCACCTCTTCATGGTTGTAAAATTTTCTGGAAGAGACAACTGTTCCTTTAGACATGTGGAAAACAAAAAATGTATACTTTCAATAACATTTTCAATTATACTACCAAAATCAACATGACAGGATTATAATAAAAAAAACAACAACAACACATACTGTACATTGAAAGTGTCAGTCTAGAGATGTAACTAAGACAATGTGGAAATCCACAGTCAAATGTTCAGTGAATGGCATGACAATCTTCATGGCTTCCTTATAATGATGGTTTTTCATGGCAGCAGCAACATGAAAATGCCTCAGATTCAAGCAATCAGTCTCAGCCCCTAATTCAGAGAAAACTTATACACACTTACAGGAAATTGTACTGGTAAATATATATATATATATATATGTATATATATATATATATTTACCAGTTTATATTAAATTTATTTATATATATATATATAATATATATATTTATATGCCACGAGGCACTAATCGTGGCAGCACAGGAACAAGCTCAAGATCAATAGAGGCTGGGGTCTACCACACCATTCAGGACCCCAGGTGCAGGCTGTGCAAAGATGCCCCTGAGACAATCCAGCACATAACAGCAGGGTGCAAGATGCTAGC